>CM038141.1:170135372-170334335 GCA_021437245.1 Aegilops speltoides | reverse complement strand
AAGTAGGGCTGCCGCAGTTGTCGCCCAAATCTTCAGTATTCATCAGTTTCACGCGATGAAGAATAAGAATCGCCACCGATCGGGAACTTTGACTCTCTTGAATTTCTTCGAGGTGGTGCGCCCTACCAAATGCTTCACGGAGACCCATAGTCTTGATTCTTCGTGGAATATGCATGAGTGAGAACAACCCAGTGCGGTTGAGGGTTTCATGAAGGTGATACTGATTTTCTTCACTGCATTATGGGTTGAGGTCATGTTGTGAAGAATTGCAGTAAATTGACGTTTCACCCATTTGTGATTGCGATCAACCTTCTGATGAAGACTGAGGAGTAACTCATGGTCAGTCATCACCCTGGGTGCTGTTGCTTGAGGCTTTTGCTTGGCTGATGTATTTGCGGTAGTGTCATGTGTTGCAGAATCGTCATTGGTGGAGTAAGATGTAGCTAGACGGAATTGACCATCCAATGGACGAGTGCCTTCATCGATCACAGCAGCTGCCTTGCCCTTATCATCAGATGCTGAAACTGGTCGCTTGAGGACTTCAATGGGCGGCAAGTAGCTACCATGGTGCAGAGTGTCAGCCTTGTAATTCAGTGAAGATCTTGCCCTTATGAATCAGATAATCCAAGGCGCATAGGGCTTCAGCTCAAAAGGTGACATAGCAACATTATCCAGAGTCCTCATGAAGAAATCATGGAAGTTGACGGGAACACCATGAATGATGTTGAAGAGCATGTTCTTCATGATGCCAACGACATCTTCATCATTCGAGTCGTGGCCTTTGATAGGACTCATTGTCTTCGTCCAGATTCGATAGACGGTCCGAGGCACATACTGACAATTCCTTGACGAGGAATTTGGTTCGAGGGCCTGCCCATCTTCAAAGGCTTCATGAGCACTTGCATATAATGATCTGTCGATTCGCGGTCATTGTAGATGCAACGTAATCGTCATGGGGAGGATCAAGAGGAATGACACGAAGCAATTCGATTCTTTGGTGCCTTATAGTGAGTGTTTTCTGTCATCCAATCTAGCACCCATGAATTGACAGCTTCAGCATCTCCGGTGATATGCAAAGTGGCATAGAACTGAAGAATGAGTTCTTCATTCCAATCACAGATATTAGTGCAGAAATTCAGTAGTCCTGCATCATGAATAACTCGGAGGACTGGCTCGAAGCACGACAGAGATTCCATATCCACATGAGGAATATGCCCATGATCGAAGATTTTGTCCTTGTCAAAGAGCACTGAGGAATAGAAGTTGGCTTGAGTAGCAGTCCAGAAATGTCTTTTCCTTATGCGAGCAGAGTCATATGGATTGTAATCAGTGAAGAACACATGCTCAGAAAAGAAGTTTTCAGCCTTGAATTTTTGCTTGCTAGAGAACGGATTCTTCAGTTTGGGCGGAGGAGTGTCGATGATTTGCAAAGACAACCTCGGGAATGACGATCTCGGTGCTTCATCCGAGGAATTTTGGTTCCTCTTCTTGTGCAGTTTGGGGATCAGCAGCAGGTTCTTCAGCACTAGCGGCTGGAATCTCTTCATGAACAGACGATGTGGGATGAGTTTCTTCAGAGCCCATTTGAACAGTTGTAGCCGGGGACTGAGGAATTTGTTGAATAGGAGTGAAGAGAGGAGTATTGGGATGCTGACTTTCCCAAAAGTCATCGTTCATCACTGGTGTAGTGCATCCAATATCCACATCTTCATCTTCTTTTTCAATTTTCTCAACACCAGCCTCTTCAGCTGTGAACTGAGGCATAGGTGAGGAAACGACTGGCATTGAAGGGAATGTTTCCACTTCAATTTCTTCATCAAACTGCTCTGAGGTAGTAAGAGAATGATTTTCTTCATCAGATCCGCTTGGGATCTTGTAGTCTTCTCCATAAGGAACAATTTCCTTTGATGACATGGAGGAAATCGGAATGGCATCAATAGGATTTTCAAGCGAGCTGGTCATTGGCTTAATTTTCTTCGCGGCCGAAGAATTTGACGCAGATGATGCCTTCCTTTTCTTCACTGTAGCTCGCTCTGCAGCCTTGGTCTTATTCACTTCATAAGCAGAAGGAAGAATTGGAGTTGGTGTTGGCGCAGGAGGAGCTGAGGACTGTGGTTCATTTTCTTGAGCACAACAGTGCAATTGCCTCGATCTCTTGATTTCTTCAGCGCACCACTAGTGGATGCCCAGGAATTTCTTGATGGCTGGAATGGAGTCATCAGCCACGAACTTGTATTCTCATCAGCAGTTGAAAGTCATCAGCGATCTTGGCATGTTCTTCAAGAGGCTAAGCGAGTCTGCAGCCCGAGGATTTTCTTGTTGCGATGAGGCTGCAGCAGCTTGTCATTTTCTTCGTCAAATTGATTTAATCTCACTTTGGCTCCTTGCCAATCAACATGGTATGCATCGAAATCTTTGCTGAGGTCTTGGATCTCAGATTGAGCCTTGAGAAGTTCTTCAGGAGTTAGTCTGACAACGTTCTTCTTCAGAAGCTTCTCCTTTCTGGCTTGTGCTCTTTTATCTCATGAGCCTTTTCAAACTTCCATTTCTCTTGAGCGATGAAATGGGTTAGCATATGACTTTGACCAGTAGTCAGAGGCAGATCAGGCATTGGAGTGTTTGGATCCTTATGCCATTAGTCAATGTAGTCGAGGATCTTCTTGGATCGAAGCGAGGGCATAGGTGTTCCTTTGGCTCTAGCGGCCTTTGCTTGTCATCTCGATGATTTCGCAAGTTCTTCATCGAAGCCTCGTCATCGAGGGCACTTGAAAGCAACCTGTTTCTTTCTTGGACTTGGCCGAGGACCGCGCCCATTGTTGCTTTTGTCTTCAGAGTGGGGCTTGATGAGGACATTGGTGCGGTGAGGAACTGTTGAGACACCGAAGCAATTGAGAAACCCCGAGTCCTTTGACATGTAGCCGGATGCACAGGAGTTGAGGACTTGGAGGAGCTGCCGAGGACTTTGGTGGAGCAGCAATAGTCTCGAGGAATTTGCCGTGAGGGCGCTGATGGTGAAGCACTTGGCTTATGAAAGCAGGCTTCTTGGCATTGATTTCCTCGGCTTGACCGAGGTCTCAAAGCAGCAGCAAAGCAGCAGAATCCTCATTGAATTTCCTCACTGCCTCCTTGGCTTTTCTTGCCAATTTTGCTTGGCGGCTAGCCCATTCTTCAGGAAAGTCTTCACCACTTTTGATGCTAGTGGGATCAGCGACTTGGCCAGGTGCCAATGGAGCTCTTGGGCATGGAGGATTTAAGGCGAATTTCTTCATGTACTTTGGAGTAACATATCGATATTCCCTCCATTCTCATGCCCATCTTCGTTCAATCCTCTGAATGCGCACTTTGCGCTGATTCTTGTTTTCTTTGCCAAACTTGGCTTCATCAGGTGTGCAATAATCCTTGTATATTTCATCAGGGATCTCGAAAGCAGTCATGACCTCCGGTCTCTTTCCTCCTATCTGCGGTCTCTTTCCTTCAGCCATTTTCTTCAGATGAGGAATTTGAACAATTGAACACTCTAAAGAAGTATGCAGTTTTTCTTCGAGGAACGCTGCAAATGAGTTAAGTTGATGAGAACCTAGTGATTCAGCAGCGGACATGAATACCTGTGAACAGAGTGTAGGTGCGAGGAATTTGGAGAGGTCATATGCGTTCTTAGAAGATTTTTCGAAAAGATAAGTTTTGAGGAATTTGACCAGTTGAGCCTTGTGGAATTTCACTAAGCGTTCTTGTCTTAGGTTCCAGAGTTGTACAGATCGAAAATCCGCACAATTGAGGAATCTTGAAGAAATGAGTGCTTAGAGAGATGGATCAAGAGCATACAGTGTGTGAGGTGTTCATATGTGAAGATTTGAAGAATAAAACACCTTTGAGGATTTTAAAAGTTTGAGAATCAAAGCGAGTAATAAAAGTGACTTTTAATTACCCGAATCAAGAACACGATTTAACAGAGAGGAACAGCGATGAAGTTCGTCAAGTTAGATCTCCCACGCCCTAACTTGGCAGAGGGAGATGACTACGGCGGCGGCAGAGTGAAGATTTCCGTAGCCGGCGCGAGTACGACGACGACGAGGTCGAGGCAATGAAGCTCTTCCTCACCGGCGGCGATGGAGTAGTGGCGGCGCTAGGGTTTGAGGAGAGCTCGAGCGGGAGATAGCGACCGAGCGGAGTAAATGAAGTAAGGAAAGGGAGAGGGGTATTTATAGCCACGGTAAAAACTGTTCGCCCGAAGATTTTGGGACGAACATGCCCCTGCCCTTTCTTCTTCACGCGACATGTGTCACCCACGTACTGTGCAGATGAGATCGTGTAAGATCGTGGGTGAATAAAATAATGCATCGTGGGATGCGGAACGGTTTGAGCGGTAAAACCGAAAATCTGGACAAGATTTGTTTTAAAATTTCATTCGCAATTTCTTCAGCTGACAAGGACACAGTGAAGACTTTGAACGAGTTTCAATCAGAACGCACATGAAGAATTTGTGAATAGATTGGGTTGAGTGTAGCATAGAGGGGGAAGGGTCCGATCACATTCACTTAGCAAAAATCGCAACTTGAAGAATTAGCAATAAGTGAATGATGTAGAGGACATAAACTCACACATATATATATATATATATAGCCAATGAAGAAAAACGACGGAAATAGTGAAGATTTTGCAAAGTTGAAGAATTTGAAAGACTGAAGAATTTCAAAAATGAGGAAAAACTCAAATTGAAGATTTTCAACTTTTGTGGTGGCGTGACCCACCGTATAAGAATGATGATTTCAGACACCGCGTACAATTGTCGTAGGGTTCTGAGAATCAAATTCTTCATTAATTTCTTCACACTTAGAGTGTTCTTCTTCATTGATTGAAGAAAAACGTTTCTTCATGTGTTGCACATCTAAGTCATCAATTCTGCATAAGGGTTAAGATGTGTGTCCTTTTCAAAGAAGATTCAAAGATTCTAAGATATTTAGCTCACACCGCAACTTGCTAAATCTCTTCTCATCCAAGGGCTTGGTGAAGATATCAGCTAGCTGTTCTTCAGTCTTCACATGCTCGATGGAGATGTCGCCCTTCAACACATGATCACGAAGAAAATGATGACGAATCTGGATGTGCTTAGTCTTCGAGTGCTGAACTGGGTTGTGAGCAATCTTGATGGCACTCTCATTGTCGCAGAGGAGAGGCACATTCTTCACGTTGATGCCATAGTCCTTGAGGGTTTGCTTCATCCAAAGCAGTTGAGCACAGCATGAGCCAGCAACAATATATTCAGCTTCAGCAGTAGACAGTGATATGCAGTTCTATTTCTTCGAGGACCAACAGACCAAAGATCGTCCGAGGAAATGACAAGTGCCAGATGTTGACTTGCGGTCCACACGATCACCAGCATAGTCAGAGTCAGAATTTCCAATGAGGTCAAAAGCAGAGCCCTTGGGGTACCATAATCCTAGTGTTGGTGTGTGAGCTAGATATCAAGAATATGCTTCACAGCCTTATGGTGTGATTCCTTGGTGCAACTTGAAATCGGGCACACATGCAAACACTAAGCATTATATCCGCCTAGATGCACATAAGTACAATAAGGAACCAATCATGGAGCGGTATACCTTGTGATCAAGTCAATACCATTTTCATCATTGCATAGATGGCCATTTGTGGGCATAGGAATTTTGACGCCTTTGCAATCTTGCATGCCGAATTTCCTCAAGACATCTTTGAGGTATTTCTCTGAGATATGAATATGCCATTGCGCGCCGATTTAATTAGAAGACCTAAGAAGAATTTCAACTCTCCCATCATAAACATTTGATATTCTTCACTCATCATATAGGCAAATTCATCACTATATCGTTGGTTAGTACAGCCAAAGATAATATCATCAACATATATTTGGCACACAAATAGTTCACCATCATATGATTTAGTAAAAGAGTAGGGTCGAGTGAACTGGTGTGAAGCCATTCTTCACGAAGAATTCCTTCAATGTATCATACCACGCCCGAGGGGCTTGCTTGAGGCCATAGAGAGCCTTATTGAGTCTGAAGACTTTGTCAGGATTCTTTGGATCTTCAAAACCTGGGGGTTGAGCAACATATACTTCTTCCTCAAGCTTACCATTGAGGAATGCACTTTTCACATCCATTTGATATAAGATGATATCATGATGGTTAGCGTAAGCAAGTAATATATGCTAATAGCCTCAAGTCTAGCAACAGGTGCAAAAGTTTCATAGAAATCAATTCCTTCAACCTATGTGTAGCCTTGAGCTACTAGTCGTGCCTTATTCCTCACCACAAGGCCATTTTCATCTTGCTTGTTGCGGTAGATCCACTTTGTGCCAATGATATTATGCTTGCGAGGATGCAGGCGATTGACCAATTCCGGACATTGTTCAGCTCGAACTGATGTAATTCTTCTTGCATAGCCTGAATCCACTCCGGCTCTAGAAATGCTTCATCTACCTTAGTGGGCTCTGTGATAGACACAAAAGCATAGTGCCCACAAAAGTTAGATAAATGTGATGCTTTTGAGCGTGTAAGAGGACCTGGTGCGCTAATGTCATCGATGATCTTCTCCACCTGCACTTCTTTTGCAACGCGTGGATGAGTTGGTTGTCGCTGAGGATTTTGATCAGCATTTTCTTCAGCACCATTTTGCTCATCTTGTTCTTCAGGTGCATCAGCTCGACGTTCTTCAAGAACAGGAATGAATTCTTCAGCAGATTCTTCAGTAGGAATGACATCCTTAGTTGCCTTGAGCTTGATAGCATCTTCAGGTGCTGGTTCATCTAGCACTGAAGGTAGGTGCTCTCTTTGCGAGCCATTAGTTTCATCGAACCGCACATCTCTGATGTCAACAATCTTGTGAAGAACAATGTTGAAGACTCAGAGGTGTGTGAGTCCTTTCCGTAACCAAGCATAAAACCTTCATGTGCTTTCGGTGCAAATTTAGAGTTGTGGTGAGGATCTCTAATCCAACATTTAGCAATCAAGACTTTGAAATAACTCACATTGGGTTTCTTGTCGTTGAGGAGTTCATAGGCGTCTTCTTGAAGAATTTGTGAAGATATACTCTGTTGATGATGTGGCAGGCAAGATCAATTGCATCAATCCAAAAACGCCGAGGCGCTTTTGTATTCATCAAGCATAGTGCGAGCCATCTCAACAAGAGTTACGTTCTTGCGCTCCCGACGCCATTCTCACGAGGAGTATAGGGAGCAGATAACTCATGAGTAATACCAAGTTCATCAAGATATGCATCAAGACCGGAATTCTTGAACTCAGTTCCATTGTCACTTCTGATATGCTTGATCTTCACACCAAAGTTGGTTGAAGCCCTCGAGGAAAATTGTTTGAAGACTTCCTGCACTTCATGTTTGTAAGTAACAATGTGTACCCATGTATATCGAGAATAATCATCAACAATGACAAAACCATATAAAGATGCATCATTAGTGACTTGAAAGTGCAACTAATCCCCGGGTGGTTTTGGTAATTAATAACAACATATATATCATTGAACTAATCATTTCTTGAGAATATTTCAGAAAGTTCAGTGATATGGGTATGGCAATGACTGATGATGTGGACCCCTCAAAATGCTAAGGAAAACATTGGCAAAAGCTCAAGACTCCATTTTGTTTTAGTGATCCAAGATCACATTGAGTCCATAGGAAAGCCAATACTATTAAAAGGGGATGAGGTTATGATGATGATCTGGTTGCTCAAAGTGCTTAGTGATTTATCTCTCAAACTATCAGCAATCTTTCACTCCAACATAAACCCATAAGTAATCTCGGTCCCACCGATTCCAAACTCACCACACCGAGATGAACCACCTCACCATATAGCCAAACCCTAAGAATCTCGGATTTTCCGATTCCAAACTCGGTCATACGAAATTGGTGTTGCCAAGCTTCAGAACATACAGACTCAAATCGGTGTCACCGAGATGAGAAAGTCGGTCCCACCGAGATTGGCAAACCCTAGACTTTGGAAGAATCGGACTAACCGAGATTGTATTTTCGGTCCCATCGAAAATCCCAACGCTCACAAGATTTGAACTTTCGGTCCCACCGAGTTGTCAACTTCGGTCCGACCGAGATTGGTCAAATGTGTGTAACGGTTGGATTTTGTGTGGAGGCTATAAATACCCTCCACCTCCTCTTCATTCGTGGAGAGAGCCATCGAAAGAACTACCACTCCTACCTTACATTTCTGAGAAGAAAACTACCTACCCTTGTGTTGAGATCAAGTTGCTCCACTCCCACCATATGGAACTTGATTTCTAGCCTTCCCAAGTTGCTTTCCACTCAATCCTTTCCTCCACCACAGCCAAATCAGTGAGGAGAGTTGAGTGTTGGGGAGATTATCATTTGAAGCACAAGAGCAAGGAGTTCATCATCACCAACACCATCTATTACCTTTTGGAGGGTGGTGCCTCCTAGATTGGTTAGGTGTCGCTTGGGAGCCTCCGTCATGATGTGGAGTTGAACCAAGGAGTTTGTAAGGGCAAGGAGATCGCCTACTTCGTGAAGATCTACCCCGAGTAAGGCTAGTCCTCCGTGGGCGTAAGCCATGATGGCATAGACAAGGTTGCTTCTTCGTGGACCCTTCGTGGGTGGAGCCTCCGTGGACTCTCGCAGCCGTTACCCTCCGTGGGTTGAAGTCTCCATCAACGTGGATTGACGATAGCACCACCTATCGGAACCACGAGAAAAATCTCCGTGTCTCCATATTGTGTTTGCTCTTCTCCACCTCTCATTTACTATACGTGCAATTTACTTTCCGCTGCCACAACTCTAGAATTGCATGTGTAGGGTGATACTTGACTTGGTTATCATTGTGAACTTGCTAAAAACCTACTCCAATCAAAAGGCGAAATTTTTAAGTTGTCAAGTAGTCTAATCACCCCCCCTCTAGACATACTTCCGATCCTACAAGTGGTATCAGAGCTTTGGTCTCCATTGGATTGGTTTCCATTGCATTGGACTCCATAAGCTTGGTTTCACAACCTAGGAGAGTATGGCGTCTAGTGAGGGTAATTTCAGAGAGGTCCTTACTTTGATGGTTCAAACTTTGCTAGTTGGAAGCATAAAATGAAAATGCACATTCTTGGACATAACCCCGCCATGGGGCATTATTTGTGTTGGCTTGCAAGGTGAGTTCTTCGAGGAAGGAAAAGTTCCGGATCGCGAAGCTTACCGCAGATGAGTTGCGGATGTTCTGAACAATGCTCAAGCTTGTGACATTCTCTTCAATGCTTTGTGTCCCGAGGAGTTCAACAAGATCAGCCGCCTTGAGAATGCAAAAGAGATTTGGGATACTTTGGTGAAATGCACGAAGGTACCGAGTCCGTGAAGGAATCAAAGCTAGATGTTCTTCAAGGTCACTTGACAAGTTCAAGATGAAGGAAGGTGAAGGAGTCGCTGAAATGTACTCTAGGCTTGCTCTCATCACCAATGAGATGGCAGGCTTAGGAAGCGAAGAAATGACCGACCGATTCATCATCAAGAAGATTCTCGAGCTTTGGATGGAAAGTATGACACCGTGTGCACTTTGATCCAAATGATGCCAAACTACAAAGATCTCAAGCCTACCGAAGTCATTGGAAGGATTGTTGCTCATGAGATGACACTTAAAGATAAGGAAGAGCTTCACAACAAGTCAAGTGGTGCTTACAAAGCTACAGTTGAAGCTCCCACAACCTCAAGTGACAAGCTAGTTTCCAATGAAGAGATAAGCCTAATGGTGAAGAACTTCAACAAATTTTACAAGAGTAGAAGCAAGGAAAGAAGCTCAAAATCTAGATCATATGATGAAAAGAGATCTTCTAGTCGTGATCGAAATCTGCTACAATTGTGGAAGACCGGACACTACTCAAATGAGTGTTCGACTCCCCACAAAAGAAGAGAAGAATTCCAAGAAGAAGAAGCTCAAGAGAAGAGTCGCCTTAAAAGAGAGAAGGAGTAGAGATGATCGTTATGAACGAAGATCCTCTCGGAGAAGCAAGGATTCGGAAAGGAAAGACAAGTCATCAAGGAGCTACACAAGAAGAAAACATCAAGCTCATGTTGGTGAATGGGTTTCGGCCCGACTCCGACAATCACTCAAAGAAGCTATCACTCCAACTCGAATCTGAGTCAAGATGAAGGTGTTGCGGTCTTGCTCTCGTGTCCTCCAACACCAACTCCTATGACATATTTGATTCACCAAATGAGGGAATTGGAAGATGCTTCATGGCAAAAGGCCCCAAGGTATCACACCCTGAGTTTATTGACTTTGATAGTGATGAGGATGACTTGCTTGGTGAAGATGAGCTTTTACATGATAAATCTAGTGAGCTTAGTAATGATGAACATGCTAGTAGTCTTTATAGTCGAGAAGAGTCGAATGACAATGCTATGAAGGAGATTGAGCGACTAACTAAATAACTAAACACTCTTAAGTTAGCTCATGAAACAACTCAAGAAGATCATAGAGAGCTCCTAAGATCTCATGAGAAGCTACGCTTCGAGAAGCTCAATCTAGAGCAAGAACATGAGTTTCTAAAAGCTATCAATGACGATCTTGAAAGAAGAGTTCTTCATATCTTGCCAAACGACTTCTCTTGTCTAATTTCTTGCCACCTATCAAAACTAAGCATGACAAGCATAAGAAAATTCTTCATCTAGTAGTAACAATAATCATGCTAAATCAAATGTTGTTACTTCTAGTAATTCTCTTGATTCCACTAACAATGTTTCAAGCCAAGTTTCACTTGAGCAAGAAAATAGTCTATTGAAAGGGATTATAGAGAAAGGTGTCTACAAGAGTCTTGCGGAAGCAAGAGCTTTGAGGAAATTGTTCGCAAGCAAGGAAGACAGGAAGAATCAAGGAATTGGTTTTGAGCGAAAGTTCAATGCCGAGGGTGTTGAATGGGAAGAAGGTCAATATCCCACTCCAAAGTTCGTTTCTCAAGAGGAGAAGTATGAACCTACTTCTTCCAATGTGGAACAAGCTCAAGATGACCTTCCACCACAAGACCACAAGCTAAAAGGCAAGGACAAGCTTCAAGAGGAGATTGATGCATTTATTGAAGCACCCAAGGCCATGGTCAAGTGGGTTCCCAAGGCTACTTCAAGTTCTACTTCGACAAGCTCAACTACTACCCCAAGGATTCCCATCAAGATGATGTGGATCCCAAGAAGAAGAACTAGAAAGTTCTTGAGGGTGACTCGCCAATATACTTCACTCACATTCATTTTGGCAAGAACTTGTGCAATCAACTTCCACATCTTGCACTAGTTCATGGAGTCACAAACCCTCATGTTGGTAAGTCAAGGGACAAGGTAATCATTGCTTTCATGGACATCATCTATTGTGTACTTCAATCTATGTCCATGGATATCCTTGTTTGTTCCTTGTGGGACTAACCCATGTAGGTATTGAAAGTGCCGAATCCAAAGGATTGCTCCCAACTCTTGATGATCTTCATCAACATTGAGCATCCACATCTTCAACATCTACATGAAGTCTTCAACGACAACCCAAGGTTAGTTTGACCCTTTAAAAGGGGTTCTCACATCAAGGGGGAGCTTTGCTCTAAAGAAATGAGCCAAAGCATCTTCTAATGATGTGAACACATTAATGCTTTATGGAAAAGTGGTAACCCCACTTGTGCTTAAACGATGAGTATGACCTATGATCAAATGTTCTCATTTGACTCCTAAGTCAATATACTCATATATAGATGACCTAGTCATCGCCAAATTGTGTGCTAGTTCCTAAGTGTTTTGTTTGTGCATGTTTGACACATATTTCATTTGCTATCTTATTGTGTGAGCATGTTGGATGCATGATTTTATCCATTCGAGGACATCCATTTGTTGCTTTGGTCTTTTGGATTTTTCTTTTTGACCAAATGGATGGACAAGAATGCCTAAGTTCCTCCCCTAGCTATCTATGCTTTCTTGTCTCAAACTCTATTCATGCTTATATCACAAACTTTGAACAAGACTTTTTTGGACGAGACCGAGTGAGGAGCACTGAGCCACCGATCCGTCAAAAGCCTAACTTCCAAAACCTTCTAAGTACTTTCGGTCAAACCGATATACTCAAATCGGACGGACCAAATCACTTGGATTGATCTAGGTTTTCACCTCGGTGAAACCGAAGTTAAATTTCGGCGTGACGAAGTGTAATCGCACGCGATTAACCATCTCGGTCCCACCGAAGTTTTTCAACTTCGGTCCCACCGACACCGAAGGTATATATACCCGAGGACAGCGCTGATTACTTCTTCAAACGCCCGCCCTCAAACCCTTCGCTGCCGTCGCCTTGGTCTCCGGATCGTCTCCGCCGTCACTGTGCGCGCGCCTGGTCTCCATCGCCGTCAACGGTCTTTCTCATCGCGCCGTTGCCGCCGTCGTGAAGCTCCACCGCATTGGGTGAGTTTCATCCTCTCGTGCTCCAACCGCTGATTCTATGCACGATAGGTTTTGCCTAGATTCTTGCCAAGATTGAAATCTTCTATCCAGCAGATTAGATCATAGAACAAAATTCGAGTGAAAATTTTAGGTTAGGTTTCGCGAACACATCTCGGTGTGACCGATTCTACATTCTCGGACTGACCGATTTGGCCTCTGGTCATTGCACTGCACTTTTCGGTGAAACCGAGTTGTGCAAATCGGAAAGACCGAAGTGAAGATTTAGTGAAACCCTAGTGCTCTCGGCTAGACCGAAACCCATTTCGGTCCAACCGAAAGTGGTGTATATGGTCTGTTTAGACACTTCGGATTCACCGAATTTATAGACTCGGTCAGACGGAAATGTATTCTGTGAAAACCTAAAACTAAAATTTGAACTCATTCTTTTTGCAAAAATTCTCTGCAGTTTGTGATAACTCTTCTATTCTGCCTATACCTATTCTATTCACAGGTTGTCAGTCATGTCTGATGGAAGTGACAGCCAGAACAGGTCTGAATTGCCAGTTGAGATTCCTGAGGCAGTGACAAGTCCTGAAGCCAGCAGTTTTTCAGATGATGGAGAGAGAAGCACTCCAAGTGGACTGCCTGCAGCTGCCACCAGGGCCAGGAGGAAGAGGAATTCTGATGAGGAGGATTCTGACTTTGTTGCAGATGAGGAGATAACTTCAAAGCCAAAAGGCAAGTGGTTGCCAAGGGCTATCAGGGAAACAATCAAAGAAAGGCACCAGCAAGGTGAAGAAATCCTTTGTGTAAGAAGCTCAGCATGGAAGAAGAAACCTCCAAAGAAGATCAAGAAAACTTCCAAGAGGAAGAGGCTAGTTCATGAAGAAGGCGATGATGATGATTACGATGAGGAAGCACCCCAGCCTCCTCGAAGCGAAGTTGATGGGAGATGCCATCGAGGCAGGAGCACCCACAAAAGCTAAGCCATCAGCTCCAAAGAAAGGCAGCCCAAGCCAAACCTGCTGCCAAGCCAAAGAAAACTATGAGGAACATACCTGCTTCAGAGAAGAAGAAGGACAATGTGCCACCTGCAGAATCTGATGAAGAGGCACATGTTTTGCTAAATCTCAGACAGAAATTGCCAGTTCATAATGATGCTCATCCTCGAGCTGAAAATATGAAGGAAAGAAAGGACAAAGGTCTCAGGCTATGGAGGCTAGTTGATCCATATGCCACCAGGAGAAGGACAGCAGTTGACCCAAGATTCCACACTAGAGAGCAACAAGACTTTTATGAGACAGTGCTCATGGATAAGAAGCCAATTGTTGCTGACACCAGATATGTAGACTGGGATTACATTGACAGTGAAGAGCACAGAGACTATTTCCCACATGTGCATGAGAGTTTCACTGCTTGTGGGATTGCAGTTTTTGTTGGTCAGAAATTGACTGCTTGGAATGATGAGATGATCATGCAGTTCTATGCCACCGCACACTTCTATCCAGATGGCAGAATTGTATGGATGACAGAAGGGCAGAGATTCCATTCAACTGTTGAGGAATGGAGAGCGTTGCTGAATGCACCAGTCTCAAGGGATGATGACATTGATGTCTATGGCATTCCGAAGAAAAATCACGAGTCTATGAAGAACATGTACAATGAGGTACCTGAGAAGGATGTTGAGATATGGAAGCTTGGATCAGTCTATTATCTTCAGGCAGGTCTCCCAACCACCAATACCATTCTGAGGCATACTTTGATGCCCAAGTCAGGAGACCACCGCATGATAAGAGGGTATTCTATCAACATGCTGCACATTCTAGATCAGAAGGCACCTTTTAAGGTGATGGACCTGATAGTTAAGAGTATCAAGAGGACAGCAGCAGACCAGAAGAGGTCGTGTGGGTTTGCTCCGCATATTCAGATGCTCATCAATGCCAAGTTTGGCACGGACACCTACCTGTTGGATAGCCCCACTTGCCACCGCAGGCCTGAACACGAAGATAATGAGGTTGTGATGACTGAGGATGCTCCCACATCTGTCGAAGGACATGCTAAGTCTGAAGCTGCCAAACAAGCTAAAGCTGAGAAGGAAGCAGCAGCAAAGCCCAAGAGCGTTGCAAAACAACTTCTTGAAGCCACTCAGAGAATTGAGCTATGCCTGGCCAGCATAGTACAGTCTCAGGAGAGCCTAGAGAGGATCGTTGAAGATAAGTTCCATGCTCTGGATGTTAAGCTGACTGAAGTGCAGGTCACCGTCAACAAGCTTGAGGCAGACATCGAGGAAGCTAAGAGGGAAAAGGCAGAGCTCATGAGGGAGATGGAAGATGATCTAGTCCAGGATGACTATGAGCAGCCTGCTGCAGTGCCCACAAAGCCCAGATCATTGCTATTCCAAAGGATGACCCTGTGGCTACTACATCAAGACCTCCTACAGCTCCGTCGGCCCAAAGACCAGACCAGTTTCACTCCTCCAGCTCCACAGACTTCAGAAGCTTTTGCAGATGCAGCTATCTCCACTCCATCGACGCAGACAGGAGCCGCCAGCAGAGTCCCGAGTGACGATTAGCTCTATACCTTTCGAACTTTTTGGTAACTTGTTGCCAAAGGGGGAGAAATTGTATAGATCATAGGACTTCGAGAGAGAGAGTGCTCGTTTTTGCTCTTTCGTTTGCGGTTTTCCTTGAGATACTTTTGAGTTCTTTGAGACATTTCGTGTGTTTGATACTACGTTTGCTCGATCTTGATGAGTGCTTGATCATACTATGCTTAATGTGTGCTTGATGCTTATCATATTCCATTCATATCTTGTATGATCACTTACTCATGTCTTGGTGATTGGGTGCATGTTATTCATTCTTATCATTTTGTGCGCTCCACCAAGATGTATGTGACATGGAAGAGTAACCCATGATCCTAATCGATTGTGCATTTGCATTCAAACGCAAATCTTAAATAATGCCCAAATTTAGGGGGAGCTCTTGCTTATCACATACTTCTCAAAGCGGCGATGTTATTCATTGATTATATCATTTGTCGAAGCTTTGATCTATATGTTGTCATCAATTACCAAAAGGGGAGATTGAAAGTGCAACTAATCCCGGGTGGTTTTGGTAATTAATAACAACATATATATCATTGAACTAATCATTTCTTGAGAATATTTCAGAAAGTTCATTGATATGGGTATGGCAATGGTGATGATGTGGACCCTCAAAATGCTAAGGAAAACATTGGCAAAAGCTCAAGACTCCATTTTGTTTTAGTGATCCAAGATCACATTGAGTCCATAGGAAAGCCAATACTATTAAAAGGGATGAGGTTATGATGATGATCTGGTTGCTCAAAGTGCTTAGTGATTTATCTCTCAAACTATCAGCAATCTTTCACTCCAACATAAACCCATAAGTAATCTCGGTCCCACCGATTCCAAACTCACCACACCGAGATGAACCACCTCACCATATAGCCAAACCCTAAGAATCTCGGATTTTCCGATTCCAAACTCGGTCATACGAAATTGGTGTTGCCAAGCTTCAGAACATACGTACTCAAATCGGTGTCACCGAGATGAGAAAGTCGGTCCCACCGAGATTGGCAAACCCTAGACTTTGGAAGAATCGGACTAACCGAGATTGTATTTTCGGTCCCACTGAAAATCCCAACGTTCACAAGATTTGAACTTTCGGTCCCACCGAGTTGTCAACTTCGGTCCGACCGAGATTGGTCAAATGTGTGTAACAGTTGGATTTTGTGTGGAGGCTATAAATACCCTCCACCTCCTCTTCATTCGTGGAGAGAGCCATCGAAAGAACTACCACTCCTACCTTACATTTACGAGAAGAAAACTACCTACCCTTGTGTTGAGATCAAGTTGCTCCACTCCCACCATATGGAACTTGATTTCTAGCCTTCCCAAGTTGCTTTCCACTCAATCCTTTCCTCCACCACAGCCAAATCAGTGAGGAGAGTTGAGTGTTGGGGAGATTATCATTTGAAGCACAAGAGCAAGGAGTTCATCATCACCAACACCATCTATTACCTTTTGGAGGGTGGTGCCTCCTAGATTGGTTAGGTGTCGCTTGGGAGCCTCCGTCATGATGTGGAGTTGAACCAAGGAGTTTGTAAGGGCAAGGAGATCGCCTACTTCGTGAAGATCTACCCCGAGTAAGGCTAGTCCTCCGTGGGCGTAAGCCATGATGGCATAGACAAGGTTGCTTCTTCGTGGACCCTTCGTGGGTGGAGCCCTCCGTGGACTCTCGCAGCTGTTACCCTCCGTGGGTTGAAGTCTCCATCAACGTGGATTGACGATAGCACCACCTATCGGAACCACGAGAAAAATCTCCGTGTCTCCATATTGCGTTTGCTCTTCTCCACCTCTCATTTACTATACGTGCAATTTACTTTCCGCTGCCACAACTCTAGAATTGCATGTGTAGGGTGATACTTGACTTGGTTATCATTGTGAACTTGCTAAAAACCTACTCCAATCAAAAGGCGAAATTTTTAAGTTGTCAAGTAGTCTAATCACCCCCCCTCTAGACATACTTCCGATCCTACATGACTGCTGAGTAATGATTAGGTCCAAAGAGGTCCATGTGAAGCACTTCGAATGGACGGGTAGTGGTCATGATAGTCTTCGCTGGATGCTTGGCCTTGGTCATTTTTCCGGCTTCACATGCTCCGCATAAGTGATCCTTGAGGAATTTGACATTCTCAATGCCAATGACATGCTTCTTCTTCGCAAGCGTGTTCAGATTCCTCATGCCTGCATGACCAAGTCGTCGATGCCATAGCCAGCCTTCTGAAGCTTTTGCAAGTAGACACACGGCTGGTTGTGGTCCTGTAGAGAAATCAACAATATACAGATCTCCTCTCCTAAAGCCTTCGAAGACTTTGGAATTGTCAGCTTCCATAATCACAACACAGCGATGTTTGCCAAAGACAACAACCATATCAAGATCACAAAGCATTGAGACTGACATGAGATTGTATCCTAAGGACTCAACAAGCATGACTTTGTCCATGTGCTTAGCCTTAGAGATAGCAACCATACCAAGACCCAATACCTGACTTTTGCCTTTTTCAGCAAAGATGATATGCTTCAGAGGTGACGGTGATAAGGGGGCATCCATCAATAGATTCTTGTCACCAGTCATGTGATTTATACATCCACTATCAAGGACCCATTCAGTGGTTTTGGGTTGATCATCCTGCAGATGAATTAGTGTAGCTTACAATCTCATATGCTTCATCAGTGAAGAATATGATATCAAGTTCATCGATGAATTTCATCAAGCGAAGAAGCAGATATAGCAAGATTAGGGCGTGTGAAATGAAAGTTCATTTCATCATGATTCGCTGCGCCCCTTGAGCATTTTTGTCGAGGTCCAAACAAATTCTTGAGACGTTAAAGCACGCCCCGAGACTGACCTCGCGAAGAGATTAGTTCTTTTCTTCACCACCCACATCTGGAGGGGTGGCAAAGAGTTCGTCATTCTGCAAGAACCATATGAGAAAGGTGGCAAAGATGCCAAACCATTTCGTTTCACATAAGAGGGGTTAGGGTAAGCATATGAATAAGCACAGTAATTCTTCGAGGACTTATGAACATAACGGTTTGAAGAATAATGCACATATTCATAGCCCTTAGCTCTACCCTGCGAGACAGAGTTGTTAGCACAATGATAATCATATGAGGACTTTGATCCATGTGAAGAATTTGGTCCATATGAGGACTTGGATCCATATGAAGAATTTGGTCCATATGAAGAATTTGATCTGGGGTTTATGTTCTTCACAGGTGGTGTCACGAGGACATTCACCTGAAGACTTTCAACACAACTTTTGGGAACCCAGATTTTCTTCATAGGGGAACCGTTCCGGCAGTTAGTGCCAACATATCTAGCAAATACTTCACCATTCTGATTTTTGAACAGTTTATAGTTGGAGTCAAATGACTCATCAGAAGAATGAGGAGATTCACATGTAAAGCCAGTTAAGTTAGATGGATCAGCTGGAGGTCCCTTTGTAGCAACCCATGAGGTTTTGGGGTACTGCTCAGGCTTCCAATATGTTCCATCAGCATTGAGTTTCCTCTCAAAGGCAATACCCTCTCTCCTAGGGTTTCTGTTGAGGATCTGCTTTTTGAGCACATCACAAAGTGTCTGATGCCCTTTGAGGCTTTTGTACATGCCTGTCATGTACAATTCCTTCAGCCCTGCATTGTTAGTGATACTAGCAATGTCCTCAGGTGAGGAATTAGTGATAGCAGAGGCAGATGAAGAATTTGTAACATTTGAAGCATTTGAACATTCAGGTGAAGAATTAGCAGATTCACGTTCAATGCACTTTAAGCATGAGGGAATAAATTCTTCCTAAGAAGCGTTGATTTGTTGAGCTAGTAATGAATCGCGCTCCTTCTGAAGATCTTCATAACACACTCTTAGCTTTTCAAGATCTTCCTTTCTTTGAAGAGATTCAAGAGAAAGCTTCTCATGATCTTGCTTTTCTTGAAGAAATTCATAAGAAAGTTTCTCATGATCAGACAAGAGAGAGTTATGATGACCTTGAAGGTTATCAAACCTAGACTGAAGTCTCTGAAGATTTTCAGTCAAGGCTTTAGTGCGATCCATTTCTTCACCCAACATATCATCACTTTTATCTAGCATGTTTTGAAACTTTTCAAGAGCTCGTTATTGTTTCACAGCAATCTTAGCAAGTTTAGAGTAGCTGGGGTTGAGATCCTCATCAGATTCATTTTCACTAGAGTTAGAGGAGTTGTATTTGAGTACCTTAGCACCTTTCACCATGAAGCAATAGGTGGGAGCGTAGCCATTATTATCTTCATCAGGCTTGTCGGTGGAGTCAGTTTCTTTAGTGTTGAAGATGGACTTGCTGACAAAGGCGTGTAACGCCGGACTTCGCCACACTGGACTCAGATTCTTGAGACGCCTCCTCTTCATCATTTTCCTCAGATTCAGCTTCAGAGTCCATCTCCTTGCCAATGAATGCCCGAGCCTTCTTGGAGCTGCTCTTCTTGTGAGATGAAGACTTCGAAGATTTTGATGACGACGATTTTGAAGATTTCTTCTTCTTCTACGCATCATCAGAACTGTAATCCTTGTATTTCTTCTTCATCATTTCCTTTTCCCACTGAGGACAATCTTGAATATAGTGACCAGGCTTCTTGCATTTGTGGCAAAGCCTTCTCTTATAGTCACTGGATGAGGAAACATTGCCTCTTGAGGATCTTCCAAAGCGACCACGTCTTGTGAACTTCTGGAATTTCTTCACAAGCAGTGCTAGATCCTGGCTCAATTCTTCAGGATCACCAAGGCTACTACCAGAATCCTCATATTGAAATTCAGACACAGCCTTGGCCTTCAGGGCACGTGGTTTGCCATAGTTTGAGCCACAGAGATCTCTCTTTTCAGCAAGCTGGAACTCGTGAGTGTTTAGCCTTTCGAGGATATCAGCAGGATCAAGCGACTTGTAGTCAGCACGTTCTTGTATCATCAGTCCCAGAGTATCAAATGAGGAGTCAAGCGATCTCAACAGTTTCTTCACAACTTCATGATCAGTGATGTCTGTCGGAGTAATGGGCCGTGGGTAGGCTGACCCAGGACCCAAGATCTTTCAAGACATCGGGGCGGGCCGCGCCCCTCAGCCGAGTCCCAGCAGGGCGACCTCCGAGAAGGCCGAGTCCCAGCTGGGCGACCTTCGAGAAGGCCGAGTCCCAGCTGGCGACCCTCGAGAAGGCCGAGTCCCAGCTGGCGACCTTCGAAGAAACCGAGTCCCCAGATGGCGACTCCAGACCAAGCCGACTCTGGGCTTGCGACCTCTCAAGGGGCCGACTCTGAGAGTCGGCCCGCGACCTTTCCACGACGACCAACGCAGGGTACAGCCCGACGTGGCTGTCCCCTCGGACCCACGGGAGGGGGGCATGGCTACAGTAAGCCGCGTCACCAGGAGATCTCCGGTGAGGCGCGGCACTGTTGCCATGCCACCCCTGACCTCAGCCACAGTGCACGCGGCACTGTACCCACGACGGCGGCACGTACGGCCCGGAGATCGCCGGGCCCTCCGTCAGTGAGATAGAGGAGCTCGGCCGGAGAGTTGAAGGCGGCCTGCGAGTCGGCCTCCCGAGTCGGCCGCCCCGCCAGGCCCCACAAGCCATAAACCAGTTGGATGGGGAGTGGCGACAGTGATCACCTGACAGGCGGCGACACTGTTCCCACGACCCCGTGACCATGCCTGCGTCATCGAGTGCTGACAAGACTCAGCTTTGTCCATGGACCCGCCAATCGGCGGGCCCCGAAGATTGGCGGAGAAGGCGAGCGCAAGAGGATCGACGATCGGGGCCATGCCGGTCAGATTACCCTTGTACCCCCGGGGGGTAGGCCTATATAAACCCCCCGGGGCACCCATGCAAAGGGTTCGGCCCTGAGTAGGTTCTTAGACACATAGCAAGAGGGAAAGAGCTAGCCTTGCTCCTTCCCGCCCCCATACAGCTCGAGGAGCACCATTGTACTATCTCCCCATAGTGATCATGCGGAGACCCCGCAGAGCAGCAGTAGGGGTATTATCTCCTCGGAGAGCCCCGAAGCTGGGTAAGATTCGCCGGCGTGCATGTCTTCGCCTCATCCCGTTTCCAGGCACCGGCGACGTTCTACTCGCCCCCACCATGATAAGCCATCCGCTGGCATATGTCGCACCCAACCCCCGACATTTGGCGCCCACCGTGGGGCGAGGTGCACCGTCGTCCGGAGACCTGTTCTGGACGGGAACCCTCTTCCTCCCTGGCGAAGCGAGCCAGCTGCTCGCCAGATGGGTTCTGCGTCGACCTTGCGCAAGGCGGCGTCGCAGCCGTCACAAGAGCGAGCGGCCTCGCCGAACTCCTCGGTGAGGTTCGCCTCTCCGACGGGCCCGCGCCAAGCACCGGCGCGGGTGGCCCCGAGAATCTTCTCGCGGGCCTCCTTGACCAACTTCAAGTCATTTGGCGAGCCCGCCAGACTTGAGTCCGTAAACTCCTCCGATCCGATCTGGTCGACTCGGCGCCGTATCACTTGATACCTTCCCCACCAACGTGGTGGTTCTGACGAAACGCGCCCAGACGAGGAGAGCGACGGAAGCGCCGTCCGGAGGTGCTCGTCATCGCCACGGCGAGCACTCCGGAGAAAACGCCAGACCCGCGCCCACGGCCTGCAAGACTGTCGCGCCCCTCCGGAGGACGCAGACGCAGAGATCTTGGAAGAACGCCGCCTTCAGCTTATCGAAGGCGCCAAGAAGTTAGCAAGCATGAGACGCTGTCAAGCGTACCAGCGTGAGGTGGATCGCTTGTAGGTGGCACGCCGGCTCCGACCAGGCGAGCCGTCTTTGGCGCGATCCGAGGCCTTGGCGCGCCGCCGCCGATCTGTTCGGGCGGCGCCCGCCTACGCCACCTCTGTAGAGAACATCCGCGCCGCCTAGCGGCGCATCGAGGAAGCGAGGACCTCGACGGCGAAGAGCGCCGTGTGACGGAGCAAGTCCAGCAGCTCCTCGACGCGGCTGCGCTGCTTGAACGCAGCGGCGGCGCCGACGACGCGCAAGCAGAAGAATGACGACATACCCCCTCGCCGAGATCAAGGCGTGACCTCCCGCACGCCGACTGGCGGAGTCCGCGGGAGGAGGGAGAAAGAGCCGGCTGCGAGCCACAGTCGGACTCGCATCTCCATCGAGCGAGACCAAGATGGCCGCCCCCGAGCAGTGGAGCGGCGAGATGATTATCTCCCCCCTCCGCCCTAGAGAGAACGGCGAGTCTCCCCACCGCCTGTCGAGCATCCGACTCTCGGAGATCGCCTTGGTCGCCGAGAGGGAGTCGGAGAGAACGACGCCCGCCACCGGATCGACCAACTCCACAGATCCCTGGCGTTAGAAGAAGAAGACGAACTGGGCCCGCCTTGCTTCGGGCCCCGCATCAGAAACAAGCCTTTCCCCAAAGGGTTCACGCTCCCCCGAGACACGCCCAAATACACCGGCTCTGTGAAGCCGGAAGATTGGCTGATAGACTACTCTCTGACGTCAAGACGCCAACGGCAACAAGCGAGTCGCCGTCAAGTATGTTCCCCTCATGCTCCAGGGCACAGCCCAGACATGGCTGAACAGCCTGAAGCCCCGCAGCATCAATAGCTGGGTCGACTTCACCGAGGCCTTCATTCGCAACTTCACCAGCACGTACAAGCGACCTCCGAAGCCGCGCCAGCTCTCCTTGTGTGTGCAAGGCCCCGAGGAATCGACGGCGACTATCTCACGCTGGGGGCGAAGCTTGAAACTCCCTGTGAGGCGCACGAGGTGCAGGCCATCGAGTACTTTTTACGGCCGGTGCCGAGAGGGCACCCTCCTCAAGCACAAGCTCCGCGCACGAGCCCGAAACCCTCGACGAGCTGCTAGTCATAGCAGACAAATACGCCACGGCCGACTCCTCTATGAAGACGGAGATCCAAGTCAATGCGGCTGGCAAGGTGATTCCCCAGGCTCCCAGGACGCCGGCTGGAGACGCCGGCCGACGGCAGCAACAGAGCGACAACAAACGCAAAGCCCCCCAGCCGACTTCCAACAGCCGGCAGGTGGCAGCAGTAGAAGACCAGCAGCCTGAGGGGCAGCCTCCGGCCAAGCGGCAGAAGGGTGGCAAGTCCAACTGGCTGCCGGCTTTCTCCTATGACGCAGACTCGGACGGCCCCGCAAGTTTCACAGCGGCCTTGGCCGTCAAATCATACCACCGAAAGTGTCACTGGCTCGTCGGGATCGCCAAGGGGCGGCCTCGCCCTCCGCCCCTGCTGAGGGCCCGCCGCCGCCTCCGCCGCCTCCGGGCGGCGCTGCCAGCCGGGCGCGTCCAAGACGAGTTCCCTAAGAGCACGGAGCATCGTAGTGTTCACGATCCGACAGACGACCGGGCGAAAGCAGCGCCAAAGAAGAAGAAGAAGTTAAGCGATGGCAGCGAAGCCCTGTGTTCATGCATTGGTCCGAGAAACCTATCAGGTGAGTCGGGCGGATCACCCAGAGGTGATGCCGAGTCCGGCTCTACGCCTTGGTTCTTGGAGCAACCTTGGCCATCGACAAGCGGGCGCCCGTTTCTCGCGAGTCCCGATAGACGGAGGCAGCAGCATAAATATCTTGTACAAGGATACCATGGAGAAGCTCGAATCAGACGGAGGCAGCCGCAGAGCAGCCGACTATTTTCCATGGGATCGTGCTGCCTCTCCTGCTCGCCGATTGGCAAGATTACGATAGATGTCCTCTTCGGAGACAAAGATCACTTCCGCCGAGAACCGATCTGGTTCGAGGTGGTGGACTTGAGAGCCCATACCACGCTCCGCTAGGCCGGCCCATACAGCCAAGTTCATGGCGGTTCCCCACTACGCCTATCTCAAGATGAAGATGCCGACTTGAAGGGATCTGACCGTTCCGGCGACTATAAGAAGTCGTCGTTTCTTGCTGCCGAGAGCGATCGGCTGGCGAGTCTCTGGTGATCTCGGCGAAGCGGCTCCTTGACCGTGTCGTGGCGATGGCTGGGAAGCAGCCGGAGATGTCGCCTGGACCCCAAGGAGTCGGAGGCGAAGGATCATTCAAGCCGGCCAAAGAGACCAAGAAGATACCCTTGGACCCGGAGCACCCAGAGAGGTACGCTGTCATGGGCACTGGCCTTGACAACAAATAGGAAGGCGAGCTCGTCGATTTCCTCCGTGAGAATCGGGACATCTTCGCATGGTCCCCAAGGACATGCGGTGTACCGACGGAATTCGCCGAGCACAAGTTACATGTCGGGCCGGATGTAAAGCGGTCCAGCAGCCTTTGCGCGCTTTGTCGAAGAGAAGAGAAGAGTAGTTGGAGAAGAGATGGCCCGGCCCGGCAGCGGCTTCATCATGGAGGTGTTCTTTCCGGAGTGGTTGGCTAACCCTGTGCTAGTGTTGAAGAAAAACAAGCAGTGGCGGATGTGCATCGACTACACCAGCCTCAATAAAGCCTGCCCGAAGGATCCATTCGCTCTGCCAAGGATTGATCGGTGATAGACTCCATGTACCGGATGCGAGCTGTTGAGCTTCTTGGATGCATACTCGGGATATCACCGGATCAAGCTGAATCCAGCGAGACAGTGAAGACCGCATTCATCACGCCGTTTGGAGCCTTACGCTGCAGCGATGGCGCTCGCTTGAGGAATGCCGGCGCCACCTTTCAGCGTTGCATGCAGAAATGCCTCCTCAAGCAACTCGGCAGGAATGCTCATGTTTATGTGGATGATGTGGTAGTGAAGACGGAGAAGCGTGGGACGCTGCTAGAGGATCTGAAAGAGACCTTTGAGAATCTGCGCCGATTCCAGATCAAGCTCAACCCAGAGAAGTGCGTGTTCGGAGTCCCAGCCGGCCAGCTCCTTGGTTTTCTTGTCTCCGAACGCGGCATAGAGTGCAACCCTGTGAAGATCAAGGCCATTGAGAGGATGGAGGTACCCAGCCGACTGCTGGACGTGCAGAAGTTCACCGGCTGCTTGGCGTCCATAAGCTGATTCATCAGTCGGCTGGGCGAGAAAGCCCTACCATTGTACCAACTAATGAAGAAGACCACTTTTTTCGAGTGGAACCACAAGGCAGATGAGGCGTTTCTCCAACTGAAGAAGATGCTGACGACTCCCCCTGTGCTGGCGGCTCCGACTCCCAAAGAACCCATGCTTTTGTACATCGCCGCCACCAGTCGGGTAGTCAGCACGGTTATCGTAGTCGAACGCAAGGAGGAAGGCAAGGCGCTCCCGATCCAGAGACCAGTATATTACTTGAGCGAGGTACTATCGACCTCCAAGCAAAATTACCCTCACTACCAGAAGATGTGCTACGGCGTGCATTTTGCCGCCAAGAAGCTGAAGCCCTACTTCCAAGAGCATCCAATCACTGTGGTTTGCACTGCCCCACTCGCTGAGATCATCGGAAGTCGAGATGCTTCCGGCCGAGTGGCCAAGTGGGCTATCGATCTAGCTCCCTACACGATCTACTACCAACCTCGCACCGCCATCAAGTCGCAGGCGTTGGCCGACTTCCTCGTCGACTGGGCCGAGACCCAATACTTGCCGCCTGCGCCGGATTCTACTCATTGGCGGCTGCACTTCGACGGCTCCAAGATGCGCTCCGGCCTCGGAGCCGGCGTCGTCCTCACCTCCCCCAAGGGCGACAAGCTCAAATACGTGCTGCAAATCCACTTCGCCGCCTCCAACAACGTCGCCGAATATGAAGCACTTGTTCACGGGCTCCGGCTGGCCAAGGAACTCGGCATTCGCCGGATCCTGTGCTACGGCGACTCCGACTTGGTGGTACAGCAGTCATCCGGCAACTGGGACGCCAAGGACGCAAACATGGCAAGCTACCGCTTCTTAGTGCAGCAGCTCAGCGGATATTTTGAAGGATGCGAGTTCCTCCACGTGCCAAGAAACGACAACGACCAGGCAGATGCTTTGGCACGAGTCGGCTCTACTCGCCAAGCGATTCCCTCCGGCGTCACCCTTCAGCGCCTCCTCAAGCCGTCTATCAAGCCTTCACCAGAGTGCGACTCTGAAAGTGCAACTAATCCCCAGGTGGTTTTGGTAATTAATAACAACATATATATCATTGAACTAATCATTTCTTGAGAGTATTTCAGAAAGTTCAGTGATATGGGTATGGCAATGACTGATGATGTGGACCCCTCAAAATGCTAAGGAAAACATTGGCAAAAGCTCAAGACTCCATTTTTGGTTTAGTGATCCAAGATCACATTGAGTCCATAGGAAAGCCAATACTATTAAAGGGGATGAGGTTATGATGATGATCTGGTTGCTCTAAAGTGCTTAGTGATTTATCTCTCAAACAATCAGCAATCTTTCATTCCAACATAAACTCATAAGTAATCTCGGTCCCACCGATTCTAAACCCAGTCACACCGAGATGAACCACCTCAGCCATATAGCCAAAACCCTAGAATCTCGGATTTTCCGATTCCAAATTCGGTCATTCCGAAAATGGTGTTGCCAACCTTCTGTAACCTTCTGTACTCAAATCGGTGTCACCGAGATGAGAAAGTCGGTCCCACCGAGATTGGCAAACCCTAGACTTTGGAAGAATCGGTCTAGCAGAGATTGTATTTTCGGTCCCATCGAAAATCCCAACGTTCTAAGATTTGAACTTTCGGTCCCACCGAGTTGTCAACTTCGGTCGACCGAGATTGCTCAAATGTGTGTAGCAGTTGGATTTTGTGTGGAGGCTATAAATACCCTCCACCTCCTCTTCATTAGTGGAGAGAGCCATCGAAAGAACTACCACTCCTACCTTACATTTACGAGAAAAACTACCTACCCTTGTGTTGAGATCAAGTTGCTCCACTCCCACCATATGAAACTTGATTTCTAGTCTTTCCAAGTTGCTTTCCACTCAATCCTTCCTCCACCACAGCCAAATCGGTGAGGAGAGTTGAGTGTTGGGGAGATTATCATTTGAAGCACAAGAGCAAGGAGTTCATCATCACCAACCCCATCTATTACCTTTTGGAGGTGGTGCCTCCTAGATTAGTTAGGTGTCGCTTGGGAGCCTCCGTCATGATGTGGAGTTGAACCAAGGAGTTTGTAAGGGCAAGGAGATCGCCTACTTCGTGAAGATCTACCCGAGTAAGGCTAGTCCTCCGTGGGCGTAAGCCATGATGGCATAGACAAGGTTGCTTCTTCGTGGACCCTTCGTGGGTGGAGCCCTCCGTGGACTCATGCAGCCGTTACCCTCCGTGGGTTGAAGTCTCCATCAGCGTGGATTGGCGATAGCACCACCTATCGGAACCACGAGAAAAAATCTCCGTGTCTCCATTGCGTTTGCTCTTCTCCACCTCTCATTTACTATACATGCAACTTACTTTCCGCTGCCATAACTCTAGAATTGCATGTGTAGGGTGATACTTGACTTGGTTATCATTGTGAACTTGCTAAGAAACTACTCAAATCAAAAGGCTAAATTTTAAGTTGTCAAGTAGTCTAATCACCCCCTCTAGACATACTTCCGATCCTACAAGTGGTATCGAGCTTTGGTCTCCATTGGATTGGTTTCCATTGCATTGGACTCCATAAGCTTGGTTTCACAACCTAGGAGAGTATGGCGTCTAGTGAGGTAATTTTCGTAGAGGTCCTTACTTTGATGGTTCAAACTTTGCTAGTTGGAAGCATAAAATGAAAATGCATATTCTTGGACATAACCACGCGCATGGGGCATTATTTGTGTTGGCTTGCAAGGTGAGTTCTTGAGGAAGGAAAAGTTCGGATCGCGAAGCTCTGCGGATGAGTTGCGGATGTTCTGAACAATGCTCAAGCTTGTGACATTCTCTTCAATGCTTTGTGTCGAGGAGTTCAACAAGATCAGCCGTCTTGAGAATGCAAAGAGATTTGGGATACTTTGGTGAAATGCGAAGGTACCGAGTCCGTGAAGGAATCAAAGCTAGATGTTCTTCAAGGTCGACTTGACAAGTTCAAGATGAAGGAAGGTGAAGGAGTCGCTGAAATGTACTCTAGGCTTGCTCTCATCACCAATGAGATGGCAGGTTTAGGAAGCGAAGAAATGACCGACCGATTCATCATCAAGAAGATCCTCAGAGCTTTGGATGGAAAGTATGACACCGTGTGCACTTTGATCCAAATGATGCCAAACTACAAAGATCTCAAGCCTACGAAGTCATTGGAAGGATTGTTGCTCATGAGATGACACTTAAAGATAAAGAAGAGCTTCACAACAAGTCAAGCGGTGCTTACAAAGCTGCAGTTGAAGCTCCCACATCCTCAAGTGACAAGCTAGTTTCCAATGAAGAGATAAGCCTAATGGTGAAGAACTTCAACAAATTCTACAAAAGTAGAAGCAAGGAAAGAAGCTCAAAGTCTAGATCATATGATGAAAGGAGATCTTCTAGTCGTGATCGAAGCTGCTACAATTGTGGAAGACCGGACACTACTCAAATGAGTGTTCGACTCCCCACAAGAGAAGAGAAGAATCTCCAAGAAGAAGAAGCTCAAGAGAAGAGTCGCCTCGAAAAGAGAGAAGGAGTAAAGATGATCGTTATGAGCGAAGATCCTCTCGGAGAAGCAAGGATTAGGAAAGGAAGGACAAGTCATCAAGGAGCTACACAAGAAGAAAACATCAAGCTCATGTTGGTGAATGGGTTTCGGCTCCGACTCAGACAATCACTCGAAAGAAGCTATCACTCCAACTCGAATCTGATCAAGATGAAGGTGTTGCGGTCTTGCTCTCGTATCCTCCAACTCCAACTCCTAT
This sequence comes from Aegilops speltoides, assembly GCA_021437245.1. Classification (NCBI taxonomy): domain Eukaryota; kingdom Viridiplantae; phylum Streptophyta; class Magnoliopsida; order Poales; family Poaceae; genus Aegilops; species Aegilops speltoides. The sequence goes on along the minus strand of CM038141.1, from coordinate 170,305,634 downwards.
GACATATTTGATTCACCAAATGAGGGAATTGGAAGATGCTTCATGGCAAAAGGCCCCAAGGTAACACATCCTGAGTTCATTGACTTTGATAGTGATGAGGATGACTTGCTTGGTGAAGATGAGCTTTTACATGATAAATCTAGTGAGCTTAGTAATGATGAACATGCTAGTAGTCTTTATAGTCGAGATGAGTCGAATGACAATGCTATGAAGGAGATTGAGCGTCTAACTAAAGAACTAAACACTCTTAAGTTAGCTCATGAAACAACTCAAGAAGATCATAGAGAGCTCCTAAGATCTCATGAGAAGCTACGCCGAGAAGCTCAATCTAGAGCAAGAGCATGAGTTTCTAAAAGCTATCAATGCGATCTTGAAAGAAGAGTTCTTCATATCTTGCCAAGCGACTTCTCTTGTCTAATTTCTTGCCACCTATTAAAACTAAGCATGACAAGCATAAGAAAAATTCTTCATCTAGTAGTAACAATAATCATGTTAAATCAAATGTTGTTGCTTCTAGTAATTCTCTTGATTCCACTAACAATGTTTCAAGCCAAGTTTCACTTGAGCAAGAAAATAGTCTTTTGAAAGGGATTATAGAAAGGTGTCTACAAAAGTCTTGCGGAAGCAAGAGCTTTGAGAAATTGTTCGCAAACAAGGAAGACACAGGAAGAATCAAGGAATTGGTTTTGAGCGAAAGTTCAACGCCGAGGGTGTTGAATGGGAAGAAGGTCAATATCCCACTCCAAAGTTTGTCTCTCAAGAGAAGAAGTATGATCCTACTTCTTCCAATGAGGAACAAGCTCAAGATGACTTTCCACCACAAGACCACAAGCTAAAAGGCAAGGACAAGCTTCAAGAGGAGATTGATGCATTCATTGAAGCACCCAAGGCCATGGTCAAGTGGGTTCCCAAGGCAACTTCAAGTTCTACTTCAACAAGCTCAACTACTACCCCAAGGATTCCCATCAAGATGATGTGGATTCCGAAGAAGAAGAACTAGAAGGTTCTTGAGGGTGACTCCGCCAATATACTTCACTCATATTCATTTTGGCAAGGACTTGTGCAATCAACTTCCACATCTTGCACTAGTTCATGGAGTCACAAACCCTCATGTTGGTAAGTCAAGGGACAAGGTAATCATTGCTTTCATGGACATCATCTCTTATGAACTTCAATCTATGTCCATGGATATTCTTGTTTGTTCCTTGTGGGACTAACCCATGTAGGTATTGAAAGTGCCGAATCAAAGGATTGCTCCCAACTCTTGATGATCTTCATCAACATTGAGCATCCACATCTTCAACATCTACATGAAGTCTTCAACGACAACCCAAGGTTAGTTTGACCCTTTAAAGGGTTCTCACATCAAGGGGAGCTTTGCTCTAAAGAAATGAGCTAAAGCATCTCCTAATGATGTGAACACATTAATGCTTTATGGAAAAGTGGTAACCCCACTTGTGCTTAAGCGATGAGTATGACCTATGATCAAATGTTCTCATTTGACTCCTAAGTCAATATACTCATATATAGATGACCTAGTCATCGCCAAACTGTGTGCTAGCTGTTAGTGTTTTGTTTGTGCATGTTTGACACATATTTCATTTGCTATCTTATTGTGTGAGCATGTTGGATGCATGATTTTATCCATTCGAGGACATCCATTTGTTGCTTTGGTCTTTATGGTTTTCTTTCTTTTTGACCAAATGGATGGACAAGAATGCCTAAGTTTTCCCCTAGCTATCTATGCTTTCTTGTCTCAAACTCTATTCATGCTTATATCACAAACTTTGAACAAGACTTTTTGGACGAGACCGAGTGAGGAGCACTCGGAGCCACCGATCCGTCAAAAGCCTAACTTCCAAAACCTTCTAAGTACTTTCGGTCAAACTGATATATTCAAATCGGACAGACCGAGATCACTTGGATTGATCTAGGTTTTCACCTCGGTGAAACCGAGTTTCAATTTTCGGCGTGACCGATGTGTGTATGCACGCGATTAACCATCTCGGTCCCACCGAGTTTACAAACTTCGGTCCCACCGACAACCGAGAGTATATATACTCGAGGGCGAGCGCGTTGATTACTTCTTCAAACGCTTCGCCCTCAAAACTCTTATTTGCCGTCGCCTTGGTCTCGGATCGTCTCCACCGTCGCTTGTGCGCCCTCGCTGGTCTCCATCGCCGTCAGCGGTCCTTCGCCTTTGCCGTTGCCGCCGTGGTAAGCTCCACCGCATTGGGTGAGCTTCATCCTCTCGTGTTCAATCGCTGATTCTATGCACGATAGGTGTTGCCATGATTCTTGCCAAGTTTGAGATCTCCCTATCCAGCTATTTAGATCATAGAACAAATTTGAGTGAAAATTTTAGGGTTAGGTTTCGCGAACACATCTCGGTGTGACCGATTCTGCATTTCGGATGACCGATTTGGCCTCTGGCCATTACCTTTGCGTTTGGTGAAACCGAGTTGTACAAATCGGTAAACCGAAGTGAAGATTTAGTGAAACCCTAAGCTGTCTCGGCTAGACCGAAACCCATTTCGGTCCAACGAAAGTGGTGTATGTGGTGCATTTAGGCGTTTGGTTTCACGAATTGATAGACTTCGGTCGAGACCGACATGTATTCTGTGAAAACCTAAATCTAAAGTTTGAACTCATTTTTTGCAAAATCCTCTGTAGTTTGTGATAACTCTTCTATTACGCCCATACCCACTCTATTCACGGGTTGTCGGACATATACGAAGGAAGTGACAATCGAACAGGTGCGAGATGCGGTTGAGATTCGAGGCAGCTACAAGTCGAAGCAAGCAGTTTTTCAGATGATGGAGAAAGCACTCCAAGTGGACTACTGCTGCTGCCACGAGGCAGGAGGAAGAGGAACTCAGATGAGGAAGATTGATTTTGTTGCGAGATGAGGAAATAACGTCTAAGCCAAAGAGGAAGGTGGTTGCCAAAAGAGCATCAAGGGCAACAAACCAAGAAAGGCACCGATAAGGTCAAGAAATCCTTTGTTGCCGAAGCTCGGCATGGAAGAAACCTCCGGCAAAATCAAGAAGACTTCCAAGAGGAAGAGGAAAGTTCATGAAGAGCTGCTGATGATGATGATGATTACGATGAGGAAGCACCTCGGCCACCTCGAAGCGAAGTTGATGGGTGATGCCATCGAGGCAGGAGCACCTCCTAAAGCTAAGCCTTCAGCTCCGGCAAAGGCAGCCCAAGCCAAACCTGCTGCCAAGCCCGGGAAGGCTGTGAGAAATATTCCAGCTTGAGAGAAGAAAAGGACAATGTGCCACTGCGAGAATCGGATGATGAGGCTCATGTTACGCTCAAGCTAAAACGAAGCTGCGATTCATAATGAAGCTCATCCTCGAGCTGAAAATATGAAGGAGAGAAAGGACAAAGGACTCGGGCTATGGAGCAAACAGATCCATATGCCGGCAGGAGAAGAACAGCGATTGACTCAAGATTCCACACAAGAGAGCAACAAGACTTTTATGAGGCAGTGCTCATGGACAAGAAGCCAATTATTGCGACACGGATCGTGGACTGGAAATACATCGACGATGAAAAGCGAGACTATTCCCACATGTGCACGAAAGCTTCACTTGCTTGTGGGATTGCGAGTTTGTTGGTCGAAGTATTTGCTGGAGCGATGAGATGATCATGCAGTTCTATGCCACCGCACACTTCTATCGGATGGCGAGGATTGTATGGATGATGAAGGCGAGAGATTTCAGTCTCTGATTGAGGAATGGAGAGCATTCTGAATGCACTGTTTCAAGGGAAGATGACATTGATGTGTATGGCATTCGAAGAAAAATCACGAGTCGATGAAGAACATGTATAATGAGGTTGATGAGAAGGATGTAGAGATTTGGAAGCTTGGATCAGTCTACTACCTTGAGCGGGTCTCCCAACCACCAACACCATTACGAGGCATACTTTGATGCCTAAGTCGAGGACCACCGCATGATAAGAGGTACTCTATCAACATGCTGCACATTCTAGATCGAAGACACCTTTTAAGGTGATGGACACGATAGTTGAGACTATCAAGAGGACAGCGGTGACCAAAAGAAGGTCGTGTGGGTTTGCTCGCATATTGGATGCTCATTAATGCCAAGTTTGGCACGGACACCTACATTGGATAGACCCCACTTGCCCTTTGCAGCTGAACATGAGGACAACGAGGTTGTGATGGTGAGAATGCTCCCACGTCGTAGAAGGACATGCTAAGTCTGAAGCTGCTAAACAAGCTAAAGCGAGAAGGAAGCGCAGCAAAGCCCAAGAGTGTTGAGAACAACTTCTTGAAGCCACTCGGAGAATTGAGCTCGCTTTGGCCAGCATAGTGCAATCTCGGAGAGCCTTGAGAGGATCGTTGAGGATAAGTTCCATGCTCGGGCGTCAAGTGGTGAAGTGCAGGTCACCGTCAACAAGCTTGATGCGAGATATCGAGGAAGCTAAGAGGAGAAGGCAGAACTTATGAAGGAGATGGAAGGTGACATGGTCGGGATGACTATGAGCAACTGCTGCGGTGCCCTAAAGCCGGATCAGCTGCTATTCGATGTCGAGATCCAGGCTACTACATCGGCACCTCCTACAGCTCCGTCGGTTCCGGCACCAGCTCGGTATCCACTCCTCCAGCTCCACAGACTTCAGCGAAGCGTTCGCAGATGCAGCCATCTCCACTCCATCGGCGCAAGCAGAGGCGCCGGCCAGAGTCCCGAGTGGCGATTAGCTCTATACCTTCGAACTTTTGGTAACTTGTTGCCAAAGGGAGAAAGTGTATAGATCATAGGGCTTCGAGAGAGAGTGCTTCGTTTTTGCTCTTTCGTTTGCGGTTTTCCTTGAGATACTTTTGAGTTCTTTGAGATACTTCGTGTGTTTGATACTCGTTTGCTCTATCTTGATGAGTGCTTGATCATCTTGTGCTTAATGTGTGCTTGATGTCTATCATATTTCATTCATATCTTGTATGATCATTTACTCATGTCTTGGTGATTGGGTGCATGATATTCATTCTTATCATTTTTTGCGCTCCACCAAGATGTATGTGACATGGAAGAGTAACCCATGATCCTAATCGATTGTGCATTTGCATTCAAGCATAAATCTTAAATAATGCACAAATTTAGGGGAGCTCTTGCTTATCACATACTTCTCAAAGCGACGATGTTATTCATTAATTATATCACTTGTCGAGCTTTGATCTATATGTTGTCATCAATTACCAAAAGGGGAGATTGAAAGTGCAACTAATCCCGGTGGTTTTGGTAATTAATAACAACATATATATCATTGAACTAATCATTTCTTGAGAATATTTGAGAAAGTTCGATTGATATGGGTATGGCAATGACCGATGATGTGGACCCTCAAAATGCTAAGGAAAACATTGGCAAAAGCTCAAGACTCCATTTTGGTTTAGTGATCCAAGATCACATTGAGTCCATAGGAAAGCCAATACTATTAAAAGGGATGAGGTTATGATGATGATCTGGTTGCTCTAAAGTGCTTAGTGATTTATCTCTCAAACAATCAGCAATCTTTCATTCCAACATAAACTCATAAGTAATCTCGGTCCCACCGATTCCAAACTCATCACACCGAGATGAACCACCTCGACCATATAGCCAAAACCCTAGAATCTCGGATTTTCCGATTCCAAACTCGGTCATTCGAAAATGGTGTTGCCAACCTTACATAACATACGTACTCAAATCGGTGTCACCGAGATGAGAAAGTCGGTCCACCGAGATTGGCAAACCCTAGACTTTGGAAGAATCGGTCTAACCGAGATTGTATTTTCGGTCCCACGAAAATCCCAACGTTCTAAGATTTGAACTTTCGGTCCCACCGAGTTGTCAACCGGTCCGACCGAGATTGCTCAAATGTGTGTAGCAGTTGGATTTTGTGTGGAGGCTATAAATACCCTCCACCTCCTCTTCATTCGTGGAGAGAGCCATCGAAAGAACTACCACTCCTACCTTACATTTACGAGAAGAAAACTACCTACCCTTGTGTTGAGATCAAGTTGCTCCACTCCCACCATATGAAACTTGATTTCTAGTCTTTCCAAGTTGCTTTCCACTCAATCCCTTCCTCCACCACAGCCAAATCGGTGAGGAGAGTTGAGTGTTGGGGAGATATCATTTGAAGCACAAGAGCAAGGAGTTCATCATCACCAACCCCATCTATTACCTTTTGGAGGTGGTGCCTCCTAGATTAGTTAGGTGTCGCTTGGGAGCCTCCGTCATGATGTGGAGTTGAACCAAGGAGTTTGTAAGGGCAAGGAGATCGCCTACTTCGTGAAGATCTACCCAGTAAGGCTAGTCCTCCGTGGGCGTAAGCCATGATGGCATAGACAAGGTTGCTTCTTCGTGGACCCTTAGTGGGTGGAGCCCTCCGTGGACTCATGGCCGTTACCCTCCGTGGGTTGAAGTCTCCATCAGCGTGGATTGGCGATAGCACCACCTATCGGAACCACGAGAAAAAATCTCCGTGTCTCCATTGCGTTTGCTCTTCTCCACCTCTCATTTACTATACATGCAACTTACTTTCCGCTGCCATAACTCTAGAATTGCATGTGTAGGGTGATACTTGACTTGGTTATCATTGTGAACTTGCTAAGAAACTACTCAAATCAAAAGGCTAAATTTTTAAGTTGTCAAGTAGTCTAATCACCCCCCCTCTAGACATACTTCCGATCCTACAGACTCCATTTTCGTGCCAGCTCCCCCAGAAATAGTCGGATCCGACTCCAAGACCCTAGCAAGCGACCTCAAGAAAGCCATAGTCGGCCCGGGGACTGCGCCAGTCGGCCCGGGGACTGCGCCAGTCGGCCCGGGGACTGCGCCAGTCGGCCCGGGACTGCGCCAGTCAGCCCAGGATGCCCTCGATTCAGCAAGCGGCGGCAGAGCCCAACCCGCCGCCTCCCAGCCCAGCCGCCCTCGTCCAAGTCGCTGTGGTAGCGATCGAAGAGATAGCAGCACCCTCATGGGCTCAGCCCATCCTCAAGTTTTTAGTCAACAAGGAGCTGCCTGCAAATGAGACCTTGGCTCGGCAAGTGCAACGCCGAGCGGCAGCCTACACAATAGTCAACAGAGAATTAGTCGGTAGCGGCGTCCATTGGTGTCCACCAGCGTTGCGTGGAGTCGGAGCAAGGCCAAGCGATCCTCAAGGACATCCATCAGGGCGAGTGTGGTCACCACGCGGCCTCGAGGGCGCTCGTGGCCAAAGCCTTTCGGCACGGTTTCTTTTGGCCGACTGCCCTGGAAGAAGCTAAAGAGTTAGTCAAGAAGTGCAAAGGGTGCCAGGTGTTCCGCTCCAAGCCCCTTCACCGGCCAGATCGAAGACAATCCCCATCGCCTGGCCCTTTGCAGTTTGGGGCCTGGACATGGTGGGACCTTTCAAAACGGCTCGAGGTGGCCTGACTCATTTACTCGTCGCAGTGGACAAGTTCACCAAGTGGGTGGAAGCAAAGCCCATCAAGAAGCTAAATGGGCCCACAGCAGTGACTTTCATTGCCGACATCACAGTGCGGTATGGCATACCACACAGCATCATCACGGACAACGGCACCAACTTCGCCAAAGGCGCTTTGGCTCGTTTACTGCGACGCGAGGCATCCGATGGACTTAGCGTCTCATTGCCCATCCATGATCAAGCGGCCAGGTGGAGCGAGCCAATGGCCTCATCCTATCCGGCATCAAGCCTCGATTGGTCGAACCACTCGAGCGCTCGGCCGGCTGTTGGGTGGAAGAGCTGCCTGCCGTCCTCTGGAGTCTGCGCACGACTCCGAACAGATCAACCGGCTTCACGCCGTTCTTCCTCGTCCTACGGTGCCGAAGCCATCCCGGCGGATATACAATTCGACTCTCCACGAGTCTCCATGTACACCAAAGAGGAGGCTGAAGAAGCACGCCAAGGCGGTGTCGACCTCTTTGGAAGAGGGCCGGCTGTTGGCACTCGGCCGGTCCGGCATCTACCAGCAGAGTCTGCGGCGATACTACAACCGCAAGGTCAAGCCACGATCATTCCAAGAGGGCGACCTTGTGCTCCGGCTGATTCAGAGAACAGCCGGCCAACACAAGTTGTCGGCGCCTTGGGAGGTCCTTCATCATCGACAAGAAGGTTGGGAAATGGCGCCTACTACCCGATCGATGCTCGAAGCCTCGGAAGCAAGAAGAGAGACGACTACGGCAAGGAGACAGAGCGCCCGTGGAATGCAAATCTTCTTCGAAGATTTTACAGCTGATACAGTATGTATCGCGCTACTCCCCTTTTCTGTATTAAGCACCAAGACCTTGGGCCCCCCGAGCCGAGCTCGGGGACTGCCCTTTTGATTAATTGTATGATATAAATCTCGCTTCTGAAATGCTTCCCCCATTTTTATCATACCGTCCGGCACCGGGTCCGACAAGTCGGCCCGGGGACTCGCCGCCTTGTGCTATGAAACGCCCCCTGAGGTCGGACAAGTAATGTGCCGCGCTCAAAGCCGTCTCCCACAGAACGCCACAGCTCGCAGAGCGACTGTCGGTAAAATGGGAGGCGGAAAGCGAGCGCACACATGAAAAACGGCTAAGGACTTAAGAGCTACGCATAGCCCAAGCCGGCTCCCAATTCCCCCCTACTAAGCCGACTCACGAGCAGTCGGCTCACAGTTTTAACCTTTGTTAAGAACGGCCGACTTTGAGGGTCGACCGGCCGATTTCCAGCCAAACTTGCTACGACGCTTTAAACGACTAAGTACTTGCCTCCCAAGGTAGCTGAGCTCTTGACCCAGTGGCAGTCCGCAGAGCGGCTGCCCAGATGGCAAGGCGGCAACCAAAGGGAGGCGACAAAGGAAAACAGTCTAAAAAGAGCCAAAGCAAGCAAAAGGCGGAAACTTGATAAATATTTACATAAGGCCCTTGGCCGAATACACCCCGCGGGTGGAATTGTTCGCAACTAACAAGTTTTTAAGCCAAAACAAAAAGAATGTAAGGCTGATGCATCTTAAGGGGCGGCCTCCGGAGCCGGAGGGCCGGAGGCGGCGGCAGCTTTGGGCGTCGGGGCAGCCGGCGGGGCGGTCTCGGCTTGGTCGCCCTCGGCGACGATTGCCTTGTCCTTCCGAGGCTCGTTGCTGGAGGCGCGATCAGGCTGAGGCTGGTCGCCTTCTTGGTGCTCTGGCGCCTCCTCCTCCTCGCCTCCGTCCTCAGGCTCCCCCTCGGTCTTGGAGCCGATTACCTCCATGAGTCCTCTTCGTACTCTGGGTGCATCCCAACCACTCGGCGGAGCCTCCTCGCCCGTCGGCGGTCCGCTCGGGCACAAAGACACTAGTGTCGTGTGTACTCGGCGATGGCCGCCCTTGTGGCCGACTCGGGGCGCCTTCCACGCCCCTAGCTCGGCCTGGGCCTCCGACCGGAACGCAGCCAGGCGGTCCAGGTCCAGCCCGGGGTACCAGCCCTTGACGAACTCCAGGGCCCGGCGTGCTCCGGCACGGGCCGAGGAGCCCCTCCAAGCCTCAAAGCGGCCGACGGCGACCTCCAGCCAGTCGGCCGTCCGACTGGCAGTGCGAAGAGCCGGCACCTCCGGCCATAGGGCGGTGATGACTTGGGCGCCGGCGTGTTGAAGACGGCGCATCAGACGGTGAGCAGGCCGAAGGCGAGCCCCGATGCTCAAGATCTGCTCGTCGACAGTGCGGGGCGCGTTGGCGGCGATCCGCCGCCTGTGCCGCCGCTCCTCCGGTCCACCTCGATGGCGGAATGGCGGCTCGCGAGTGGCCGGGAAGAAGTCTGCGAAAGACAAGAAAAGAAACAATCAAGAAAAACCAGAAGACAGTTCGACGAGGAATCGAAAGACCAAAAAGAGAAGATGGTTACCGTCGACGACGTCCTCGAGCACGTGGTAGCCGGAGGTCAGCATCGCCTCGCGGTCGGTCCAGGCGGCCCGCTCCATCTCGAACTCGGCTAGGAGGGCATCTTCCCGCGCCTTGGCGTCCTCCCGCGCTTTCCGAAGCAGATCCCTCTGCTCGGCCAGCTGCGTCGCCAGGAGGTCGCGCTCTTGAGCGAGCTTGTCGCACTCTTCCTCCTTAGTGCGACGGGCGGCGTTGGCCTCATCCAGCTGCCCTTGAAGGGCGGCATTGGCATCTGAAGCCCAAAGAAAGATAAACATCGTCAGCAAAGAAGGTCGTCGGAAGATCCGGCCCGACTGCGCAGCAGTCGGCCCGAATCTCGGGGACTACAGCCAGTAGCTTCGCGCGCTTCGCGAGAAGAAGAAAGAAGGTCGCGGAAGATCCGGCCGATGCCAGTGATCGGCCCGAATCTCGGGGACTACAGCCCATGGTAGCTGCGCGCCCATGGAGAAGAAGAAGGAAATCGCGGAGAGATCCGGCCCATTGCTGTGATCGGCCCGAATCTCGGGGACTACAGCCCGGAGTGCTTGTGCGCTCGCCAAGAAGGAAAAATCTGCCTACCTCGACTCTCCGCCAGATCGGCGGTCCGCTTCCTCAGCTCCTCAACGTTGCGGTTGAAGGCAGTGGCGCGGAGGTTGTGGTACTCCTGCAAGGCCGGCAAAGAACAGAGTCAGCCTTTGAAGATCGCTAAAAAGGTTTGAGCCGCTGCTCAGCAGCCGACTCGAACTCGGGACTACACCCAGTGGAGTGCGGTTGGCCTTACGAGAAAGAGACAAGAGAACCAAAAACAAATCATACCCAGGTCGAGGCCCGCATGGCGGATCGCGCCTGGTGTAGAGCTGGAGGCCTCGCCTTCCTTGCGCAACTGGTGAGCGTCGAAGCGCTGGTTCAGCGGACCGTTGCCGCCCAGCGCACCCAGCCCGATGGGCGCGGCCTTTCGAAACCTCGGCGTCAGATTCGCCATCTTGGCGGCGTCCGTCTCCGAAGCTCATGGCGCGAGGCTCGTCCTTCGACTTCGGCGCGAAGTCGGCGCTGTGACCTCGCGAAGCAGCTGCGTGTCGGCGTCGTCCGCAGCCGGCGGGTCTGCGTGGCCCGAGCTGCTTGCCGTGCGGCCTCGGCGACGGAGGCGGCGGAGGTGGCGAGGCGGCGCGCGAGTGTCCGAGCGAAGCATCGCCGCCTTCCTCGGCGAAGGTTGGCGGTGCCGACCGCCCGGTCTGCCCGTAAAGTCGAGGAGGCGGCGCTGATGGCAGCGGAGGACAAGCATCGCTGCTGGCGGCGGCGGCCGCCTCGGCGTCCCGTTTTGGCGCTGCGCGCGGCCACCTCTTCCAGATGCGGCGGGCATCGGTGGCTGCCTTGTCGGCCTGCGCTTTCTCCAGCGTTTGGCCTCCTCCACAGCGCTTCTCTCGCGTTCGCTCCGTCGCCTCCGGAGATCGGCGGCGGGGTCAACCCGCCCAGCGTGTTGGATGACGTCGCCCCGACCCCATGACGGAGGCGCGGCGACTCTCTCAAGGGGAGAGAGCGCGAGGAGATGAGAGGGTGAGAATCGAGCAATTCAAGCAAGGTCGAGAAGAACAAAGAGTAAAAACTTACGAAGAGACAAGCGGCGGCTTCTTCACTTCCTTCCGAGCGGTTGGCCTTGCGGCCGCCTCCTCCCTTGGCTTGGTGGCGCGGCCCCCCTGGCTTCTTGGCCGGCCCGGCGCTTCGGCCCGGCGTGGCGCTTCTTCGACCCGGCCTGGTTGGAAGGGCCGGCTCTCGGTTGAGGGCGCGGGACGACTTCTGCGTCGATGTCATCCTCGGGCCAATCGGCGAAGGTCGTTGACGGCTGAGCCGCCCTCCTCCTCCTCCTGCCGCCTTGGCGTCGGCCTCAGCCTTGGCTCCCGTGTTAGGGTCGTCAGCGTCGTGACCTCGCGATCGAGGGGCGACACGCTGCTCTCTCTGGGCGCCGGCGGCAGGCGCCAAGAGGGGGTTCTGCTCAAAGAAACTAGCATGATCAGAGCTCGAAGTCAGATGCGAGCAAGATTGGAACACAGATGGGAAACTTACCTCCGGCGGAGGGTTGTCGCGCGAGTACGGCTCCTTGCCGAACTGCCACTCGTCGGTGAACTTGTAGTGGGCGATGAGGTTCACCATGTTCGCCACTTCCACGCGCGGCATGTCCTTGGTGCACAGCCGGCTGGGATCATGCCGGCCGCTCATCTGGCAGATGAGATGGGGCCGGCCTTGGAGCGGAAGCACTCGGCGCGCCACAAAGGCGGCCAGGAGGTCGGAGGCGACGAGCCCCTCCGACTGCGTCAAGACTCGGAGGCGCGCCACGGCGCCGACTCCGGAGGCCGAGAGCGTCTTCGACCGGTGGGACCAGCTGGCCGGCCGGCCAGTCAGCGGCTCGGGGTCGAAGGGTGGCAGGTTGACCCAGTCGCCGTCGGTGGCGACATTCTTCACGTAGAAGTATGTCTTCTGCCACATTTTCACCGACTTTATCAGCCGGATGGACGGGAAGGGGTTGTCGGCCGTCGTGCGCCGTGACGCGATGAACGTGCCACACTGCGCCGGCGTGCCGGCAGCCTGCGTACCGAGCTTGGAAGAGAAGAACTCTCCCCACAGCTCGATGGTGGGGAGAACTCCGATGTAGCCTTCGCACAAGGTGGCGAAGGCGGAGAGGAGCACCACCGCGTTGGGGGTAAGGTGGTGCGGCTGCAGATGGTACAACTCGAGAACGCAGCGGAGGAACCCGCTTCGCCGGGAGGCCATCCAGCGCATGAGGTGCGGCGGAAGATGACCGCTTCGCTTTGCCTCCGGCGCGGGCGGTTCTGTCGGGACCCGACTCAATGCCACATCGATCTAGCATGTAACACTTCATATCACTTTGCGGCCTCACGCACGGTATTCCCAGGTGTCGCCTTACCTTTGCCGGGACCATTTATCTCTCAAACAATCAGCAATCTTTCATTCCAACATAAACTCATAAGTAATCTCGGTCCCACCGATTCTAAACCCAGTCACCGAGATGAACCACCTCGACCATATAGCCAAAACCCTAGAATCTCGGATTTTCCGATTCCAAATTCGGTCATTCCGAAAATGGTGTTGCCAACCTTCTGTAACCTTCTGTACTCAAATCGGTGTCACCGAGATGAGAAAGTCGGTCCCACCGAGATTGGCAAACCCTAGACTTTGGAAGAATCGGTCTAACCGAGATTGTATTTTCGGTCCCACCGAAAATCCCAACGTTCACAAGATTTGAACTTTCGGTCCCACCGAGTTGTCAACTTCGGTCTGACCGAGATTGCTCAAATGTGTGTAGCAGTTGGATTTTGTGTGGAGGCTATAAATACCCTCCACCTCCTCTTCATTCGTGGAGAGAGCCATCAAGAAAGAACTACCACTCCTACCTTACATTTCGAGAAGAAAACTACCTACCCTTGTGTTGAGATCAAGTTGCTCCACTCCCACCATATGAAACTTGATTTCTAGTCTTTCCAAGTTGCTTTCCACTCAATCCTTCCTCCACCACAGCCAAATCAGTGAGGAGAGTTGAGTGTTGGGGAGATTATCATTTGAAGCACAAGAGCAAGGAGTTCATCATCACCAACCCCATCTATTACCTTTTGGAGGGTGGTGCCTCCTAGATTAGTTAGGTGTCGCTTGGGAGCCTCCGTCGTGATGTGGAGTTGAACCAAGGAGTTTGTAAGGGCAAGGAGATCGCCTACTTCGTGAAGATCTACCCGAGTAAGGCTAGTCCTCCGTGGGCGTAAGCCATGATGGCATAGACAAGGTTGCTTCTTCGTGGACCCTTCAGTGGGTGGAGCCCTCCGTGGACTCATGCAGCCGTTACCCTCCGTGGGTTGAAGTCTCCATCAGCGTGGATTGACGATAGCACCACCTATCGGAACCACGAGAAAAAATCTCCGTGTCTCCATTATGTTTGCTCTTCTCCACCTCTCATTTACTATACATGCAACTTACTTTCCGCTGCCATAACTCTAGAATTGCATGTGTAGGGTGATACTTGACTTGGTTATCATTGTGAACTTGCTAAGAAACTACTCAAATCAAAAGGCTAAATTTTTAAGTTGTCAAGTAGTCTAATCACCCCCTCTAGACATACTTCGATCCTCTGAGACTCCATTTTCGTGCCAGCTCCCCAGAAATAGTCGGATCCGACTCCAAGACCCTAGCAAGCGACCTCAAGAAAGCCATAGTCGGCCCGGGGACTGCGCCCGATCGGCCAGGCTGCGCCCGATCGGCCGGGGCTGCGCCGATCGGCCGGGACTCGCGCGATCAGCCCGAGGATGCCCTCGATTCAACAAGCGGCAGAGCCAACCCGCCGCCTCCCAGCCCAGCCGCCCTCGTCCAAGTCGCTGTGGTAGCGATCGAAGAGATAGCAGCACCCTCATGGGCTCAGCCCATCCTCAAGTTTTTAGTCAACAAGGAGCTGCCTGCAAATGAGACCTTGGCTCGGCAAGTGCAACGCCGAGCGGCAGCCTACACAATAGTCAACAGAGAATTAGTCAGGCGCAGCGTCACTGGTGTCCACCAGCGCTGCGTGGAGTCGGAGCAAGGCCAAGCGATCCTCAAGGACATCCATCAGGGCGAGTGTGGTCACCACGCGGCCTCGAGGGCGCTCGTGGCCAAAGCCTTTCGGCACGGTTTCTTTTGGCCGACTGCCCTGGAAGAAGCTAAAGAATTAGTCAAGAAGTGCAAAGGGTGCGGTGTTCGCTCCAAGCCCCTTCACCAAGCCAGATCAAGACAATCCCCATCGCTGGCCCTTTGCGGTTTGGGGCTGGACATGGTGGGACCTTTCAAAACGGCTCGAGGTGGCCTGACTCATTTACTCGTCGCAGTGGACAAGTTCACCAAGTGGGTGGAAGCAAAGCCCATCAAGAAGCTAAATGGGCCCACAGCGGTGACTTTCATTGCCGACATCACGAAGGCGGTATGGCATACCACACAGCATCATCACGGACAACGGCACCAACCGCCAAAGGCGCTTTGGCTCGTTTACGCGGCGCAGGCATCCGATGGACTTAGCGTCATTGCCCATCCATGATCAAGCGGCCAGGTGGAAGCGAGCCAATGGCCTCATCCTATCCGACATCAAGCCTCGATTGGTCGAACCACTCGGCGCTTCGGCGGCTGTTGAGTGGAAGAGCTGCTGCCGTCCTCTGGAGTCTGCGACGACTCCGAACAGATCAGCGGCTTCACGCCGTTCTTCCTCGTCTCGGTGCGGCCGTCATCCCGACGGATATACAATTCGACTCTCCACGAGTCTCCATGTACACCAAAGAGGAGGTGAAGAAGCACGCCAAGGCGGTGTCGACCTCTTTGGAAGAGGGCGGCTGTTGGCACTCGGCCGGTCCGGCATCTACCGGCGAGTCTGCGGCGATACTACAACCGCAAGGTCAAGCCACGATCATTCCAAGAGGCGACCTTGTGCTCCGGCTGATTCGAGAACAGCCGGCCAACACAAGTTATCGGCGCCTTGGGAGGGTCCTTCATCATCGGCAAGGTCTTTGGGAAATGGCGCCTACTACGATCGATGCTCGAAGCCTCGGCGCGCAAGAGAGACGACTACGGCAAGGAGACAGGCGCCGTGGAATGCAAATCTTCTTGAAGATTTTACAGCTGATCTGATATGTATCGCGCTACTCCCCTTTACGTATTAAGCACCAAGACCTTGGGCCCCCGAGCCGAGCTCGGGGACTTACCTGATTAAGCGTATGATATAAATCTCGCTTGAAATGCTTCCCCATTTTTATCATACCGTCGGCACTGGTCCGACAAGTCGGCCCGGGACTCGCCGCTTTGTGCTATGAAACCCCCGAGGTCGGACAAGTAATGTGCGCTCAAAGCCGTCTCCTCTGAGCGCCACAGCTCAGAGCGATAGCCGATAAAATGGGAGGCGGAAAGCGGCGCACACATGAAAAACGACTAAGGACTTAAGAGCTACGCATAGCCCAAGCCGGCTCCCAATTCCCCCCTACTAAGCCGACTCACGGCGATCGGCTCACAGTTTTAACCTTTGTTAAGAACGGCCGACTTTGAGGGTCGACCGGCCGATTTCAGCCAAACTTGCTACGACGCTTTAAACGACTAAGTACTTGCCTCCCAAGGTAGCTGAGCTCTTGACCCGGTGGCAGTCCGCAGAGCGGCTGCCCAGATGGCAAGGCGGCAACCAAAGGAAGGCGACAAAGGAAAACAGTCTAAAAAGAGCCAAAGCAAGCAAAAGGCGGAAACTTGATAAATATTTACATAAGGCCCTTGGCCGAATACACCCCACTGGTGGAATTGTTCGCAACTAACAAGTTTTTAAGCAAAAACAAAAGAACAGGTAAGGCTGATGCATCCTAGGGGCGGCCTCGGGCCGGAGGGCGGAGGCGGCGGCTTTGGGCGTCGGGGCAGCCCGTGAGGCGGTCTCGGCTTGGTCGCCTCGGCGGCGATTGCCTTGTCCTTCCGAGGCTCGTTCTTTGGAGGCTTGATCAGTGAGGCTGGTCGCCTTCTTCGTGCTCTGGCGCCTCCTCCTCCTCGCCTCCGTCCTCCGACTCCCCCTCGGTGCTGGAGCCGATTACCTCCGCAGAGTCCTCTTCGTACTCTGGGTGCATCCCGAACCACTCAGGCGGAGCCTCCTCGCCGTCGGCGGTCCGCTCGGGCACAAAGACACTAGTGTCTGTGTACTCGGCGATGGCCGCCGCGCGCTCGACGAGGGCGCCTTCCACGGCCCCTAGCTCGGCCTGGGCCTCCGACCGGAACGCAGCCAGGCGGTCCAGGTCCAGCCCGGGGTACCAGCCCTTGACGAACTCCAGGGCCCGGCGTGCTCGGACGGGCCGAGAGCCCTCAAGCCTCAAAGCGGCCGACGGCGACCTCCAGCCAGTCGGCCGTCCGACTGGCAGTGCGAAGAGCCGGCACCTCCGGCCATAGGGCGGTGATGACTTGGGCGCCGGCGTGTTGAAGACGGCGCATCGACGGTGAGCAGGCGGCGAGCCCGATGCTCAAGATCTGCTCGTCGACGGTCGCGAAGCGCGTTAGCGGCGATCCGCCGCCTGTGCCGCCGCTCCTCCGGTCCACCTCGATGGCCGGAATGACGGCCTGCGAGTGGCCCGGGAAGAAGTCTGCGAAAGACAAGAAAAGAAACAATCAAGAAAAACCAGAAGACAGTTCGACGAGGAATCGAAAGACCAAAAAGAGAAGACAGGAGTTACCGTCGACGACGTCCTCGAGCACGTGGTAGCCGGAGGTCAGCATCGCCTCGCGGTCGGTCCAGGCGGCCCGCTCCATCTCGAACTCGGCTAGGAGGGCATCTTCCCGCGCCTTGGCGTCCTCCCGCGCTTTCCGAAGCAGATCCCTCTGCTCGGCCAGCTGCGTCGCCAGGAGGTCGCGCTCTTGAGCGAGCTTGTCGCACTCTTCCTCCTTAGTGCGACGGGCGGCGTTGGCCTCATCCAGCTGCCCTTGAAGGGCGGCATTGGCATCTGAAGCCCAAAGAAAGATAAACATCGTCAGCAAAGAAGGTCGCCGGAAGATCCGGCCCGACTGCGCAGCAGTCGGCCCGAATCTCGGGGACTACAGCCAGGTAGCCTAGCGCGCTTCGCTGGAGAAGAAGAAAGAAGGTCGCGGAAGATCCGCCCATTGCTGCAGCGATCGGCCCGAATCTCGGGACTACAGCCCTGGGCTAAGCGCGCCCTTGGAGAAGAAGAAGGAAAGTCGCCGGAGAGATCCGGCCCGACTGCGCAGCAGTCGGCCCGAATCTCGGGGACTACAGCCCGCGGGTGCGCCAGCGCGCCCCCGCGAAGAAGGAAAAATCTGCCTACCTCGACTCTCCGCCAGATCGGCGGTCCGCTTCCTCAGCTCCTCAACGTTGCGGTTGAAGGCAGTGGCGCGGAGGTTGTGGTACTCCTGCAAGGCCGGCAAAGAACAGAGTCAGCCTTTGAAGATCGCTAAAAGGAGTTCCGAGCCGCCTGCTCAGCAGCCGACTCCGAACTCGGGGACTACACCCAGTGGGTGCGCTGGCGCGCCCCCACGAGAAAGAGACAAGAGAACCAAAAAACAAATCATACCCGGACTGAGGCCCGCATGGCCAGATGCGTCCTGGTGTAGAGCTGGAGGGCCTCGCCTTCCTTGCGCAACTTGGACTGAACGTCCAGAAGCGCCTGGTTCAGCGGACCGTTGCCGCCTTCGCGCACCCAGCCAGTGGGCGCGGCACTGGAGGCCTCGGCGTCCAGATTCGCCATGCTGGCGGCGTCCGTCTCGAGCTCATGGCCTTGAGCTCGTCCTTCGACTTCGGCGGCGAAGTCGGCGCTGTGACCTGCGAAGCAGCTGCGTGTCGGCGTCGTCCGCAGCCGGCGGGTCTGCGTGGCCACAGCTGCTTGCCGTCTTGACCTCGATAGCGAGGCGGCGGAGGTGGCGGGCGCGCGAGTGTCCGAGCCCGAAGCATCGCCGCCTTCCTCGGCGAGAGGGTTGGCGGTGCCGACCGCCCCGGTCTGCCCCGTAAAGTCAGGAGGCGGCGGCGCTGATGACAGCGGAGGGACAAGCATCGCCGCGCGGCGAAGGACGGCCGCCTCGGCGTCCCGTTTTGACGCGGCCGCGGCCGCGGCCACGGCCTCTTCCAGATGCCGCTGGGCATCGGTGGCTGCCTTGTCGGCCTGCGCTTTCTCCAGGCGTTTGGCCTCCTCCACCGCGCGCTTCTCTCGCGCGTTTCGCTCCGTCGCCTCCCGGAGATCGGCGGCGGGGTCAACCCGCCGCGTGTTGGATGACGTCGCCCCCGACCCCATGACGGAGGGCGCGGCGACTCTCTCAAGGGAGAGGGGGGCGCTGGAGATGAGAGGGGTGAGAATCAGAGCAATTCAAGCAAGGTCAGAGAAGAACAAAGAGTAAAAAACTTACGAAGAGACAAGCGGCGGCTTCTTCACTTCCTTCCGGAAGCGGTTGGCCTTCGCGGCCGCCTCCTCCCGCTTGGTCGCGGCGGCGGTCCCCCTGGGCTTCTTCGGCCGGCCGCCGAGCGCGCTCGGCCCGGCGTGGCGCTTCTTCGACCCGGCCTGGTTGGAAGGGCCGGCTCTCGGTTGAGGGCGCGGGACGACTTCTACGTCGATGTCATCCTCGGGCCAATCGGCGAAGGTCGCTGACGGCCTGAGGCCGCCCTCCTCCTCCTCCCTGCCGCCTTCGGCGTCGGCCTCAGCGCCTTGGCTCCCTGTGTTAGTCGTCAACGTCGCTGACCTCGCGGTCAGGGGCGTACACGCGCTCTCTCTGGCGCGTGGCAAAGCGCCAAGAGGGGGTTCTGCTCAAAGAAACTAGCATGATCAGAGCTCGAAGTCACATGCGAGCAAGATTGGAACACGATGGAAACTTACCTCCGGCGGAGGGTTGTCATGTAATCGGCTCCTTGCCGAACTGCCACTCGTCGGTGAACTTGTAGTGGGCGATGAGGTTCACCATGTTCGCCACTTCCACGCGCGGCATGTCCTTGGTGCACAGCCGGCTGGGATCATGCCGGCCGCTCATCTGGCAGATGAGATGGGGCCGGCCTTGGAGCGGAAGCACTCGGCGCGCCACAAAGGCGGCCAGGAGGTCGGAGGCGACGAGCCCCTCCGACTGCGTCAAGACTCGGAGGCGCGCCACGGCGCCGACTCCGGAGGCCGAGAGCGTCTTCGACCGGTGGGACCAGCTGGCCGGCCGGCCAGTCAGCGGCTCGGGGTCGAAGGGCGGCAGGTTGACCCAGTCGCCGTCGGTGGCGACATTCTTCACGTAGAAGTATGTCTTCTGCCACATCTTCACCGACTTTATCAGCGGATGGGCGGGAAGGGGTTGTCGGCCGTCGTGCGCCGTGACGCGATGAGCGTGCCACTTGCTGCGCGGCGTGCGGCAGCCTGCGCACCGAGCTTGGAAGAAGAACTCTCCCACAGCTCGATGGTGGGGAGAACTCGATGTAGCCTTCGCACAAGGTGGCGCGGCGGAGGAGCACCACGCGTTAGGGGTAAGGTGGTGCGGCTGCAGATGGTACAGCTCGAGCAGCGGAGAACCCGCTTCGCGGGAGGCCCATCCAGCGCATGAGGTGCGGCGGAAGATGACCGCTTCGCTTTGCCTCCGGCGGGCAGTTCTGTCGGGACCCGACTCAATGCCACATCGATCTAGCATGTAACACTTCATATCACTTTGCGGCCTCACGCACGGTATTCCCACGGTGTCGCCTTACCTTTGCCGGGACCGTTTGCGCCTTTTGGCACACGTATATGATAGTGTCGCTAGCATCCATATGATAAGGAGCCCGGCTGACATGGCTAGTCGTAAACCCAAAGTGGCACAAACTTACGAGGACAGCATCCATGACCAAAGATCGAGCGTGTCGGTCATGGCGAGTGAATCCAGGCTGTAGCTTGGGCTAACAGACTCCGGTGAACCTGGCTGTAGCGGGCTAACAGACTCGGTATTCATCGCGTGACATTTCCTCAAAGGGATGAACCACGAGAGCGAAGAAGGACACATGCCGGCCAGCCTAAGTGTTCGGAGCGGTAGCAAGCTACCAGGGCTCGGTGGAAACACTAGGAGACATTTCCGTAAGAAAGGCTACTAAAGATAAACAACTAGATAGTCGGATCCCACACATAGCAATACACATTACACGTCGCATAACATGCAAGTATGTGCTGTACACCATGGCATCACAGCATAACTCAACAACTCATATAGATAAAGGCTCGGAAGAGCCATCATAGCATTATTGCAAGCAGGGTCACAGGACCCATCATACAGAGCATACAAGCAACAAGCGGAAGCATTACATGTGCAGGTACAGACATCTACAAATGAAAAAGGTGAAGAGCGACTATCTACAACATCCGATCAAGATCGTAGCTGAGGTACAAGCTACTCGTCAAGTCCACGAGAACACTAGTAAGACCGAAGTCTCATTGCAAAAACATAAATAAAGCACCATGAGTACAAAGGTACTCAGCAAGACTTACATCGATCCTATCATACATGCATTTGTATCAAGAGGGTAATGTGGGGTTTAGTTGCGACAAGCCAGCTTTGACTCTGTGGCTATCCTGTTCTCGACTACGAGAACTTCTTTGAGGTGATATAGGCGCACAGTCCACTAATCACCACACAATACACTACTATGGATTCATCCCGTCTCCCACGAGAAGGCCATCCATAGTACTCACACTTTCTTGAGCATTTTAGAGTATCCACTTCAAGTTGTCTATGTACCATGTAAGCATCCAAGAAGTCCATATCCATGGACCCGGCTATTGAATAGATCATGTTAACCTGCAGGGTGTACTTCTTCACACACGCTCTCGCCACTTACCACCATGTACACGTCGTGTATCTCGGCAACCTTCAAGCGAAGCTTTGGCGAGGGAGTCGGCCACGACCGACTAACCCACAAGACTCTAGCCAGGTTTATCGCCTATTGGGTTCCATCCGCAAGGAGATCCGGCCGGGTGTCGCTCACGGCCCCAAACGATGTGAGCAGGGTTCCCAAGCCCACCATCCGGTGCCACTTGGTACACCGTGCCACTTGTGCCTAGTCTGTCCCAAGCCCACCTGCGGGTGCCACTTGGTAGAAAAATAGCACTACCTACAAACACCGAAACTAGTTGCGACTCACGGACAGAGATCAAGTCGGTTAATAAGTCGAGAGGGCTTGGAGCACCGGAGCCCAATGTGTGGTAGTATCGAGTCATTGGACAACATACATAGAACTCGATGCTTAGGGCGGTTCGGTGAGACAACCCACCATGTACTCCTACATGGCCTCTCACCGCTACCTTTACCAAATCGTGTTCACACGTTCACTCTCAGCATCGAACATATCGTAACACTCCAATTCATTCCCAATGAACCAGACCTGACACAACTCTAAGCAATAGCAGGCATAGCATGGTAGGAACACAACATGGGCTCAATCAACTCCTACACATGCTAGTGGGTTTTAACTATTTACTGTGGCAATGACAGGTCATGCAGAGGAATGGGTTCAACTACCGCAGCACAAAGTAGCAGATGAATCGTTGTTGTCCTAATGCATTAATTGAGAGCAGGAGCGAGAGAGTAGGGTTTTATCGGAATGAACAAGGGGGTTTGCTTGCCTGGTATATCAACAAGGAAGGCTTTGCTTCACGCATGTGTACTGAGCGATCTCGGAGCGGGACCTATCGAGAAGGAGCAAGTGTCGACAATCAATACACAAACATATGCAACAATATGATGCATGAACATGGCATGTATATGTGATGTTGTTTGAGCTGATGCAACTAGTATTCTATCTAGATGAAGTCCATTTGAATCAAGGATTCAAATGCAACTCAAATAAGCTCTTTATAAATGCCATTTTAGTGTTTCACTTATACAGTAGGTATAAGTTGGTTTTCATGCATGAAACTAGTACAGATGGATAGATTGCATTTTCTGATAATTTTTCATATATAAATTATTTCAATCGAGCTACGGTTGAATTTCTATGAGTTTTGAAGTTTAAATCATTTTCTCGAATTTCTGATTTATTTTAATTCCGAAAATGGTTAATTGCGTCGACATGACGTCGGCCTTCTTCGTCAGCGGTCAACCTGGGTCAAACCTGACGTGTGGGGCCACACGTCAGTGACACAGTTAGTTAACAGGATTAATTAGTTACTAAACTAATCCTAAACTAAAATTAGCAGGGCCTGGCCCACGCGTCAGTGACCCTGGGTAGTTAGCTAAATTAATTTAACACTAATTAAACCTACGCTAATTGAGCAGGGGCCTGGCCCCACTTGTCAGTGACCCAGGGGAGGTCAAACCCCTGGTCAGCGGGGCTAAACCAGCCGGCGGCTCGACGCCGGTGGCAGTAGGCACGACGGAGGGCTCGGGTTCGCTCTCCCGGCGCCCAAACGAGCGGCGGAGGGCACCCGCGGGGAGCTGGAGCTCGCCCGCATCCAGCGCAGCAAGCAGCAGCGGCTAGAGAGGCCGGAGGTGCGTGGCGCCGTCCGGGTCGTCCAGAGCGACGAGGGGAGGCCAGGCAGAGGCAGGAGGAGGAGGTGGCGGCGGCGCCAAGAGCTGGCGTCGGGCACGCGCCTCCCCTGTCAAGACGAAGACGACAGAGGAGGGGTGGGCTGGGCCGGCCAGATCAAGACGGTCTTTGGGCGGGCCACACAGGAGGAGGCCTGTAAGCTTTTTCCTTTCTTTTGTTTTCTATTTTCGTAATTTGTTTTGATTTAGTTAAAATACTAAATCATTTTATTTACTTATGCCAATTTTTGCAGGAGCTAACTATATTATTCCAGAGCTCCTCAGCAAGTGGCATAATTTTTGGACAACATTATATATATATAATAATATATATCCAAAGTAAATAACTATTGCATTAATTCCAAATGCCCAAAATAAATATTTATGAGCTCCTAAAAATATTGGTTGATTTTTATCTCATCCAATATTTTCAGAGAAAGACATGAACATTTTCTTGGACCTTTTGGAGCAATTTTTATTTGGGTCATTTCTAAAAATGATTTCGAGGGTTTTACAAATCCTCATTTCAAATTTAAATGAATATAAACATGATGCACAAATGACTAGCTAGTCTAGGTCATACCAGAACTAGGGATGTGACAACTCGCCCCCACTTGAAAAAATCTCGTCCCGAGATTTGTGGGTCGACGGAAAGAAAGCGGGGTACTCCAGTCGAAGACGATCTTCTCGCTCCCAAGTAGCTTCTCTCTCGGAATGATGAGACCACTGAACCTTGAGAAACTTGATGTTATGGCGCCGAGTGACACGCTCTGCTTGATCAAGAATGCGAACCGGTACTCTCGGTATGTGAGGTTATCTTGGAGATCAAGCGCGTGGTCCACTCCGCGGATAGGATCCGAGAAGCAACGCTGAGTTGAGAGGCGTGGAAGACATCATGAACTCGAGAAAGATGTGGGGTAGTTCCAGCTGGTAGGCAACCTCTCCTCGTTTAGCGAGAATGCGAAAAGGACCAATGTAACGAGGAGCCAACTTGCCCTTGATATCAAGCGATGGGTACCCTTCAAAGGAGTAACCGAAGGTAAGCTTTGTCGCCAATTTCATAAGTCATATCCTTATGATGGCGATCATCTTGGCTCTTTTGACGAGGCGGGCTGTTTTCAAATTCTCACGAATGATGCGAACTTGCTCTTACGCCTCTGGATCATGTCGGTCCAAAGAATTGTCTTTCACGGTTTCGACCAGTTCAAAGGTGTTCGACATCTTCGTCCATAGAGAATCTCAAAAGGAGCTTTCTTGAGACTGGATTGATAGCTATTGTTATAAGCAAACTCGCGAAAGGAAGACATTTCTCCCAATCCATACCGAATGAGATAGCAAGCTCTAAGCATGTCTTGAGAATTTGGTTGACCCTTTCCACCGACCACTTGGTGAGGGTGGAAAGCGGTCATCAAGGAAAGATGGGTTCCCATGGCGGTTTGGAAACTCTCCCGAAATGAGAAGTGAAAAGGCGCCACGGTCTGAATTGATCTCTAGTGGAACACCGTGAAGTGATACTATTAGAAATATATAAGTCGCCGAGCTGACTAGCGTGATACTCTCTCGAGCAGGTAGGAAGTGAGCCACTTTGGAAAGGCGATCAATGACTACGAAGATAGCGTTATTCCCTCTCTTGGTCCTGGGAAAGCGGTGATGAAGTCCATACCAACTTTATCCCATTTCCATTCGGGGAATAGCTAAAGGCTGAAGGGTGCGGCAGGTCTTTGATGCTCGCCTTAAGCGTCGACAAGCGTCGCAATTAGCAACGAAGTCAGCGATTTCTCTCTTCATCCTAGTCCACCGAACCTCTGGCGAGGTCTGATACATCTTAGTACTACGGGATGAATCGTGAGAGGATTCATCGCCTCCTTAAGAATCGGTTGTCGAAGATGTTGATTCTTGGGAACCACCAAGCGATTCACGAAGAAAACAACACCACGATCATCCATAGAGAAACATCCACCAACTTCCTTCTTAATGTTTCTCTTGATCCGGAAATACCGTGTCTGCTTTTGAGCAGCGATAATCCGATCCTCAAGGTCAGGTTTCGCCACCAAGGTAGAAAGGAATCCGTGAGGAGCAATGTGAAGGTTAAGCTTACGAATTCCTCATGGAGAAGTGGTTGGCCCCTGCTGCAACATGAGATTGTTGCAATAGGATTTCTGACTTAGAGCATCAGCCATGACATTAGCTTTGCACGAGTGTAAGTAATCCCTAAGTCGTAATCTGAGATCAATTCCAACCAACGTCTTTGCCTAAGGTTCAGATCTGGTTGGGTGAAGATATACTTGAGACTCGGTGATCGGTGTAGATCTATAGCGTTTACCAAGGAGGTAATGTCGCCAGTCTTGAGTGCATAGACTACTACCGCAAGCTCTAGATCATGTGTGGGATAATTCTCCTCATGTGGATGCAAGCTGTCGAGATGCATAGGCAATCACATGACGATCCTGCATAAGAATGCAACCTAGTCCCTGTCGTGAGGCGTCGCGCAGAGATAACAAAGTCTTTAGTGAAATCCGGTGGCACAAGTATGGGAGCAGAAGTCAGCGTCTTTTAGGTTCTGAAAACTGTACTCACACTTGTGGGGACCACTCAAACTTTTATCTTTCTTGAGAAGTTCCGTGAGGGGTTTGGCTACTTTGGAGAAGTTTTCAACAAAGCGGCGGCAATAGCTGGCTAGACCAAGGAAACTCCTAACTTGTTTAACGGTTTTGGTGGAGTCCAATCAAGAACGGCCTTAACTCTCTCGGGATTGACAGCAATGCCCTTACCGGAGATTACGTGGCCTAGGTAGGTCACCGGCAACCAAAATTCACACTTGGAGAACTTGGCATAAAGGCGGTGCTCTCGAGTTTTTCTAGCACAAGTCTAAGATGTTCGGCATGCTCTTGTTCGTTCTTGAGTAAATAAGAATATCATCGAGGTAAACCACGGCGAACTTATCTAAGTACTCCATGAAGATCGAGTTCATCAAGCGGAGAATGTGGTCGAGCGTTGGTTAGGCCAAAGGACATGACGGTGTACTCGTCTTGGCCATAACGAGTGACAAAGGCTGTCTTGGGGATGTCCCGTTTCGATCTTGATTTGGTGGTAGCCTAACCTCAAATCCATCTTTGAGAAGGCGAGGATCCGGCGAGCTGATCATACGATCGTTGATCCGGGAGCGGATATTTGTTCTTTATCGTGACCAAATTAACGGGCGATAATCTACAACCATCCGTCCGTACCATCCTTCTTCTTGACGAAGAGGACGGGCAAGCCCAAGGAGAAGAACTAGGACGGATGAAACCCTTTGCAAGGACTCATCAAGTTGTTTCTTAAGCTCGGCTAGTTCTAAGGGTGCCATCTTGTAAGGTCTCCTAGAGATTGGAGCAGTTCACAGGATAAGGTCTATGAGCGAACTCTACATCTCATCGGGTGGAACACTGGCAGTTCCTCTGAAAGACATCCGGAAAGTCACGGACTACGGGATATCTTGAAGGTGCGGAAGAGGGCTGGCATTAAGAGAATAGAGCTGACGCCTTGCAACTCTAGTGGAAACAGTGACTATCTTGCCAGATGGGTGTGTAAGCTGAACAGACCTGGTGT
Source organism: Aegilops speltoides (assembly GCA_021437245.1). NCBI lineage: Eukaryota > Viridiplantae > Streptophyta > Magnoliopsida > Poales > Poaceae > Aegilops > Aegilops speltoides. Next base: position 170,279,173 of record CM038141.1, on the reverse strand, counting down.
AACAATCAATCTTGGCATAATGAGCTGTCATCCAGTCCATACCCAAGATGATGTTAATATCTGTAGACTTGAGGGCTATAAGTGATGCAAAGAATACAAGTCTGTCAACAAGGATTTCGTTACCATGGCTTACACTAGAAGTTTGCCATTTGGATCCAGGGGTTTGAATGACTAGTGGAGAGGGCATATCACAAAATGACATGTTGTGCAAATTAGCATAGCTTTGAAATGAAGGAGTGAGATGCTCGATGTCGAAGCAGAACCGATCTTTGGATGACGATTGACAAGGAGTGTACCAAGAACGACATCCGGATCATCATGGCGTTACTAGCTGAGGCGTGATGCACACGTCCACGTTCGATGGGAGCTGACTTGACACCGATCATCTTGCGTGATGGCTTAACACAGCCAACAGTCTTCTCGGGCTGGGGTGGAGCATAACTAGTCCGAGGCGATCCGTGCATAGTGTCACGGCTTCCGCATGTGAAGCAAGTCCACGAAGTTGGATGTGGTCCCAAGGCGGCAAGCGGTCTACCAAGAGGCTGGGTGGAACATACGATCGAGCTGGGGAGGCACCACATAGGATGGTCTTGGTAAATATCCGGAGGAAGAGCGGAGTTGGAACCCAAATCCGGCGCTTTAGAGAACCGAACGGAAGAAGATCCCAAATCACGGGTGTGCTTACGAGACTCCTCGTAAGTGAGCTGAGCTGTCTCTGCATTGATGGCCTTGTTCACAAGAGCTTGGAGCGTATCACAATGATGCAAGTGGAGATCTCGGCGCAACTTGGGGTTGAGACCCTTCCGAACCTAGCACGCTTCTTGGCGTCCGTGGACACTTCTTACGTGGCATAGCAGGCGAGGTTCTCAAACTCTCTCTGTAAGCATCAACAGCCATCTTACTCGGGTGAAACTACGAACTCTTCTCTTTTGCGATCGATGAGGGCACGAGGAATGTGATGCTCATGAAAAGCCTCGGTGAAATCCCTCCAAGTAGGAATCTGGCCAACTGGAAGCATAGCCTCATAGTTCTGCCACCAAAGACTAGCAGGACCTTCCAGGTGGTACGTGGCATAGGTGACCTTGTCATCTTCAGCTACGTTCGCAGAACGGAGCTTGTGTGTGATACTACGGAGCCAGTCATCTGCATCGAGCGGCTCGATGGAGTGATGAAAGGTGGGTGGGTGCAAGCGGATGAAGTCATGAATGGTTGCAGACCCTTTGAACCGATGTGCGGTGTTCTCCTCAATACGTGCCAACAAGCGGTTAGACTCACGCTTGTTTCTCTCCATCTCTAACATGAACTCTGTCAATGAAGGTTGGTCGGGAGGATCCTCATCCCTACCATCTCCGTGATACTGACTACGAGCAACAAAGCTTCGCTTAGCTGATGACATCCTGAGAAACGAAGCGAAGGACGGAATCAGCATCAACTATAGGCCACAGAATGTAGGACAAGGAAATTAGTATTTTCCGAACTCCTAGGGCAATTCCGGCAGCATAACGGTAGTAAAATGCTCAGAATGAGACATCCTGCTAAAATGGGGTAGTAACATACTCAACATCATCACTGAAGGTTCTGAGATCATACTAGATAGACTACACCGGAAGTACTCGAAAACTGGAATATGACTCTGACCAACCAATCCTATGGAACTACGGAGTAGTAACACGTGATCCTGATAGACGGAAGAGAAGCCTAGTTCCTTAACCCCGCAGGAAAGATAGGATGACTCAGATCAGAAGGCCATGAGGTATAAGAAGTAAAAAGAGCCTTACGTTCCTTCCCACAATCAATTCCCTTACATAACTAAAGAATTTCTAGACTCAACTTCGACCAGTTTGGCTTGGTAATCCTACAGGCAGTCAGGCTCTGATACCAAAGCTGTCAGGACCCCGACTCAATGCCACATCGATCTAGCATGTAACACTTCATATCACTTTGCGGCCTCGCGACGGTATTCCCACGGTGTCGCCTTACCTTTGCGGGACCGTTTATGCCTTTTGGCACACGTATATGATAGTGTCGCTAGCATCCATATGATAAGGAGCCCGGCTGACATGGCTAGTCGTAAACCCAAAGTGGCACAAACTTACAGGACAGCATCCATGACCCAAAGATCGAGCGTGTCGGTCATCGCGAGTGAATCCAGGCTGTAGCACTGGGCTAACAGACTCGTGAACCGGGCTGTAGCGGCTAACAGACTCCGGTATTCATCGCGTGACATTTCCTCAAAGGGATGTACACGAGAGCGAAGAAGGACACATGCCGGCCAGCCTAAGTGTTCGGAGCAAGTAGCAAGCTACCGGGGCTCGGTGGAAACACTAGGAGACATTTCCGTAAGAAAGGCTACTAAAGATAAACAACTAGATAGTCGGATCCACACATAGCAATACACATTACACGACGCATAACATGCAAGTATGTGCTGTACACCATGGCATCACAGCATAACTCAACAACTCATATAGATAAAGGCTCGGAAGAGCCATCATAGCATTATTGCAAGCAGGGGTCACAGGACCCATCATACGAGCATACAAGCAACAAGCGGAAGCATTACATGTCCGGGTGCAGACATCTACAAATGAAAAAGGTGAAGAGCGACTATCTACAACTTCCGATCAAGATCGTAGCTGAGGTACAAGCTACTCGTCGAAGTCCACGAGAACACTATTAAGACCGAAGTCTCCGCTGCAAAAACATAAATAAAGCACCATGAGTACAAAGGTACTCAGCAAGACTTACATCGATCCTATCATACATGCATTTGTATCAAGAGGGTAATGTGGGGTTTAGTTGCGACAAGCCAGCTTTGACTCTGTGGCTATCCTGTTCTACGACTACCAGAACTTCTTTGAGGTGATATGGCGCACACGAGTCCACTAATCACCACACAATACACTACTATGGATTCATCCCCGTCTCCCTACGAGAAGGCCATCCATAGTACTCACACTTTCCTTGAGCATTTTAGAGTATCCACTTCAAGTTGTCTATGTACTATGTAAGCATCCAAGAAGTCCATATCCGCGGACCCGGCTATTCGAATAGATCATGTTAACCCTGCAGGGGTGTACTTCTTCACACACGCTCTCGCCACTTACCACCATGTACACGTGTATCTCGGCAACCTTCAAGCGGAAGCTTTGGCGAGGAGTCGGCCACGACCGACTAACCCCACAAGACTCTAGCCAGGTTTATCGCCTATTAGGGTTCCATCCGCAAGGAGATCCGGCGGGGTGTCGCCACGGCCCCAAACGATGTGAGCAGGGTTCCCAAGCCCACCATCCGGTGCCACTTGGTACACCGTGCCACTTGTGCCTAGTCTGTCCCAAGCCCACCTGCGGGTGCCACTTGGTAGAAAAATAGCACTACCTACAAACACGAAACTAGTTGCGACTCTCGGGCAGAGATCAAGTCGGTTAATAAGTCGAGAGGGCTTGGAGCACCGGAGCCCAATGTGTGGTAGTGTCGAGTCATTGGACAACATACATAGAACTTCGATGCTTAAGGGCGGTTCGGTGAGACAACCCACCATGTACTCCTACATGGCCTCTCACCGCTACCTTTACCAAATCGTGTTCACACGTTCACTCTCAGCATCAGAACATATCGTACACTCCAATTCATTCCCAATGAACCAGACCTGACACAACTCTAAGCAATAGCAGGCATAGCATGGTAGGAACACAACATGGGCTCAATCAACTCCTACACATGCTAGTGGGTTTTAACTATTCTTGTGGCAATGACAGTCATGCAGAGGAATGGGTTCAACTACCGCATGACACAAAGTAGCGAGATGAATCGTTGTTGTCCTAATGCATTAATTGAGAGCAGGAGCGAGAGAGTAGGGTTTTATCGGAATGAACAAGGGGTTTGCTTGCTGGTATATCAACAAGGAAGGCTTTGCTTCAGAGCAGTACTGGAGCGATCTCCGAGCGGGACCTATCGAGAAGGAACAAAGTGTCGACAATCAATACACAAACATATGCAACAATATGATGCATGAACATGGCATGTATATGTGATGTTGTTTGAGCTGATGCAACTAGTATTCTATCTAGATGAAGTCCATTTGAATCAAGGATTCAAATGCAACTCCAAATAAGCTCTTTATAAATGCCATTTTAGTGTTTCACTTATACAGTAGGTATAAGTTGGTTTTTCATGCATGAAACTAGTACAGATGGATAGATTGCATTTTTCTGATAATTTTTCATATATAAATTATTTCAATCGAGCTACGGTTGAATTTCTATGAGTTTTGAAGTTTAAATCATTTTCGGAATTTCTGATTTATTTTAATTCCTGAAAATGGTTAATTGCGTCGACATGACGTCGGCGCCGCGTCGTGGTCAACCTAGGTCAAACCTGACGTGTGGGGCCACACGTCGGTGACACTGATTAGTTAACAGATTAATTAGTTACTAAACTAATCCTAAACTAAAATTAGCAGGCTCGGCCACGCGTCGCTGACCCCGGTAGTTAGCTAAATTAATTTAACACTAATTAAACCTCGCTAATTGAGCAGGGGCTGGCCCCACTTGTCGATGACCAGGGGAGGTCAAACCCTGGTCGTGGGCTAAACCAGCCCGGCGGCTCGACGCCGATGGCGGTAGGGCACGACGGAGGCTCGGGTTCGCTCTCCGGCGCCCAAACAAGCGGGCGGAGGGCACCATGGGAGCCGGAGCTCGCCCGCATCCAGCGCAGCAAGCAGCAGCGGCTAGAGAGGCCGGAGGTGCGTGGCGCCGTCCGGGTCGTCCAGAGCGACGAGGGGAGGCCAGGCAGGCAGGCAGGGAGGAGGTGGCGCGGCGGAGCGCGCGCGCGTCGGGCACGCGCCCCTCCCCCTGTCGAAGACGAAGACGACAGAGGAGGGGTGGGCTGGGCCGGCCAGACCGCACGGTGCTGGGCCAGCACAGGGAGGAGGCCCAGGTAAGCTTTTTCCTTTCTTTTGTTTTCTATTTTCTGTAATTTGTTTTGATTTAGTTAAAATACTAAATCATTTTATTTACTTATGCCAATTTTTGCAGGAGCTAACTATATTATTCCAGAGCTCCTCAGCAAGTGGCATAATTTTTGGACAACATTATATATATATAATAATATATATCCAAAGTAAATAACTATTGCATTAATTCCAAATGCCCAAAATAAATATTTATGAGCTCCTAAAAATACTGGTTGATTTTTATCTCTGTCCAATATTTTCAGAGAAAGACATGAACATTTTCTTGGACCTTTTTGGAGCAATTTTTATTTGGGTCATTTCTAAAAATGATTCTGAGGGTTTTACAAATCCTCATTTCAAATTTAAATGAATATAAACATGATGCACAAATGACTAGCTAGTCTAGGTCATACCAGAACTAGGGATGTGACAATTTCCCCCGCCGGCGCGGGGCGGGCCTGCACCCGGTCAGCGCTGGGAAGGCGGCGGGTCCGGCGGAGGAACTCGATGTCCTCCGCGTCCACATCCGAGCCGTCCCACTCGCCGGAGCGCGAGGCGGTGGGCGCGGCGGAGGAGGAGCTCATCGTCGACGAAGAGAGAAAGGAGCAGCGGAGCAGCGGTGCGACAGAGCAAGAAGAAGGGCGAAAGGGCAGAGGAGGGAGTGCGCGTGCTGCGCCGCCGCTCCCCCTCGGCCTATTTATAGCCCCATGGGCTGAGAAGCCGAGGGGGCGACGTGGGGATTAACTGCGCCCACGACCCCACGACGCCCCACGATTAAAAACCCCGCGATTCTATCGCTGCGAGAGCGGCGTAGAAGCTCAACCGCCCTCGGCCGCAGCCGAATCCGCTCGGGGCCGAGCGCGCGTAATGGTGAGCCCACTGGCGGCCCGTCCGTCCAGCGATGTGGGCAGGCAGGCTATCGCCTCCACGTGGCGCCACGCGATAGGACCGTCTCGCAGATGGCGAGGAAGCGTGGCGATCGCGCTGGTTTCCGCCATGACTTGCGGGAGGCGGCCTGGCGAGGCCGGGGGCTCGCGAGGCGGCCAAGGCACGGCAGCCGAATCTCGAGTTGGCGCTGCAGATCGAAGCTGCGAAGCTCCACGAGGCGGCGCCGCCGGGCCCTTCGCCGGGGACTACTGTCGAGTAATGGGCGTGGGTAGGCTGACCCGGGACCCAAGATCTTTCAAGACATCGGGCGGGCGCGCCCTCGGCCGAGCCCAAAGAGGCGACCTCCGAGAAGGCCGAGTCGGTGGCGACCTTCGAGAAGGCCGAGTCCCGGTGGCGACCCTCGAAGGCCGAGTCCCAGTGGCGACCTTGAAGAAACCGAGTCCCGGATGGCGACTCGGACCAAGCCGACTCGGGCTTGCGACCTCTCAAAGGGCCGACTCTGAGAGTCGGCCCGCGACCTTCCACGACGACCAACGCAGGGTACAGCCCGGCGTGGCTGTCCCCTCGGACCCACGGGAGGGGGCATGGCTCTGAAGAAGCGTCACGGGAGATCTCGGTGAGGCGCAGCCTGTGCCATGCCACCCGACCTCAACCACAGTGCTGCACGCGCAATTGAACCCACGACGGCGGCACGTACGGCCCGGAGATCGCCGGGCCCTCCGTCAGTGAGATAGAGGAGCTCGGCCGGAGAGTTCGAAGACGGCCCTGCAGGAGTCGGCCTCCCGGTCGGCCGCCCCTGGCAGGCCCCACAAGCCATAAACCAGTTGGATGGGGAGTGGCGGCGGTGATCACCGACGGCGGCGGCACTGTTCCCACGACCCCGTGACCATGCCTGCGTCATCAGGAGTATTGCACAGTACTCAGCCTGTTCATGGACCCGCCGGTCGGCGGGCCCAAGTCAGCGGAGAAAGCGGCTGCAAGAGAGATCGACGATCGGGGCCACGCCCGATCAGTTACCTGTACCCCGGGGTAGGCCTATATAAACCCCCGGGCACCCATGCAAAGGGTTCGCCCTGAGTAGGTTCTTAGACACATAGCAAGAGGAAAGAGCTAGCCTTGCTCCTTCCGCGCCCCATACAGCTCGAGGAGCACCATTGTACTATCTCCCCATAGTGATCATGCGGAGACCCCGCAGAGCAGCAGTAGGGGTATTATCTCCTCGGAGAGCCCCGAAGCTGGGTAAGATTCGCCGGCGTGCATGTCTTCGCCTCATCCCGTTTCCAGGCACCAGCGACGTTCTACTCGCCCCCACCATGATAAGCCATCCGTTGGCATATGTCGCACCCAACCCCCGACAATGTCAGTGGCACCGAGGGCTTGAAGCTCATTTGAGATGTCAGTGAGGCGATCAAAGGTTTGTTGGACGTTCTCATTGTCGAGTCTTTTGAAGCAGTTGAAGAGATTCCGAAGAACATCGACTCGAGAGTCATGCTGAGTTGAAACTCCTTCATTTACTTTGGACAGCCTATCCCAGATAAGCTTAGCAGTTTCCAAAGCACTCACTCTTCCATACTGTCCTTTGCTCAGATGACCACATATGATATTCTTCTCTTGTGAATCGAGTTGTTTGAATCTCTTCACATCGGTAGCGTTCAGTGAGGGAGTGACAGAGGGGACACCATTTTCCACAACATACCAGAGATCGTTATCAATTGCCTCAAGATGCATTCGCATCTTGTTCTTCCAGTAGGGGTAGTCTGTTCCATCAAAGGTAGGACACCCAGCCGAGACCTTGATCATACTGCGGTCGACATAACTAAAACTCCGGTGGTTAAACCAAAATCACACGAGAACAAGGAGTACCTTGCTCTGATACCAATTGAAAGTGCGTTATATCGACTAGAGGGGGGTGAATAGGCGATTTTTATGAATTCTTCACTGAGGAATTTGCCGGTGAGGAAATTCCTTAGCGAAGAACTACTTGCAGCGGAATAAGTACTCAGAAGTAAACATAACAGGATACAAACATAGTCATCATGAAGAAATGAAAACTAGCACAGAGTACAGAAAGCGTAAACACAGGATAACAAGATGAAGATGGACAGACTAAAGGAATTGAACTGAGGAATTTGTGAAAGTCTTCAGTCAAAGTCTTCAAGCACAGATGTGAACAATGTACAACACAGTAATGAGGAAATGAAAGAGTTGAGGAAATAGAACCAGTTAGTTGGTGAAGACAATGATTTGGTAAACTAGTTCCAACTGCTGTCTCAATTGTACGTCTGGTTGGAGCGGCTGAGTATTTAAACTCGAGGACACGCAGTCCCGGACACCTAGTCTCTGAGCCGCAACTCAGGACACCCAGTCCTCACCGTATTCTCCTTGAACAAAGACCACGCAGGCCTCGTGCAATCACTCGTGGTAAGTCTTCAGGTGACTTCCAAACCTTCCACAATTCCTCTTGGATGCTCTAGACCTTGACGCCTAACCGTCTGGAAGAAGCACAGTCTTCAAAGGTAACAAGCGTCGGATCCGCGCAGGATCAATTTTGTCACATCCCTAGTTCTGGTCTGCTCTGGTCTAGCTAGTCTTGTGTTGCATCATGTTTAATTTCTTTTAAACTTGAAATGGGGATTGTTCAAACCCTAGCACCGGATCAAATCAAATAGGTTCAACCTAAAATATTCTTCAATAAACCCAAAATGCCCTTTGGAAATGTTCATGATTTTTGATAAAGGTGAAAACCTCTGCCAAAAATGATGAGCATATTTATTGGCCATCTATGGATTTTTGAATTAACTCATATTGTATTTGAATTGGGGCATTTAAATTCTATAAATATTTTAAATGCTCTAATAAATTCTGAAAATAGTTGAGGGCTGTTGGGAATAATCCAGTATGTGCCCACAATTTATTTCAGGATTTTATTAAGTGATTTAGTATTTTACTAAATCCAAAATAACAAAGACAGAAAATAGGAAACATTAAATAAAAGGAGAGAGAGAGGTTACCCGTGGCCTACCTGTGCCCAGCAACCGGCCCAGCACTGTAGCTGGCGGCCCAGGTCACCAGCCGACGCCAGTCGTCGTCCTCGTGGCGCCAGGAGGACGAGACGCACGCGCCCGACACGCGCAAGCCCGCGCCGCGCCAGCTCCTGCCTTCCTGCTTGCTCCGCGACTCCCTGGAGACGCCACGCAACCCCCCGGCCCCTCTCACTCTCCCCCAGTGCCGTTCCCTCCTCTGCTTCTCCCTCTCTCTTCCCCACCGAGCGGAGCTCGTCGCCGCCGACGCCGTTTACCGCGGCCACAACCACCCCCTCGCCCCTCTGACGTGTCCATGAGCTCCGCCTCCGTCGTCTACGCCTCCTCGACGACTCACGCGACGCCAGACGCCCCGACGCATCGTCCCCGACGACTTCTTCAACCTCGGGATGCCGAGATCGCCACCGTCGTGCTGTCTACTCCGAGCCTTCCCCGAGCCCACATCGACGCCTCTGCAACCACCGTGAGCTCCGGCGCCGGAACCTCCTCTCCCCGAGCTCGATTACGCCTCTAGTCGTCGCCCCGCGAGCATCGAGCTCCGGCCATCGCCATGGCCGGCGACCCTCGCGCTCCCGAGCTTTCCCGCTCGTCTCCGTAGCACCAGCGTGCTCTCTAGGTCCCTAGGAAGCCGTTGAGGCCCTCGGTTGGCCTCCCCGTGCACCGCAGCGACGCCTGCCTCGTGCCGTGGCTTTGGCAGCCGCCTGGCACAACGCCGTCGCCAACTCCAGCGACCCCGCGCCCCCCTGCTGCCTCCGTTGGATGCGCGGGAGGAAGGGCTACCGCCTGGTGCCCTTAGCACGTCGTACCGCTGCCGGAGCAGCGCCTCCGGCGAGCTTCCGCCGCGGATTTGGTCGCCGGCGTCAAGACGCCGGTGATGATGACGTGGCCACTTAATTAAGCACTAATGACATCTAGTTAGCCCCTAAATGACACCGATGTGGGCCCTAGCCGTAGTCAAACATCACTCAACGCTAGTTTTGACCGGGATTAGTTCTGAGTCAGCGACATGCGGGACCCACAGTCGAGTTTGACCTGGTCAGCCTCGGTTGACTTGTCGACGTCATGCTTACGCGATGTTGTGTGATAGTTGATTTTCTGGTTTTAAAATAATTCAGAAAATTCCAGAAAATAGTATAAACTTCTAAAATTCATAATAATTCAACCGTAACTCCAAATTAAATAAATTATATATGAAAAATGATCAAGAAAATCCAATCTATCCATCTGTACCATTTTCATGCATGTTAGAACAACTTATAGCTGCTGTTTAGGATAAATCATATGAATGACATTTAAATAATCACATGTGGAGTTTGAATTTGAACCTAGGGTTCGAACCAACTCCATTTAACTTGTTGTTCTAGCTTGCATTAGCCCAAAACACATTCATAATGCCATGTCATAGCATGCATCATATTGTGCATTGCATTGATTGTATTTCTTCTCTGTTGCCGGTAACTGTCCCCTCTCGGTAGACGATGTTTCGACGACGAGTTCGATGACACCAATGAAGAACTATATTATCTTGAAGTGCCGTGCAAGCAAAACCCCTTGTTCATTCGATGCAATCCCACTCTCTCGCTCCTGCTCTCTTTTCTTGCATTAGGACAACAACGACATATCTGGCACTTGCTGCGGTAGTGAACCCCTTTATCCTCTGCATGACTGTCATTGCCACGATAAATAGATGAAACCCACTAGCATGAGTAGGAGTTGTTTGAGCCACGATGTGCCTACTCATTCATGCTTGCTTGTCATGCCTGCTATTGCTTAGAGTTGAGTCAGGTCGATTCATCGGGAATGAATCGGAGGTGTGTAAACATGTCCTCTTGTTGAGAGCTAAGTGTGTGAACACGATTTGGTAAAGGTAGCGGTGAGAGGCCATGTAGGAGTACATGGTGGGTTGTCTCATTGCAGCCGTCCTCGAGAACTGAGTTACGTGTTTGTGATCCATGAGCAGTTACTACCACACATTGGGTTCCGTAACTCGACCCTCTCGGCTTCTTAATCACCCTTGTTCTCTGTCCGGGAGTTGCAACTAGTTTACGGTGTTTGTAGGTAGTGTTAGTAGTCTACCAAGTGGCACCGATGCATGTGGGCTTGGGACAGACTAGGCACCGTGCACGGTGTACCAAGCGTACATCCACCCGTCGAGGTGGGCTTGGGAACCCTGCTCACATCGTTTGGGGCCGTGGCGACACCCGGCGGATCTCCTTGCGGATGGAACCCGAATAGGCGATAAACCTAGGCGAGAGACTTGAGTGTTTAGGTAGGCGTGGCCGACTCCTCGCTGGCTTCCGCTTGAAGGTTGCCGAGGTACATGGCGTGTCTGAGGCGATAAGTGGCGAGGCGTGTGTGAAGAAGTACACCCTACAGGATTATCATTATCTATTGAATAGCGGATTCCTCGGATATGGAAACTTGGACCCTTATGCAGTTCATAGACAAGTGAAAGTGGATACTCTAAAATGCGCAAGATAGCGTGAGTGCTATGGATGGCGTTCTCGTAGGGAGGCGGAGGCGGATCCATAGTGGTGTATTGATATGGTGAATATGTGGACTCGTGTGCGCCACCTCCAAAGAGTTACTTGAAGTCGTAGTTCAGGTTAGCCACTGAGTCAAAGCTGGCTTGCTGCAGTCAAACTCCACCACCCCCTTTGTTGATAATGATGCATATGTAGTTAGTTCTGATGTAAGTCTTCTTGGGTACATTTGTACTCACGTTTGCCTATTTTATGTTTTTGCAGAGAGACTTGGTCTCGCTAGTAGTTCCACTTGGACTTGACGTTTAGCTTGTTACCTCAGCTACGATCTTGTGCCCTTGGCAGATCGGTAGATAGTCGGGCTTTCAAGCCTTTCTCATTTGTAGATGTCGTACTCGGACATGTTAAGCTTCCGCATGTGCTTTGATTTGTATGCTCTGAATGTTGGGTCATGAGACCTATGTTTGTAATATCTCGCTCCTCGGGCCTAATGAATAAATATTTGAGTCGTAGAGTCATGTTGTGATGCCATGTTGTATTTGCACATATCGAGCATATTGTGTGTATGTTATTGAAATGCTTGGTATGTGTGGGATCGACTATCTAGTTGTTTATCTTTAGTAGCCTCTCTTACGGAAATGTCTCCTAGTGTCTCCTTTGAGCCATGGTAGCTTGCTCTTGCTCGAGAACACTTAGGCTGGCGGCATGTGTCCTCCTTCGTTCTGTGTACATCTTCGGGAAATGTCACGCGATGAATACCGGAGTCTGTTAGCCGCTACTGCCCGGTTCACGAGTCTGCTAGCCCAGTGCTACAGCACTGGATTCACTGTTGATGACCGACACGTTCGATGTCGGGTCATGGATGCTGTCCTGTAAGTTTGTGCCACTGGGTTTACGACTAGCCATGTCAGCCGGGCTCCTTATCATATGGATGCTAGCGACACTATCATATCGTGTGCCAAAAGGCATAAAGCGGTCCCGGGCAAAGGTAAGGCGACACCGTGGGAATACCGTGCGTGAGGCCGCAAAGTGATATGAGGTGTTACATGCTAGATCGATGTGGCATTGAGTCGGGTCTGACAGCTTTGGTATCGAACTTGACTGCTGTGAGGATTACCAAGCCAAACTGGTGAAGTTGTGTCTAGAAATGCTTTAGTTATGTAAGGGAATTGATTGGGGAAGGAGCGTAAGGCTCTTTTTACTCCTTATACCTCATGGCCTTTCGATCCGAGTCAACCTCTTCTCTTCTACGGGATTAAGAACTAGGCCTTCTCATCTATCTATCGAGGATGACGTGTTACTAACCCATGGACTTATGAGATTGTTGGTTTTACGCCCCAGTTCAGTTTATACTACTTCCGTATGTTAACTGTTGGTCTCGGAACCTTGATATTGTGCTTCTGAGTGGTTATGCCACCATTTTTGCAGGATGTCTCAAATCATTTTGAGCATTTACAGCCGTTATTCTGTCCGAGTCATCCCAGGTTTCTAAACAATCTGATGCACTTGCAAATCCTTTCCCTCTGGTTTTGATGTTCCTTTGGGCCAGGTTAATCACACTAATTGCTGAGTTGAGGTATTCTATTGCCTCGACATATATGTTGGAATTATTATTATGACCCTAGGTGCCTTAGGGGATCATCTAGTAATCTAGCCATGATTTGTGCCCCAGTGTGATGATTCTGGCCTTCATTCTCGAAAGCATCCCGTGATGCCATTTAGTAATAGGTATTCTACTCCTGGGTTCTTGACCCAAAATTCACTCTACTTACCTCGTGTTGATAGAGTTGCTAGTTCCTTTAGGTTATTAGTAACCTTTGCATTAGTCCTCGAGGTACGTGGTATTTCCTTCTTCCCAATACTATGAACCGCTTATGGCAGAAGTTCCTCTCTGAACCGAAAGATTACAACAAGAGTGCTCTCAAAGAGTTCTCCATGCTATGTTGTGACTCTGCCAGTTCTACCTTTCTGCATGGGTTATCTGGAAGAAACATGTTGAACTTGGTTCGACATACTAATCCATGCATCCACAACTCAGAAAATTGTATGTTCCATTGAGTTGTCCCCTCTTTAGTTGTATTCCTGCCTTCATCTATCAGTTGATAGTCAAGAGTATGCGTGCATTTGTTTATCGATGCCATTACTCCTGTGGTCCGTCAAGTCATTCAAATCAGAATGACTAGGAGAAACAAACTCCAGTACCTTATCCATTTCCAGGATTGGGTCGAAATAGTTGTGTTCTGCAGATCAAATGCCAATCCAGTTTTGCTCTGCTGTACCTTGGAGTGTTACCATCTTTATGTCAGGATTGTCATGAGAATAGCACCACCTCTTATGAATTCTTGACGCAGTGATACTTCTCGCCATTGTTATTCCTCCTCGGTTACGTGTTGTTGTATGGCGGAATGCTGACAAGTGAATCGTGATGTGTGAAATCAATATTCCTAGCAACTTTGTTGCTTGGTAGTTAATGGACAAAACTCTCACTCTTAGCGTGTTGGTTGTTGAACCATCACCCTAAGGTTGATCGTGCCACCTAGTCCATTTTCCCTGGTGCACCATTCGATCAATGAGTTAGGATTTTGTCAAACCCTTGCCCTGTTGATCATATCGTCTTGCCCGAAAAGCAAGATTGTTCTCGAGCTTAGTAACATATCGGTGGTTCGTGATTCTCGAATGTCTTCTGAGGTATCACCAGGATGTCATCGACCGCTATGTTGAGCTCGTGATCAAGTTGGTTTTCGAAACCACCCTTTCTCCAAGAATCATGCTGAATACCCCGAGCTAGTTGGTTAAGCTAAACAACAACTTGGAGAGTTGGAAGATAATAGCTTGTCGACTCAGTTCATTCCAAAGGGATATCTTGTATGTGTGTTGAAGAAAGATGGTATTTTCATCTATTGACCCCCGTGATCAGTTTATGGACCTATTGTCTTACCCAATCTTTGATTTGAGTATGGGCTATCGTCAAATCAAATCAGAACCAACGATGTTCATAATGTTGTCTTACTCGTGGTTGATCCCTCGAGCATACACCAATATATCTTTTGGATCTGACCGATGCTATCACTGTGTTCACTCAATTGTGGAATTCCATCTATATGGAAGCTTTGGATGGTTTGTTGTTGAGCCCATTGACAACATTTTCATCTTGTCCATGATCCATGTTGAACATCTAAGTTAGCGTTGGAAACTTTCGGAAGCATTTCTTCATGCTAGCTCATGAAGCATATGTTGGATGAAAGAAGTGACTTCCTCTAAATCATGTGCATTAGATGCAAGTTGCCGCTGTGAATTCGAGAAAGTTTGTTTTGCTTCCTCTGGAGTCATCCCAAGTCAGTCATGCATATGTGCGAAATATACCGTGGTTTGGAGACTTGCAACCTTCATTCTATATGTATCCCTAGCACACCAAGCCACTAACTGATTTGTTCAAGGAGAAGAAGTTCCCTCATAAGAGCTAATCCGGACTTATGTAAGGACTTGATATCCTCGATGATGGTTCCCCACCTGAACTTGGTAGTGTTTTATTGTAAGACTACCATGGGATCATGCTTATGCAGGACAATGTGTTCACATGTTTGTAGCAGAACCAGCTCATGTTTTGGAGCTTGCTATCGTAGTTCATTTCACGAGAATCACATAGCGTCTTCTCGTCGGATTGTGTTGTAAACTTTCATTTTCTTTCTAGACTCGACGAGTGCGGAATAATCGACACCAACGGATCTGAATCTCGAGGCAGATATGATGGTTGGAACTATTCTAAGATCTATGATGTAGGTCCCGACAAGGTTGATGTTGGCCGACACACCTGGCGAAGATCTATTATTGTAGCATCTTAAGCGAGCAAGTTGACCATCCTCTCCATAAGGATGTCGTGCGACTTATTTTAGAAGTTGTTCCTTATGGATCCTTTGTTCTCCGGCGGACCTTTACTTGATGTTCCGGATACCAAGCGGTATTGGGCTAAACTGGTACATCAAGGAGAACATTAGAAGCGGAGTGCTAAATATCTCTCGATCGATCATCGATTTCGCCCCTTGGCCTCGCTAAGGTGAAATCTGAGAGAGTGTTATCCTCCTTTGCATCTGCATTGTCCATCGCTATTCATCATGGTAGTATGTTGTGTTGTCAGCACCCTTGACATGGATGTTGGTAAAACCTTGATGACTATGGAAATGCTCAAGATCTTGAGAACACGCTGGCGTTAGGTGTTACCATCGGCACTAAGCGGGATTGCTCTCAATTTCCTCGATTATACTATAACTTTTCAAACAGTGGACTCACTCTCTACTGTTGAGCTTCTCCCCAGTTACTAAAATCATCCATTGTGTTGTTTTCAACAAGGTAATCCACATCATCCATACTAGTCCGAGTATGCTACTCCTTCGAACTCCATCAAACGATCGCTCGAGAATTGCCTTAGGCTGGTATCAAGAGTTTCAATGATCTACGTATCAAAAGTAATTCTTTTTGCCACCTGAGGGAACAATGCTACGAATCACCTCTCCCAAGGTGTCTCATTGTGGTATCATGCCAATTTTTTTCCTCGCTACTTTGAAACCTCATCAAATTGTTTCTTCCGCCCTTCATGATGTGTGTTTTGCCTCTCAGCTCAAGAGATGTTCTACATCTCATTCCGTGAGTTGATCTTGTGATCATTAAGATGATCCATCCTTGTAGAGTGTCTCTGTCCTCGTGTTGGATGCAAATCTCCAAAGCAAGACGTCGAGACAAGATGATGATCGAATCAGGGTTCTTATGGAGTGCAACCTAGATCGTGAAGATTGTGCTAGCTTCGTGTCCCCTCTGTCTTCTTACCTCCGTCTTGAATCTCGGTCGAGATTCTTGTTTAGTGAGGGTGAGTTGTCACATCCTAGTTACAGTCCGCTCTGGTCTAGCTAGTCATGTGTTGCATCATGTTTAATTTCTTTTAAACTTGAAATGGGGATTGTTCAAACCCTAGCACGGATCAAATCAAATAGGTTCAACCTAAAATATTCTTCAATAAACCCAAAATGCCCTTTGGAAATGTTCATGATTTTTGATAAAGGTGAAAACCTCTGCCAAAAATGATGAGCATATTTATTGGCCATCTATGGATTTTTGAATTAACTCATATTGTATTTGAATTGGGGCATTTAAATTCTATAAATATTTTAAATGCTCTAATAAATTCTGAAAATAGTTGAGGGCTGTTGGGAATAATCCAGTATGTGCCCACAATTTATTTCAGATTTTATTAAGTGATTTAGTATTTTACTAAATCCAAAATAACAAAGATGAAAATAGGAAACATTAAATAAAAGGAGAGAGAGAGGTTACCCGTGGCCTACCTGTGCCCAGCAACCGGCCCAGCACTGTAGCTGGCGGCCCAGGTCACCAGCCGACGCCAGTCGTCGTCCTCGTGGCGCCAGGAGGACGAGGCGACGCGCCGACACGCGCAAGCCCGCACCGCGCCAGCTCTGCCTTTCCTGCTTGTTCGCGACTCCGAGGCGCCACGCAACCCGGCCCCTCTCACTCTCCCCAGTGCCGTTCCTCCTCTGCTTCTCCTCTCTCTTCCCCACCGAAGCGGAGCTCGTCGCCGCCGACGCCATTTACGCGCCACAACCACCCCTCGCCCCTCAGCGTGTCCATGAGCTCCGCCTCCGTCGTCTCGCCTCCTCGGCGACTCACGCGACGCCAGACGCCCGACGATCGTCCCGACCACTTCTTCAACCTCGGGATGCCGAGATCGCCACCGCCGGTTGTCTACTCCGAGCCTTCCCGAGCCCACATCGGCGCCTCTGCAACCACCGTGAGCTCCCGCGGAACCCCTCTCCCGAGCTCGATTCGCCTCTAGTCGCCGCCCATGAAGCATCGAGCTCGGCCATCGCCATGGCCGGGCGAGCCTCGCGCCCGAGCTTTCCGCTCGTCTCCGTAGCACCAGCGTGCTCTCTAGGTCCCTAGGAAGCCGTTGAGGCCCTCGGTTGGCCTCCCCGTGCACCGCAGCGACGCCTGCCTCGTGCCGTGGCTTCGGCAGCCGCCCGGCTCAACGCCGTCGCCAACTCCGGCGACCCCGCGCCCCCCTGCTGCCTCCGTTGGATGCGCGGGAGGAAGGGCTACCGCCTGGTGCCCTTAGCACGTCGTACCGCTGCCGGAGCAGCGCCTCCGGCGAGCTTCCGCCGCGGATTTGGTCGCCGGCGTCAAGACGCCGGTGATGATGACGTGGCCACTTAATTAAGCACTAATCACATCTAGTTAGCCCCTAACAGACACTGACTGTGGGCCCTAGCCGTAGTCAAACATCACTCAACGCTAGTTTTGACCGGGATTAGTTCCTGAGTCACTGACATGCGGGACCCACAGGTCAGGTTTGACCCTGGTCAGCCTCGGTTGACTTGCTGACGTCATGCTTACTTGAGGTTGTGTGATAGTTGATTTTCGATTTTAAAATAATTCCGAAAATTCCAGAAAATAGTATAAACTTCTAAAATTCATAGTAATTCAACCGTAACTCCAAATTAAATAAATTATATATGAAAAATGATCAGGAAAATCCAATCTATCCATCTGTACCATTTTCATGCATGTTAGAACAACTTATAGCTGCTGTTTAGGATAAATCATATGAATGACATTTAAATAATCACATGTGGAGTTTGAATTTGAACCTAGGGTTCAAACCAACTCCATTTAACTTGCTGTTCTAGCTTGCATTAGCCCAAAACACATTCATAATGCCATGTCATAGCATGCATCATATTGTGCATTGCATTGATTGTATTTCTTCTCTGTTGCGATGAATGTCCCTCTCGGTGAGCGATGTTTCGACGACGAGTTCGATGACACCAATGAAGAACTATATTATCTTAAGAAGTGCCAGGCAAGCAAAACCCCCTTGTTCATTCCGATACAATCCCACTCTCTCGCTCCTGCTCTCTTTTACTGCATTAGGACAACAATGACATATCCATTACTTGCTGCGGTAGTGAACCCTTTATCCTCTGCATGACTGTCATTGCCACCATAAATAGATGAAACCCACTAGCATGAGTAGGAGTTGTTTGAGCCCTGATGTGCCTACTCATTCATGCTTGTTTGTCATGCCTGCTATTGCTTAGAGTTGAGTCAGGTCTGATTCATCGGGAATGAATCGGAGGTGTGTAAACATGTCCAACTGTTGAGAGCTAAGTGTGTGAACACGATTTGGTAAAGGTAGCGGTGAGAGGCCATGTAGGAGTACATGGTGGGTTGTCTCATTGCAGCCGTCCTCAGGAACTGAGTTCTGTGTTTGTGATCCATGAACAGTTACTACCACACATTGGGTTCCGGTAACTCGACCCCTCTCGGCTTCTTAATCACCCTTGTTCTCTGTCCAGGAGTTGCAACTAGTTTCTGGTGTTTGTAGGTAGTGTTAGTAGTCTACCAAGTGGCACCCGGTACAGGTGGGCTTGGGACAGACTAGGCACCGTGGCACGGTGTACCAAGCGTACATCCACCCGTCGAGGTGGGCTTGGGAACCGTGCTCACATCGCTTGGGGCCGTGGCGACACCCGGCGGATCTCCTTGCGGATGGAACCCGAATAGGCGATAAACACGGACGAGAGACTTGAGTGTTTAGGTAGGCGTGGCCGACTCCTCGCTGGCTTCCGCTTGAAGGTTGCGAGGTACATGGCGTGTCTGAGGCGATAAGTGGCGAGCGTGTGAAGAAGTACACCCTGCGGGGTTATCATTATCTATTGAATAGCGGATTCCTCGGATATGGAAACTTGGACCCTTATGCAGTTCATAGACAAGTGAAAGTGGATACTCTAAAATCGCAAGATAAGCGTGAGTGCTATGGATGGCGTTCTCGTGAGGGAGGCGGGGCGGATCCATAGTGGTGTATTGATATGGTGAATATGTGGACTCGTGCAGCGCCACCTCCAAAGAGTTACTTGAAGTCGTAGTTCAGGTTAGCCATCGAGTCAAAGCTGGCTTCTGCAGTCAAACTCCACCACCCCTTTGTTGATAATGATGCATATGTAGTTAGTTCGATGTAAGTCTTCTTTGGGTACATTTGTACTCACGTTTGCCTATTTTATGTTTTTGCAGAGAGACTTCAGTCTCGCTAGTAGTTCCGCTTGGACTTCGACGTTTAGCTTGTTACCTCAGCTACGATCTTGTGCCCTTGGCAGGATCTGGTAGATAGTCAGGCTTTCAAGCCTTTCTCATTTGTAGATGTCTGTACTCAGACATGTTAAGCTTCCGCATGTGCTTTGATTTGTATGCTCTGAATGTTGGGTCATGAGACCTATGTTTGTAATATCTCGCTCCTCGGAGCCTAATGAATAAATATTTGAGTCGTAGAGTCATGTTGTGATGCCATGTTGTATTTGCACATATCGAGCATATTGTGTGTATGTTATTGAAATGCTTGGTATGTGTGGGATCGACTATCTAGTTGTTTATCTTTAGTAGCCTCTCTTACGGAAATGTCTCCTAGTGTCTCCACTAAGCCATGGTAGCTTGCTCTTGCTCAGGAACACTTAGGCTGGCGGCATGTGTCCTCCTTCGTTCTCGTACATCCCTTCGGGAAATGTCACGCGATGAATACCGAGTCTGTTAGCCGCTACAGCCCGGTTCACCGAGTCTGCTAGCCCAGTGCTACACTGGATTCACTCGCGATGACCGACACGTTCGATCTTTGGGTCATGGATGCTGTCCTGTAAGTTTGTGCCACTCTGGGTTTACGACTAGCCATGTCAGCCGGGCTCCTTATCATATGGATGCTAGCGACACTATCATATCGTGTGCCAAAAGGCTAAAGCGGTCCCGGCAAAGGTAAGGCGACACCGTGGGAATACCGTGCGTGAGGCCGCAAAGTGATATGAGGTGTTACATGCTAGATCGATGTGGCATTGAGTCGGGGTCCTGACAAATTTCTTCAGTGATGCTCAATCACTTTGGGTTTGTGGGGGTTTGGTTTTGGGATTTTCCTCACTTGATGATTTTCGCTCAAAGACCTCGGAGGATGGGTTGCTCTCAGATGACAAGTGTCAAGTTCTCTCAGAGCAGCCAACCAACTAGTGGTTGTAGGGGGCGGCTATTTATAGCCTAATGAGCAGCCCGAGATGATAAGACATAAATGCCCTTCAATGATATGACCGTTAGGTGGATAAGATATTTTGGACAGCCGGCGCGCAGCACAGCAACGGTCGGAAATTTGACTTTCAAATTCCTCAGGGCTATCATGTTCCTCACTGTGTAGGTAATTCGCACTAGCGAATTCCTAACTCCTCAGTCAGAGCAAAGTCCTCAGTGACTGTAAGAACTGCGTCTCATCCATGAAGAAATTGGTGAATCAGTATGAGATTTCAATGGCTTCACTCGAAGGATTGGTAGGTGTAGGATTTTGAGTTGAGCATCACGTGGAAATTTTTCCTTAGTATTTCCTCGACCCCTTTAACGAGACGGTGTTTCCTATGACTCAAGAAAGAGAAAATGAAACTACGAAAACAAAAGTCTTCACGCTCCATATTCCTCGAATGAATACCAAGTCTTCAAGGTCACACCAATTTCTTCACTTTCAAAGTCTTCAGAAAGTCTTCAGAATATCAAAGTCTTCAGTCGAAGAACTTCATTTTTAGAGGTCGACTTTCTCTGTAAATATCAAACTCCTCATAGACTTATAGACCTGTGTACACTCACAAACGCATCAGTCACTTAACCTATAAGTCTTCAATACACCAAAATCACTAAGGGGCACTAGATGCACTTACACCATGTTATCTTTTGGCCTTCTCAGGGCCCATTTATTATTGGGCTCATTTGCAGCATTCGGTTACATACGGCCCGTTACTGTCATTTTCTGCTTGAGGGCCAAATTCAGTCCGTCGTTACAGTCGGCCCATTTGCGGACCGTTAATACGTTGGGCCGTTTTCATGTCAAAAAAAACCCGTTGGGCTGTTTTCATAGAGTTATCAAATACGGCCTATTAACGACCCGTTATGGTCCACGAATAGTACGGCCCATGATTGGCGAAATGATGATACGCCCCGTAGAAGGTCCATGGATCCTACGGCCCGTATGAGGCCCATGGATATTACGGCCTGTAGAAGGCCCATGGATCGTACGGCCCATAGAAGGCCCATGGACCCTACGGCCCGTAGAAGGCCCATTGATCCCTAAGGCCCGTATAGAAGGCCGATGGATCCTACGGCCCGTATAGAAGGACAATGGTCCTACGGCCGAACGAAGGCCCATGGATCATAAGGCCTGCAGGAGGCCCATGGTTACAACAGTCCGTGTGTTGCCATGATTATTTTGGCCTAGTTACCAAAAATAGGCTATTGTGGCCACTAGAAAAACGTAGAAAAAGAACTGTAGTGACCACAAGCAAACAACTAAACAAGACAATAAGGAAATAAATAAGCAAGCAATTAAGGCTAGCCTATTACTGCTATTACACATATTATATCCACTGGGCATGAAAGTTCGCCACCAGTGCAAATATAGGGAACAAAGCAGCATATTACATACACTTGGCCGTCAAAATTGGCCACCAGTGCAAATAAACACGGCAGCAAAACAAGAGCATAACTGAAACAACTTCAGAAGATCTCAAGAAACATTATCCTGGCTATCCACCATGCTGGCAATAAGCTTAGCAAGCTGATTAGCTTTGTCCTAGTTGGCGCTAAAATCCTCCAACGCTTGCTGTTGCACCAGAAAGTCTGCATCTGAATGCTCCAGGGACTTCCGCAGTCCTTCCGCTTCTTGTCGCAGCAAAGCTGATCGATGTCTTTCTGCTTGTAGTTGAGACTCAAGAAACTGAACTAATTCAGACAGTGAGTTTGAATAGCTTGTGCAAGTGGTAGTGGCCAGTAACTCGAACGCTAAACCAAGACAGGACTTTGGGGTTGTCTCGCTGTCTTCAAGATAGTCTTCCTTAGCTGTTGTATCAGCTTTGTTGGAGACCAACAAGGGTGTGTCACTATCCTGAACCTTATCTGCATTACTTCCTTTACCATTGCTTAATAAGGCACTCTTCCCCAATATTCTGTCAGCATTCTAAAAGAAGAAACAAGCAGACACATAACAAGTTTAGCATGTACTAGCATATGAAACTTATTTCGGTGAACCAGTTCATTAGTAAGGTGGACAGGGTTAAACTACCAAGTCTTCTATTGCCAGGTACTAGTACATAATAAAAGCATCAAACAAACATATATCTATGTCCTATGGTCATTGCATTGTCTTGCCAAATCAAAATAGAGACACGGTTCAAATCATATCACTTCAAGACAAAGCAGCAGTGAAACAATACAAAGCGTGGGAAACTACACGGCACAACAAGATTTCAGATGGGTACCATGGGTCTACATGTACAACAACACTATTGGCTCTGTTGTGATGCTAGTAATGTGCATGATATGAAAGTCAACTATATACACAATTGAAATTGAAATCAAAAGAGCTATTGATAAGAGCAAACCTGTTAAAGAAACATGCGTGAACATACCTGCTGTGCCATTGGAGTTTCGATTGGATCCTTCAATTTAAAAATAAGTTTGTATCAGTAAATACAGTGATACAAGAGCAAAGCAATCATATTTAAAAAAGGCGCGCCTAAGCGAGCGCTTAAGCGTGCCTAGGCTGTAGGCGTTGGCAAAACGCATTGCGCATAACTACGCTTAATCTGTGCATAAGTGCGCATAAGCATGCGCTTTGGTCAGTAAAGTGCAAGGCGGTGGCAAAACGCACAATTAACGCCTAGCGCTTTTTTGAACTATGATAGCAATGGAATCTTAAATTAGAACAGTTGATCTTCAGGTTTAGGCACTTGTTCTACATGAACAGAGTACAATAAGACGCAAGAATATAATACTTAAAAATAGAAAATGAGCTCATAGACCTTACCACATTCTTGGTTCGGGACCAGTACAGAACAAGGCATTCCCAGTCATCATCCAGTAAATGTGTCTCAGGAGAACGTAAGGGAATTTGATGAGTTTCTTTGCCGGTGAAGTACGTTTTCTTTAGGTAATTCCGATACTGCCACCAAGCATTCTTGAAGATAGCAGAGGTATTAGCATAGGTTACCTCATCCTGAGTTTCCAAATCGGTCCTTCTCTATAGAGAAAAATGGGAAAATTTGCTGTATTATAACCATCATGGAGGTAGGCTGCATGGGACGAAGCAAAGTAATTGCCATGAATAACATTACTTACACATAACTCCTGGACAAACACCTGCAACTAGCATTTTGCTTCATCTTCAGTATAATATTTCCAAGATGGGAAGATATGCACATATGATTTAACAACATCAAATGCGATAGATGCTAAACTACGACTGGTTGGTTGTGCTTCCTGCACAGGAATAGGCGTACTAACTGGTGGAGTTGGGGTTCGCCGTGATAGTACTGGCCCTTTGGGCACTGGAGCTGCCTTACTAACTGGTCTTGTTTGGGAGCTCTGTGGGGGAGATGGTGCTGTGTCAACAGGAACTGGGTTACTATCGGTTCGGGTTGGGGTTAGATTGGGTGAAGCTGGTTCTCTGTCCATCGCAGTAGGGGTACAATCTGCGAGAGTTTGGGTTATGTGTGGTAGGGCTGGTTCTTGTGCATGTACAACCGGGGTGCTATCTCCACCAAGAGGTATCACTGTTTTATTTGAAGAATGTGTTTTTATTCTGCTAGATATTGGCATCACCCGCTCCAATTCAAATGGCTGATAAACAGGAAACATAGTTGAATGTACAAGCATTGAATGAGAGACAGATGCAATAGATAGTGTGGAAAAAAGAGGGCATGAAATAGTTGACATGTATATTGTTTAACTAAAACGGATAGCATGACATAATTTCACATATATGATGTCTATCTAAACTGGATAGCATAGCATAACATAATTCAAAGGTATGATGAATAACTAAACAGGATCGCATGACATAATTCACCTACATGTTATCTAAGTAATCAGGATCGCATCATTTAATTCACATATGTGATTTATATGCTAAACAGAGGGCATTCGATATGATGTCTGAACTAAGAACATGGTGTTGAATATTTTGTATATGATGTCTAAACTATGCAATGCAAGACACCGTATGCATGATATGAGCGAGATAACGTGCCAAGTTAGAGCATACACCTCAAGTGGGGAATAGGAATGGTCATCTGTCTCTGAATCCATCTCGAGGAGCTATCGGGACCCAACAAGAGATCTGCTTGACGTGTAGCTTTATGCGCTCTGAAGGCCTTGTTTTCCTCCAGATTTTTCCATCTCCCACCCAAATGGCTGATTCACAGGAAGAGTAGTTTAATGTACAAACATTGTCGACAAATGCAAATGTAATGAAGAAAAGGATGGGCAAGATATCATTCAAATATATGATGCCTGGTTAAACAGTATGGCATTGCACATTTCACATATATTATGGCTGGCTAAAAGACAAGAGACTGCATAATTCCCATATATGATATAGAAACTAAACAGGTGGCATTACAGAACATGTCTAAACTAAGCAGATGACATATATGATGTCAAAAGTAGGCACTACAAGGCAACATATGCATGATATGACTAGCATCATCATGCCAAGGTAGAGCAAACACCTTGGGGGGGTAAATAGGAGTGGTCAGCGGCTTCTGAATCCGCCTCAGAACAGATATCTTCCTCTGGATTAAAATCTGGAGAGGGGTGGGGAGGGTTTGCCATTGAACCCACCATGGAGCGATGTCTGCATGACATTGTATTGCCGTGCAAAACTCTTCTCTTTTTCTCTACATGTTCAGCATGACTGTGTACAATATCTGACATGCATACGAAAAAATATGGTGAGATTATGTAAGGAGAGCATGCAGAATTTTAGAGTGATGGTAACAACCAGTAGATGGATCCAAAAATAATGATCGCAGGCTGATGATTGCTTTAAATTAATAAAAAGACAGATGATGATTGCTTTACTATTTGTTTCCCACCCAAAATGAACAACATAGGCACCAGATATTAGACAGACATATTATTCATTGCTGCCTCGATATGTGCCCCACAACTAATTTAGATCTCAAGTTTGAACATGAATTTGGACCTGAGTTGGGAGTCAAAGAGTTGAACAGGACGATAAAGTAGCAGGTAAGTTTAAGCAATGCATAACATAAGCAGAAACAAAAGAGTGCAACCTCTCTTGTGGACCCGTGTACTCCTCAGGTTCATCTGCTGAGTCGATGATGGTGATGCTGTTGGGGTGGTTGCTGGCGGCAGGGAAGGAGATCTGAGGCGGCGAAAGACGGTCATGAGTCGTGATGTTCTGTTTGGTGGATGCTTCTGTCGATGGAGCAGCTCAGGTGAGGTGGACGATGTCACGGCAGGAGCAGGACAAACCACACAAAGTTCCCTTCAACACGTACCTGTAACTGAAGTAATTCTGTAAGGGCTCATTTAACTTGCATGATTCTTAAAACGCAGGGATAGGAAAAACACCGGAATAGGATAGGAAAATGCACATGGTAAACTGAACATTTGTAAACACAGGATTTCATCAACTTGAGTGTTTGGTTTACAGGAATTGGAAGAGCAGAGGAATGCAAAGAAACATGGCCAAAATAAAGAGAAACCATATGAAAGCGTTTGCAGTTAGAATGTTATTCTGGCACTAATGCACTTGGTCTTGTTTTCATGCATAGGATTTTGAAAAGTAGGTCCAGGTGGATGTTTTGCTTCATTCCTTTCAACAAAATGCATGAATAATTGATTAGTAGAGTGCCATTGGAAAATTCCCTATTGCTATGTTTTTTCGTTGAACCAAAATAGCCCTAATGGATCGACGTGAATGTATAGTAATAAGTGATGCAACAAGTGTACAACCTCTTTGCGTAGCCGTGTAAACCTCGGCATCATTGGGTTGGTTTGAAGCGCTTGAGGCAGAGGTGGCTGTCGGAGGTGTGGAGGAAGATCGAGGAATCAGAGAGCGGCGTCTGTGGCTTCGCTCTGTTGTGATGGATCGTTCTGTCGTTGGAGCAGCTCCGGTGAGCCGTAAGACGTCAAGGCTGAAGCAGCACAAGACAGACATCGTCAATCTCAAGTGGGATTCTAATAGCATCTCGAATAGATGATGAAAAATGGATGTAAAATTAACATCACCAAAAACCACCTAACTACAACAAATGAGGTAAAAACTGTTGACTCTGAACTTAGCTGTCGAAACTGAAATTTACTGTGGAATCTGAATGCTACTATCAAAACTAAACACAATGGTAGGAGAGAGGCACTTGACATGTAGTTTAGGGAGAGCCTGCAGTTCATCTTCAACCTGCACACTCCTGAGCCGCCTGCCACCACCAGCCGAACCGCCGGCCCCAGCGCCGCCTCGCCGCCCCGAAACAACTCGCCACCGCCGCCCCGGCCAGCCGTCTAGGCCCCCCGCCCCCACCCTGAACCCTAAGATAGATAGTGGGGTACCTCTCTGGTGAGGCCCGTCCTTGCTACGGGTGGTTCTTCCTTAACTCCGGCGAGCCCCCCCAACCCCTAAAAATCGACTGACCCAAAAGTCGATTCAGCCGACTGAAGTGTGGCTTAATTGGAGCAGAGCAGCAGCATGAGCAAGGGGGAGAGCAGCAGCACCAGCTGGGCGAGCGAGCGATCGACCGAGAGCCAGAGCAGCAGCAGCAGCGCGAGCGAGCAAGAGAGAGCCGGAGCAGCAGCAACAGATTCGGCTGGTATGGATGCCGATGCCGAAGGGGCCTCGCACTGGGGGAGAGCCGCCATGGAGATGTCGCCCGCGGCGCCGGCTTCAAGGTAGCTGCTCCATGGGGATGCGGGATGGAGCACGGCGTCGGGAGGTCGAGTCAAGGAGAAGGTGCGATGCAATGAGTGTACAACCTCTTTGGTGGCGCCGAGTAGGCCTCGGCTTTGTCCGAGGAGTCGGTGAGGATGTTGCAGTTCTGGTGGAGCAGGTTAAGGCGGCGCTGTGGGGATGGAGCAACCGCGATAGACGAGGCGATTGTCGGAGCAGCTCCTTGGAGGTGGAGGATGGGACGGCTGAACCGGCGGGAAGGCGGGATGGACGACGGATCCTCATCCGGGGAGGTGGACGAGGGACGTCGAGATCTTGCGGTGGACGACGTCGTCGGGGAAGAGGCTCCGACTGGGCAGCGGTGACGTGGCGGACGGAGGAGGGTGGGATTCGCGGCTGGAGCGGAGAGGTTATGGCGGCCTGGGATTTCGAATGGAGGAAAGGGGTGATGGGAGGGGGTGAAGCATGACTTAGGGACGCACTTGTCCAAAATGTAGGGTGTGTTACAAA
The DNA here is from genome assembly GCA_021437245.1 of Aegilops speltoides. NCBI lineage: Eukaryota > Viridiplantae > Streptophyta > Magnoliopsida > Poales > Poaceae > Aegilops > Aegilops speltoides. The sequence continues at coordinate 170,251,531 of CM038141.1, read as the reverse complement.
AGTACCCCCACCGATTTGAACTAGCGGCCCTTTCAGCTCAGAGTTAGAAGGGGGATTTTGCGTGTCGGGATTTGGCATCTGGAGGGAGTTTTCACGCGCGTTGTAATTTCGGGATAGCAAGGCGCGGGTTGTGAAGGCGCCAGTTTTGGGAGCACGATATCTGAATTTTCAGGATATAACAAGACGCGGGTTGAATTTTAGGGACAAGCCTAACGTGTAGTAATATTGTACTTGTACGTACCAAATCAATTCGCACTTCACTCAACCAAAAAGAAAATAAAAAAATAAAACTATTCACACCACACAAAGAGAGAGTCTTGCCCCGTTTTACTATACAAATGCTATTCAAAGCTGCTCCCTCCTTCCATCTATATAGGGCCTAATGCGTTTTTCGATGCTAACTTTGACCAAATATTAGAGCAATGATATATGACATGCAACTTACACAAAACACACCATTAACCAAATGCATGAAAGGTTCTTTCAATGATATAATTTTCACATTGTGCATGTCATGTACTATTAATCTTGTCAATAGTCAAAGGCGGTCTTAAAAATATCATTACGCCATGTCATGTCATGTACTATGAATCCATGTTATGTCCGATTATTTTTTTTGCTTGCTGTATAATGCATGTAACCTACTCATACCAACATTTTAATGCACTCCAAATGTCTATACTACCGCTGCAATTCGAACTAAATTTGAATTCGTTTCTCTATTTCAATAAGAATCTACAATCATGATTGTTGCCAACTTCAACCATCATTCACGTATTACCTTAATAACACACCACATGATTACTATAGAGATAGATATGAACTATGTGTACTACATGAACTCGAATTCTATTTTTTGAATACACTTGATGTTGATTCCAAATAATAGTACATTTGATGTACTAACTATATATTCATAATCTAAACCATGTTCCATATGTACCCCGTGTTTATCACACAAAGTATAGTGCCCCGCCCCCTACATTATGACAAGTATTTAGACCTGAGTTGCAAAAGCCACACATTAGCCCAAATTATAATCAATGTTCTACATTATGATATCTTCTTCAAGTATCCATATCCACCTTTTTATAATGAATTATCATTTTTGTTCGTCTTTTACACCTTCACGATCCTCTTCTAATTGTAGCTAGCTAGCGCTAACTTTCTATCGTGCATGCACACGCCCGCCCCCTCACACACCCTTAGCGTCCCCTCCATCGCGCATGTTCATTATTTCTCTTTAGGTCGTCCACCAGCGGTGTGTGTAGGCCCCCGGCTCCTTCTTTCTGGCACACACCGGTTGATATACCTCTCTAGCCAAGTGTGCCTACAACAAACACATATATACTTCCCCTCTTCTCTTCTCACCGTCCATGCCCCCCATATGTCCAATATGATTCCACGCAGGTGCACACTCCCGCCCCTCTTTTCATTAATCACATGCTCGCACACTCCTCCCCCTCGACATGGTAGGCCTCTCGCACCACCTCCTAGCCACACCCTCTCCCCCTATCTGCCTCTCCGGACCTTATTTGCTTCCAACACATGCAAGCGTGTATATGAACTGATCTCCCTACATATAGCCAGGTGGACTATAATTCATTTTTACCAAGCACCGATACACTTACCTCACTAGTTATGTCTCTCCTTTTCTCGGACACACGACGGTTGATCTTCCTATGTAGTTACGCATGCTTACCACAACCATATCTTCTCCCCTCATCATCCTTGTATACCTCCCGACCCGTCTCTCACACGCACGTGCATAGACAGACAGCCATCCCCCACCCTCTCTTATTGATATTGCACTCATACCCTCCGTTTGTCTAGCAGGCCTCTCCCACCATTTGTGAGACGCCACTCCACCACCAACCCTCCGACGCTCTACCTTTGTCTTTTTCCCAACCTTATTCCTCTGGTACACATATCCATGGATGTCGATCGATCTCCCTCAATACATAGCTAGGTCTCTCTCCTTCTCCACACATATACTAGTCGACCGGTCCCTAGCCCCCCCACACACACACCGATAGTCGAACATTGTAGGTAGGTATCCATGCCACGGAGAAGAACTACACCTCTGCCCTCTCAAATTCCAGTAGGCCAGCCGCCCTGTATCTTTGACGTGGGCAAACACAAATTCGATGGCACTCTTTATCGATCGCGCAGCCACACACTTCATCCCTATTTTCAATTTTATCGATATCTCCTATCCATGACTCCGTTTCACACACATTGCATATGTTACGTTTTTCAGATTGAGATATCATCAAAACATTGCCTCTGTTTCGCACAAACCATCTCTCTCACACCCACCCACGTACGTACCTGCACCTAAAGAAGAAATGCACGCAAGACGCACGTACTCACGTCTCGTTCCCGGCCACACCCGCGCGGGTACACGATGGAGTTTGTTTCTGTACGAAAAGGCAACCCACGTGATAATTTGACGCGTGTAGCGGTTGTTTACTCGAAGGAGGGTCGGGTACCACGCCTAGAATATAAAACGATTGCCGTGGGGAAAATGGAAAAATGGGTTTGTCTCTCGTGAGTCTCGTCACACAATCTCACACAAGGCCGCTGTGGCCTCTCTCTCTCAGCGTTGGTCTGTGATCCGGCCGCATCCCGTCCGCCGGCGGAAAGGGAGGATGTGCATCGTCTCTCCGTTCGACGGTGTTGAGGCAGCTCGTCCCGATCTGCGGTACCCGCCGTTCTCTCTGACCAAGCTCCGGCGCGGTAGGGCCTTCACCAGTTGCTCGCTGCCGCAGTATGGGCAGATCCCGGCCGTCGGCGCCCTCCTAGTAACATCCCGATGACCCTCAGGTACAGCTTCCTCCGGCCTTGCTCCACTACCCATCTTCCCATGTTGCTGCATGTGGATCTTCTTTAGTTGTTTGCTTAAATCGTATCTCGGCCGGCGTACTTTCCATGTTGCAATCTCGTCCTCAAACCATTTTTGATAAACCACCTTGTGCTATATTTCCCTTTTTACATGGAACATGCTTTTTTTGTCGGCGTATGTGTCTTCAACTCGTGTTATTGGGCAGTAATTGTTTCCTTTCGACCACCTTTTGCAAACAGGGCTATCCATTTTCACCTCGTTGCTATTGCGACCTTTTGGTGAACTGCACAAATCACTTTTCTGAAGAGTGTTTTGTGCAGTTCTGCCAAAATGTCACATGGGCAACGTTTTTACATTTCTGTGGGACTGCGGAAAGGGAGATTGGTTTTGCTATCCTCCTCATCCAACTCCGTGCCTAATCTTCTCCAACAAGAAGTTAGTCCTAAAGAGAGATCATAGAGGTGATCGGCTTCTATTTATGTGTGTTATGTTTCATCATCTAGTTCCACTATTATTGTAATCACCTTGTTGGATATCTTTGCAAGCGGGATGGTCCGCATGATTTTAGTGGAGCTGCACAAAATGATCGGATTGTGGTGTCCTTCATACACCTCTTTTTTGGCTACAGAGCTGGGTGAAACTAGCTGCCAAGCAATGAACACTGTGCCATGGAAATGGAGCCATGCCTACGAACAGCATCGATCAATTATGTCGTGGGAACGAACACCTATGGGACCGGAGCCCCTTTCGGTCCGGCGGGGGGCGGAGATCACACGAAGAGCAGATCGAGGCGAAGCACACGAGCGGTTTACCCAGCTTCGGAGCTCTCCGGAGAGATAATACTCCTATTGTTGCATGTCTGATTTCTATTCTGTTCTTGCTTTAGAGCGTGAGTGTTTTCTGGTTTTGAATCCTTCGAACCCCTCTCTACGTTGCGCTTGGGCCTCCTTTTATATGCTCAAGGGGTCACCGACAGGTGGCAACGTAGGCAAGGGTAAAAATGGAAAAAGAGTTGCGGTAGGTACAACTACTTGTACAGTGTATCATACCTAACCCTGACGGCAGGGGACAAAAGCATTAAATGCCCGTCTGTGTCACCCAAACAGTGCATAAAAGGGACCGTCAGGGGCGCCACCGCTCGCCACGATGGCAATCTTGTCAGCGTCGCTTGCCACCTTGCACCGCTGGCTGCACAGCCTCTCGCCACGCGCGCCTGGAAAGGCCTCAGGGCGATACGTTAGTGGATGTGCTGGAGCGCCGGTACAGAGTGGTAGCTTGCCGCGGCAAGCGCCTTGCTGCGATCGTTGTCTTGTCGTGTCCGGAAGCTTGTCGCTCGCCGGGCCTTGCCGGGACGCGAGGCGCGTCGCGGCAAGTTCCTTGAAATGCCTTGGTTGGCCTTCCCGGCAAGCTCCTCTTGCCGGGGCCTTGTCTCCTTGACTTGAACACTTTGTTCTTGAATGGCTCCAAAGGAACCACGGGGGACCTTGGCGGTCACCCGGCAAGCCTTGCCGCGGGGTGCTGTGACTGCCCATGCACAAGTTCGGGATACTAGGGTACCCCTATTCTAGTACACCGACAGAGCCCCGGCTCGGGCTGGGCCACCTGCAGTGGCTGTTGGGCGGGCCCAAAGCAGAGGCATGGGCACGCGGCACAGGGCCACGCCGTATCTTACTCCATATCCACCGCGCCCTCCCCTAACGGCACGGGTCGAATGCGGCGTCGTGGGAGAGATCGTGGGTGGTTCTTTATTCGGAAAAGTGGAACGTCCGCCCCCTCCCTCTTTATAAGCAGAGGAAATAGGGGCAGTTCCCCCATCTCACCAGTTGCTGTCCCAATCTCAGAAATCTCCGCCGCTCCCCCCTTCTTTCAAAGCCGAGAGAGAGCAGCGCTCCGCCCCCCATCGCCGCTGGCGCCACCAACGCCTTCGATCTCCCCCACTACCTCCGCCATGGCTCCGAAAGCCGGGAAGGCTGTGAAGTCGGCCGAGGCATTGCGGCACGAGGCGCTGCGAAAGGAGCGGGCAACTTTCGCCCCCAAGCTCGCCACGAAGGAGCTGAGGGAGTGGTACTACCACTTCTGGTCGACGGAGATGCGAGCGCATCCGCGCACGAAGGTACTCTCTGCCGCTGCTTCCGAACGGGCTCTGAACGGATATCCCTTCTTCGCGATGTTCTTCTACTACGGGCTCTGCCCGCCTTTCTCTGAGTTCTTCTACGATATCATGAACACCTATGGGTTCCACCTCCTTGATTTCACCCCAATGATGTTCTGACCATGGCAGTTTTCGCAGATCTCTGCGAAAACTTTGTCGGACTCCACCCAAACGTAGCTCTTTTCCGCCACTTCTTTATGCCCCGGGTCGAGAGAGGAGAGCCTTTATCCGGCGGAATCGCCTGGATCTCGAGAGCCGGCAAGAAGGAAGCCTATCTGGAGGGAGAGCTCCGCAGCAAATGGGAGGAATGGAGAGCGGAATGGTTCTGGATTGTCGAGGAGAATCCGCAGCCGTTTACTGCCCAGCGCCAAGCCCCAGCAGTGCGCGGCAATGATTGGAGCAACCTAGCCCCGGAAGATGATAGGTTGAAGATTGCCGTCACTCGGATCTTGCGCCTCAGGCTTGCCGGGCTCACTGTAGGAGCCGTTGGCGCAGATATTCTTTGCCGCCGCATCGCCCCCCTGCAGGAGAGGAGGAGACCCGCCTAGGAGTTCGGGGGCCCGGCGGACATCATGAGGCTACGCCTGGGCCTCAACTTAAACTTCACCGTCCTGGAGCTGGACGCGATGCTCAAGGAGCTGTTCAAGCACGACCCTCATCATCCCGAATGGTTCATGCTGCCGACGGGCGTCGTCCCGCTGTGCAACAATTCCTCGCTCGATCGCATCTGTGCAATGATGCCTTTGTGAGATTCGCATGGAATTGTTCCAACTTGGCAAGAGCCCGCAGACGATGTCGTGCAGCAGTTCTTCGACGGCTTGGTGGAGGTGGCGGCACGCGCCGATGAACAGAAGAGCCTCACCCGCGACACCACTAATGCGGAGATGCGGCGCATCGCCACTAGGGCGGAAGAGGCGGCGGCAGCCGCTGCCGCGGGCGAGTTTGGATTCACTGTGGAGGAGGCAGAGGCAGCAGAGGCGGCAAGCCTTGCCGATCGAGATGAGCTTGCCGGAGAGCTTGCCGGCGAGGGAGAGCTTGCCGAGCCTGAAGCCGAGTCGAGCGAGCCCGCCGAGGGTGCGAGCAGCCCGCCATCTTCAAGTAGCTTGCCGCAAGCAGAGCCCCCAGCTCCACCAAGAAGGCGTCTCCGCAAGGCTGGGGACGTAGCAGGGCGGCAGACGGGTCAATAGCCGCGCAGCGCGCAACACGCTCCACCGCGACAAGCCTTTGTTGCGCGGGGCGTCTCACACCGCTTTGAAGCTGGGCGGGTCCTCTGGACCGCCGCTTCGATCCTGCCGCTGCCCCGCCAAGCGATCAAGGGAGCCTACTCCTCCGCCTCGTCGCGCCGAAAGAGGGCCGGACTTCGACCTCTCCGCGCTCAGCTCCGACGAGGAAGAAGAAGAGTAAGATTCTTTGTTGTACTTGTAGTTCTTCAATTTTTGCTGCTTTGTCTTGTGTCTGATTTGCTTCACTCTGAACTCATTCCTTTTCAGGACCCTGGCCCAGAGAGCGGCGAAGAGAGCCAAGGCTCCGGTGATTGTCATCGAGGAAGAGCCCACCGCGACAGCAGGGGGCGCGCCCGAGACCACCTTGTCGGACTCGGCAATCATTCCCCAAAGCAGCCCCCAGCGCAGCCCCCAGTGTAAGTATATGGTTTACTTCCCGCTGTTATGGCGCGCATGGGTGTTCTTTCTTTGCTGACATCTGATTACTGGTTTGTGTAGGAGCAGAGCAGCCTCACCAGGAGCAACCGGAAGCTGCCCCCAAGATGCTATCTGCTTCGACTACGCCGCCAAGGGAGGATTCCCCGGCAAGGGAGCGTTCTCCGGCAAGGGACAGTTCTCCGGCAAGAGACGATTCTCCGGCAAGGGACAGCACCATCGACCCCCCGGTGGTGGAGCCCATGACTGCAGATCCCAGTACAGGTAACCCTCTTGTCTGAAAACTTCCCTTGGGTTCTTCTTCTTCTGATCTTCTTTTTCGGATATTTGCTTGACTTTTTCTCTCTTTTCCCGGCCGTCAGATCCATCTTCCACGGAGCCGATGGAGACCGAGGCCACCGGCAAGGAGAACGCGCGCCGCAACACCAACGACGCCGCCGCCACCGAGGAAGGAGCCGGCGCTGATGATCCTGCCAGCGAAGGGGCCGCCAAGGCTGCCGCCGCGGGAGGTGGCGAGGGGTCGGCGATCGCACTAACGGCCCCGAGGCCGCAGGAGCGCAAGGCGCTACGCCTACCATCGATCCCTCCGCCGCTGGTGCAGCGTCAGGCTCCAAAGAGCCCCAGCCCGACGCCTATTTGAAGGCCGGCGATGGTGTCTTCATCAAGCTCCCCTGGGCATCACGCTCCAGGGCGCCGGTCGAAGGAGAAACTTTTGATGGAGAGGTGCTCGCCTCATTGGTGGCGCTGGTTGACGCGCCAAGCAAAGAGTAACGGCGAGTCTGAGGAAGAGCAGCTGCTGCGGAAGCTGGTGTCACTCTACCGCGCCCGACAAGCCAAGGTGGAATCCCGGGAAGCGCTTGTCGCGCACGCGGGAGTGGATATTGAGAAGCATGCGGAGGAGCTTCGGAGTAGCAACCAGGAAGCCCTCCGGTCCATTGCAGAGGAGCGGGCGCAACTCGCCGAGGCGCGGAAAGCCTTCCTCCTCGAGAAGGCTGAAGCTGAAGAGCAACAGCGGCTTGCCGCCGAGGAGCTGTTTGCGTGGGAAGGCGAGTTGGCGCTGCGGAAGGTCAATCTTGACAGCCATGAGGAGGAGCTTGCAGCGTGAGAGCAGACATTTGGTGGGGCCCTCAAGGAAGCAAAAGATGCTGCCGCAGCTGGCGAGTCCGCCAAGGAGCTGGAGACGAATGTGGCGCAGCTAGAGGCCGATCTCAAGGCGAGGAGCGAAGAGCTTGCCGCACTCCAGCGTGAGCGCGAGAAGGATGCCTACGCCCATGGCGAGCTGCAGGGTCGTCTCGTCGAGAAGGGCAAGGAGCTTAGCGCCGCCAAGGACTCCAACGCCGATCTTGAGTTGAAGCTGGCTACTTTGACCAAGACGCTGGATGACGCCAAGGAGCAGGAGGTGGCCTTGAAGGAGGAGATCAAGGCCAACGAAGCACTGCTGACGAGGGCCGCCGAAACCCATAACACATTTAGGGAGACTGTGGAGCTCTAGATAGAGGGTCTCGTGAACATCGCCGCGGTCATTGACGGGGAGCTGACACAGCTGGGGATGGAGGATCTCGGGTAGTCCTCCGACGAGAACCTCCAACCCAGCGCCAAGCTCACCTTGTTGTTCAAAGGCGTGGCGACGGTGCTCCAGTGACTCTGGGAAAGGATCCCAAAGCAGCTGGCCGACTAGTCGTGCACGATCTGCGCGAGAGTTCTGCAAAAGGTGTTGGTGAAGGTGGCCTTCCACAACCCAGGCCTCAACCTCACCAATGTCCTCAAGAAGCTACCAGCGGATGCTGATCTGGAAGCGCTCAAGGCCCTTGTCGCACCCATTGTGGACAAGGTGAACGAGGTCAAGAGGGTTGATGGCGATCGCGTAGATTAGGCCGCCTGTTTCCTCCTTTCCTTGTCGCTGCTAGTCATGTTATGAGAACAATCTATTAGAGCGGCGACAAGTTATCTTGTAATATAACTTTATTTTGGGTGTCGATTGCTATGTTATTTCCTTTACTTGATTCCTTCCTTTGTATGTTTTTGCCCTACACTTTTAGGGAACTTGCCGGTGCAGGCACCTTCGCCGCGAGCACTGAGTGCAGGACATCAGCGGCTTGCTGGCGGTGCTGCTACCGACAAGAAACCTTGTCGCAACTAGTCGCAGCCCACTTAAATTGTTGAGCGGACTCGAAACAAAGTAAGGGTGCAACTAGCTACGAGTTGGTTCCTCCGCGCACAGGTTTTCCATACAAAGCACGGTCGTTCGAGGAAGATAACTTAAAATTTTTAAAACTGATTGCTCAAACTTTGGCAACTTAGCTTTTATGTCGTTTGCTTCCCGGTAAGGCAAAACTTCCTTGAACGACGCCTGGTCCACACCATTATCTTCTCCTCCCCCTGGCAAACTTGTGGGCGAGGGAACCTTCCTTTCTTTGAGAAAGAGAAAGAAGAGAAATTAAAGATATGGAGCCTTACGGCTCGTTATTGTTTACCGGGGGCAGGTGCTGCACAAAGTGTAAGATAACACATGCAAAAAATAGAAAGCATGAAATTGACAAGATGTGCGGAGCACATGAGCTTTATTTATGCACGGGGTCTGCGCCCGGCTTTGTACAAAGTATTACATGCAACAGCGGCAAGACTTGTACAAAAGGTGGATGCCGGAACAGGTTCCGGCAACCGCGCCTTACGGGTAAAACTTACGAAGATGCTCAATGTTCCTGGAGTTGCTCACTGGAAAGCCATCTTCGGTCTCAAGGCGGATAGCGCCAGGCCTAGTGACTCGTTTCACCCGGTAAGGGCCTTCCCACTTTGGCGTGAACTTGTTGGAATTCTTGGCTGTCGGTGTACTAAAGTAGGGGGTACCTTAGTACCCCGAACTCGTCTACAAGCGATCCTTGACACTGCGGCAAGGCTTGCGGATGCCCGCAAGGCTCTCCACCACTCCTTATTACTGCCATTCAAGAACAAAGTACTAGCCAAGAACACGAAGGCCCGGCAAGAGGAGCTTGCGGGAAGGCCAACCAGGGCATCACCGGAAGACTTGCCGCGGCGCCCGCGTGCCCGGCAAGGCCAGTGGCCGACAAGCTTGCGGTGCAACAAGAGGCCATGACAAAGCACTTGCCGCGGCAAGACTGCCACCAACTCCAGCGCGCAGTGGCGCGTCATCACGAGCCATCCCAAGGGCACGTGGCGTGGCACTATGCAGCCATACGGGCGAGGTGGCAAGCGGGCCGACAGAGGCACCATCGTGGCAGCGGAGGCGCACTTAACGGTCACTCCTCCTGCCTTTGTTAGGGATCGGACGGGCATTTAATGCCCTTGTCCCTGCCGTTAGAGTTAGGTAGGGGCACTGTTGTGCATTGTTGCACCTACCTGCGATTTTACTTTTCTACCCCCTCTTCCTACGCTGCCACCTGTGGGTACCCCCTTCAGACTATAAAAGGGAGGCCCATGCGCAGGTAGGAGGGGTTCGGTCCATTCAACACCCACAGCACCACTATACGCTCGTACGCTCGAGCAAGATCAAATAACAAACACGAAGCAGCAGTAAGGGTGTTATCTCTCCGGAGAGCCCCGAAGCTGGGTAAAGATTGCCCATCTCCCCGCGCGCGCCCGACCTCGATCTGCTCTGCGCACGATCCCCGCTCCCTTGCCGAACTGGAAAGGGGCCCCGATGCCCCATAGGTGCTCGAGCCGCGAAGACACGCCCGACATCTTTGGCGTGCGGTAGAAGGCGTCGAGATCGTGAGCATCGATCCGGTCTCCCGCGTGCTACATCAGCGTCATCATCAACATGCCACCGAAGAAGAAGCATTGGAGGTGGCGCCCGTCTACATCAATTCCACCACCACCACCGAGCAAGCAGGCGGTGAAGTGGGCGCTTGGCGGAGGAGGCGGGTGCGCCGGTGGGTCTCGTGTCGTCACGAGATCCAGAACAAGGCTCGCAAGCGTCGGCGGCGGTGCGAGCGCCGCGCCCTTCCCAAGAGGTGCAGGGTCAACAACGCCCGGTGCTCCTAGCACCGTGCTCGCGATGGAGCAAGGCCAAGCTGGTGGGTCGCGGGGCCTTCGAGGTCAGCATGCTGCGCCCGCATCTTTGGCGCGAGTGAGGTGCGGTCGCCTGGACGAGGTGTTGCTCCTCCCAATCCAGTTGGGAGTCCGAGCACATCCCGCTCCTCGCGCAGCTCGTCGCCGCCGCCACCCAAGACAGCAGAGGAAGCGCTGGCCCGAGCCCAGCTGCTTCTAGATTTTCCTCCGGCGCCACACAAGATCGACGACTGGAGGATGGCCATACATAACCTCATCGGCCGCTTAGCGGCGACAAGCCCGGCACGGCCGGCGTCGAGAGGCCGGCAAAACGCCCGGCGCAGGCCGGCGCCAGCAGACGGCTGGGGTGCCGCCTCCGCGCGCTCGATCACAAATGCCAAGATCGCCCATTTCGCCGGACCAACCTTGCGCCCGGCGCACGCGTCGTCGGACCCGCGAACTCGCCGTGATCAGCGCCACGTTCTCCAAGAACGGCAACACGAAGACGCTCACACTCGCATCGAGCGTCGGAGAGAAACGCGACGTCAATCTGACCAGCGCGCCGGGTCAATTGTCGACATGCAAGCGCCGGGGGAACCAGGCGACTTGCCATACGCGGTAGGTTGCCCTGCGTTCACCCGTGAGCTGCGGCAAGTCCAGTGGCCCAAAACCAAGAACTTCAAGCCAGATGTACCCGAGAAGTACGACGGCAGGATACACCCGTCGGAGTTCCTCAGCATCTACACCATCGCGGTGCAGGCTGCCGGAGGGCGCGACGAGAAGATCCTTGCCAACTACTTCCCGCTGGTACTCAAGCCTAACGTCAGATCTTGGCTCATGCACTTGCCGGACGGCTCCATCTCCTCATGGGCGGACCTGTGCCATCAGTTTGTCGGCGCCTTCACGGGTGGCCACAAGCCTCATGGCCAGGAGAGTGACCTCCACTTGCTCGTCCAGAAGGAGGGGGAGCCCCTTCGCAAGTATATACAAAGATTCAGCCAGGTGCCGCGCAGCATCGAGCGTCCACCTGCGCGGTTATTAGCGCGTTTCATCAAAACGTGCGCAACCGCAGGATGAGGGAGGAGATGGCAATGTGCAAGATCAGAGATGTCAGCGAGCTTTACGCTCTGTCCGACAAGTGTGCACGAGCTGAGGAGGGGAGGAAAATCCCCGGAGAGATTGCGAAGCGAAGGATCGGCGGTGAGGGTGCCGCCCGGCAAGGAAGAACGGGCGGAACAATAGGAAGAGGAAAGCTAAGGATGTGCTAGCTGTTGAGCATTCCGGCAATGGAGGCGGCTCCGACAAGGCCAAGACCGACGACTCCAGCGAGGCTGTAGCAGCCGCCGACAAGCAGGATGGCTCCGGCAAGAGATATTGCAAGATCCACTGCACCAAAGGCCATGACCTCCAAACCTGCAAAAAAGTAGAGCAGATGGCAGAGCTGCAAAAAGCTGAGTATGAGCGCCGCGATAAGGAGAGAGCCCAGGGAGGTGGCGGAGGATCCGGCAAGAAGCTTCCCGCCCGGGGAGGGCACCGCGGCAAGGCTAAGCTGCGGCAAGGAGACAGGCCTCCCCGCGGCCGCGACAAGGACGAAGATGAAGATGAGGATGAAGAGATGGAGGAAGATGAGACTGATGATCAAGAGTTTCAGAAGGCGGCAGAAGTGTTGTGCATCGACGGCGGTGCCTCCCTGCACACCTCACACCGCCAACTCAAACAGTGGGTGCGAGAAGTGAATGCAGCGGAGCCGTCCGTCGACGCACGCAGGCCTCTGAAGTGGTCCGGCACGCCCATCGTCTTCGACGTTGAGGACCACCCTGATCGCGTCACTGCGGTCGGGTGCTTGCCGATGTTGGTCTCACCAACAATCCGCAACCTCGAGGTCACGAAGATGCTGGTTGACGGCGGGGCCGGCCTGAACTTGATTTCCTCCGCGGTGCTCAAGCTCGGATCCCGACAAGCGAGCTCGAAGAAACCGGTGCCTTTCAAGGAATAAATCCGGGAAGGAGCAAGCCCAAGGGGAAGATTACATTGCCAGTAACGTTCGGAAACGAACTGAACTTCAGGACTGAGAGGGTCACGTTCGATGTGGCTGATATCCCCTTTCCCTACAACGGGATACTCGGCCAACCCGCACTCGCCAAGTTCATGGCGGCCTCTCTATATGCATACAATGTGCTCAAGATGCCCGGCCCGATGAGTGTTATCTCTGTCCAAGGCAACAAGAGGGATGCACTCATCTGCGCCGACAAGATCTACCGGGAAGCAGCGGCCGCCACAGAGCGTGAGCCACTTGCCGCCGAAGCTCCCCGGGGGAAGAAGAAAGCCAAGTCCGGCAAGACTAGCTCTGGTGCCGACTCCGGCAAGCGCGCCTCCCCGGAGCGCTGCGCTGCCGTCGAGGACGCGCCATCGAGCTCCACCGGCAAGTGCGAGAAGGCGAAGGTAGACCAACCAAAGGCTAAGCCCGGCGAGAACAGCTCTGGCGCTCACTCCGACAAGACCGCCTCTCCGGAGTGCCGCACTGCCGTCGAGGACGCGCCATCGAGCTCTGCCGGCCGATAAGGCCAAGAAAGCTGCCAAAACTTCGAACTTTTGAGATTGTGCTCCCTGGAAGTCCACACCTTGTATGAAGAATCCGAGCGCAGAGGGGTCGAATCGAGGTTAGGTTGCGCCATCGATCCGCTTCGAGTCCGCTCGACGGTAAAAACACACCGCAACCAGCCCGACGAGTTCTTCCGCGGAGGCAACACGCCAGCTGAACTGTTGATGCCTGCGCTCGGCAAGTGTGTTCGCTACGAAGGGTTCCCAGCGTGAGGAAGAAAACATATAAGGAGGTGGCGGGAATCAGGGAAGAAGCACGACCCTGTCGGATCACTGAAGACAGAAAAGCTAAGTCACCCGAGCTTTTGTATAGAGCACTTTTTAGTCCCATAACCTTGTGTTGTGCCCCTCGAGCGTTTATCCTTTGTACGAAAAACCTGTGCGCAGAGGAACCAACTCGGGGTTAAGTTGCGTCCTTGCTTTGTTTCCGAGTCCGCTCAACAATACAAGTCTTTGCAAGCGCCCGAGAAGGTTTCTTGCTCGATACAACACCGCCGCGAACTCGCCGGCGTCCGCACTCAGCAAGTGTGTTAGCCCGCAAGTTCCTAAGCGTGGGGTTAAAAGCGTCTGAGGATACAACGGGCGAGGGCGAAGGCGTAACAGCGAGCCTTGCCGTGGGGCGACCTTCGTATGGGAAACTTGTGCGGAGGAGCTAACTTCGTGATCGAGTTGCGTCCTTGATTTGTTCGAGTCCGCTCGACAATTCAAGTCTTGCGCGACGACCGAGAAGGTTTCTTGCCAGAACAACACCGCCCGGTGGCTGCTGATGTTCCGCACTCAGCAAGTGTGTTAGCACCGGCAAGTTCCTAGAAGCGTGAAGTATGAACATCTGAAGGGCAAAGCATGGCATCGCGTGATAGAGTCACACCATAAAGAATAGCTTACTACGGCACTATCTCGGTTATTTTTGTGGCTACAATCACAGCGACAAGAAGAAACTAGAGGCGCGCCGCGTCGGGCCCTCGACGAGCCAGCCCCACTGGGGCTGCAAGTGCTAAAGTTCGCCAGCGGCGGGCGAAGCCCCGAGGCCGTAGCATCAGCGGACGGGGCAAAAGAAGGCGTGCGGCACTGGTCTTGCCTGAGCCGAGTTGCGGGGGCTGCAAGGCCAAGGTTCCTCCCGAAAGCTAAAAGTCGCCGGGACTCTGAGTCAGATAGGTTTTCATCCTCGTCATGCATCCCTTGTGGACGGGGAAGGCTGGGGCGTCCTTGAGCAGTGTGCTTTGTAAAAAGAAAACTGTGCGCGGAGGGCGAGTCGCGCCAAGTTCGCCCTTGGTTTGTTTACGAGTCCGCTCAGCGGCACAAGCGCCGCAATCTGCCCGGCAAGGTTGCTTGCCGGAAGCTTAACACCGCCAGTGGCTCTTGGCGTCCGCAATCAACAAGCATGTTAAGCTCGGCAAGTCCCCTAAAAGCGTAGGGTGGGAATGTACAAAGCACAAAATCAAGTAAAGGACTTAGTCCGGCAAGCGTTCCCCTCTTTTTCATTAAAAACATCCCAGTTTAGTACAAGTCCATAAGAGATGAAAAACATGATAGAGAGGATTACCGATTTTAAATACGACTAAGGCCGGAAGGCTTACAAATTAAAAAGATAAGATGCCCGTAATCCCCCTCCTGTTTCTCTGTTCAGGAGGTAGGTCAAGGAGGTCCCGGCAAGATAAGCTTGCCGGGAAGGGCAAAAGGGGCGCCTAGGAGAGCTACGAAGACACCAAGAGAACTTTCCGGGGGCCGGCCAGGAGCTTGGCGGAGACGGAGGCTCCAGAGGCAGAGCTTGAAGATGGGGTGGTGGAACGTCAGCACGCTGTCGAGGGCTCCTCGCCCTCGTACTCCGATTTGACGGCCCTGCCGCCACCCCTCTTCCTCTTCCACATCCTCCCTCGCCCGGCCGCCCAAGGAGGCGGCCCGGGGAGTTCGAAGGCGGCGACCGGATGATGGGGTCGCCGGTGGTGAGGCGATGTCCGGCGCCTAGTCGGACCCGCCATCCTCGTCGTCGTCGCTATCGCTCCCCTCCTCGTCACTCTCGCTCGAGGAGGGACCTTCGCTATCGGAGGAGCTGTCCACACAGCATCTCGCCCGGGTGCCGGAGTCCCCGAAGACCATGACGGCGAGAAGGTCGCCCTCCATTTACTTAAAATGGAGGGTAAACCCCGCCGTCAAGCTGTGGATGCGGGCGAACGTCTTCCACCCTCGGTCGAAGTACATCACGCCGGGGGCTGGGGATATGACGCTCACTCAAGTGCCGCTGATCCCGCAACCCCTCATGCGCAACTCCAACATCTCGGGCGGATCCGGCTCCATTGCGCTCGCGAACGGGGCCGGCAGCCGGAGGCGGCGACGAGGTGCTTGCCGCAGCTTGATGAAGAACTCCCAGGGATCGTCTCCGGTGTGGACCGCCTCGAGGAAAGGAGCTGCTGGCGGAGACGGGGGAGGCGCGTCGCCCCGGCCGCCTCTCCCCCGAGCGCCTCGACCGCGTCCTCGACCTCGTCCGCGGCCTCGCCCCCTCCCTCTCCCCCTCGCGGTCGGCTCGGCCACCACAAAAGGGATAGGAGAGGCGCTACTGGGCGACCCTCGCTGCCACCGTTGAAGGACCAGCATTCCCTCCCTCCATGGCGGATGGGGGAAGAGTAGCGAAATTAAGCGAAGGAGAAGAGGAAGTGCGGGACTATTGTGCTCCCCTTCTGCCCCTTTTTAAGGGCGAGGTGGGGGGCTCAGCCGCCCTGATCAGCCAATCGGGGAGCGAGGAGGGCAGAGGAGCGGGGCCGACTCGCCATCTCCGCCCGTGACGGCTCGGTCTCCCACCTTCGCCGCCCACGACCCCCCGCGCATGTGAGCCGCGTGGCGAAAAAGCAGGAGCTGGGGCGATGGGTGAAGTGACCTCGCCTTGCGCCATGATCACGGGGGTGGATGCCTTAAAGATCGCAAACGCTACCCACGTCTCCCACGACGCCGCAATCGACGCGTGCCGTTGCGGGGGAGCGCGGTGGGCGCGGAGCCCGTTCTGTCGCGGACCCGAGCCACGCTTGCCGTGCCTTTGTTTTGGGCCTGGCCCAACAACGCTTCGGCACCGTGTATGGCCCAGGCCCGGGGGCTCCTGTCGGTGTACTAAAGTAGGGGTACCTTAGTACCCCGAACTCGTGCACGGGCAGTCGCAGCACCCCATGGCAAGGCTTGCCGGACGCCCGGCAAGGCTCTCCACCACTCCTTATTACTGCCATTCAAGAACAAAGTACTAGCCAAGAACACGAAGGCCCCGGCAAGAGGAGCTTGCCGAGAAGGCCAACCAGGGCATCACCAGAAGACTTGCCGCGGCGCCCCGCGCGCCCCGGCAAGGCCTAGCGGCCGGCAAGCTTGCCGGCGCAACAAGAGGCCCGAGGCAAAGCACTTGCCGCGGCAAGACTGCCACCCAACTCCAGCGCACCCAGTGACGCATCATCACCAGGCCATCCCAAGGGCACGTGGCGTGGCACTATGCAGCCATACGGGAGCGAGGTGGCAAGCGGAGTCGACAGGCGCCATCGTGGCAACCGCGGGCGCGCGGTCCTCCTCCTGCACTTTGTTAGGCGGCCGGACGGGCATTTAATGCCCTTGTCCCTGCCATCGAGTTAGGTAGGGCACCTTTGTTGTGCCTGTTGCACCTACCTGCGATTTTACTTTTCTACCCCTCTTCCTCGCTGCCACCTGTGGGTACCCCTTGAGACTATAAAAGGGAGGCCCATGCGCGCGTAGGAGGGTTCGATCCATTCGACACCCACAGCACCACTATCGCTAAATGCGCTCGAGCAAGATCAAATAACAAACACGAAGCAGCGGTAGGGTGTTATCTCTCGGAGAGCCCCGAAGCTGGGTAAAGATTGCCCGTCTCCTTGCGCGCCCGACCTTGATCTGCTCGTGCACGATCCCGCTCCTGCCGAACGAGAAAGGGGCCCCGGTGCCCCATAGGTGCTCGAGCGCGAGAGACACGCCCGACATTGGCCGGCGAACACGCGAAGAACAAGGTCGCCTTCCTCGAGACTTCGGCATTAACTGCGGCTATGGTTGCGGCGCAATGCTTCTTGGTATCGAGCAGCTCGTCTGACAACTGAAGCGGTCCTCCTCAAGGAGCGGCGCGTCATCTTATCGCAGCTGCTCTTGCTCAAACTCATCGAAGCGAGCGCTCGAGGCGACCCGTATCACGAGTTCCGTGGGGAGAACTGCCTCTACTCCATAGACTAGAGCGAAAGGTGTCTGGCCAGTGGCTCGATTTGGCGTCGTCCTGATCGACCAAAGAACCACCGGCAGCTCCTCAATCCAGTTCCTTCCGCACTTGCGCAGCCTATCGAAAGTCCTGGTCTTGAGCCCGCACAGCACTTCAGCATTTGCCCTCTCCGCTTGACCATTGCTTCTCGGATGAGCAACAGAAGTGAAGCAGACCTTGGCGCCAAGATCTTGGACATACTGCATGAAGGTGCAGCTCGTGAATTGCGTGCTGTTGTCGATGATGATCCTGTTAGGGATCCCGAAGCGACAAACAATCGAACTGAAGAACTTGACTGCTGACTGTGCTGTCACCTTCCTCACGGCTTCCACTTCCGGCCACTTTGTGAACTTGTCGACTGCAACGTACAAGTACTCAAAGCCCCTGACAGCTCGGGGAAAGGTGCCGAGGATGTCGAGCCCCCAGACCGAAAATGGCCAGGATAAAGGCATCGTCTGAAGAGCCTGAGCTGGCTGGTGTATCTGCTTGGAATGGAACTGGCACGCTTCACACTTGGTTACTTGTGCAGTTGCATCCTGGAGGGCTGTTGGCCAAAAGAAACCTTGCTGGAATGCCTTGCCGTCAAGTGCTCTTGCGCCAATGTGGTGACCACATATGCCTCCATGTATCTTCGCCAACAGCTTTTGTCCGTCTTCCCGGGGAATACACTTCAATTTCACACCGTTGAGCCTTCTTCTGTACAGTGTGTTGTCGACAAACTGGTACATACTTGACTGCCGGGCTACTCTTTCCGCTTTTTCTTGCTCTTCGGGAAGTTCTCCTGTCTGAAGGAAACGGACAATCTGCTATGCCCATGCTGGAGCTTGCGGCTCGACAACAAGGACTAAAGGCACATATGCTGCTGCGGGAACATCCGCTTCTACGGCAAGAACCTGCGGCTCGGCGGGCTTGATGTTCCCGGCAAGCTTGCGAACAAAACTTGTCGGGGCGTCGCTTCAACGAAACAAACCCTAGGGCTTGTCGGAGCAGACTGCTCCTCAGCACTCTTGGTGTTGATCTTGGGAACCTTCTTGGCGGCGGTTTCGGGGAGCTCTGTCGGAAAATAGTCACCAGAAATCAACTTCCTCTTCTTGCTCTGTCCAGTTGATGGCGTTACAGACGGTTGAGTCAGTTTGAGCACAAAGATCCCTGGTTCCACAGGTAACTTAAGTGCGGTGCACTTTGACAGACTATCGGCAATGTCGTTCTGAGTTCTTGGAACATGTTCCATTTGTAGGCCGTCAAAGTGCTCTTCTAACTTTCTCACTTCATCCACGTAAGCTTCCATCAACGGACTCTGATAATTCTTGTTTACTTGGAGGACGACAAGCTGCGAGTCACCCCTGACAATGAGCTTCTTAATCCCAAGGTCTGCCGCGATCCTGAGACCGGCAAGCAAACCTTCATACTCTGCGGTATTGTTTGTTGCTTGCTCCTTGGGAAAGTGCATCTGGACTACGTACTTGAGGTGCTCCCGGTGGGTGCGATAAGTAGCACGCCCGCACCGGCGCCTTGCAGCGAGAAGGCACCATCAAAGTACATCAGCCACTCTTTGCTTGCTTCCTTGACGGGGATGCTCGTTTCTGGAGTTTCTTCATCTGGTGTTGGCGTCCACTCTGCTATGAATTCTGCCAATGCTCTGCTTTGGATAGTTGAAGTGCTCTCAAACTTAAGGCCAAAGCTTGACAGTTCCAGTGCCCACTCGACAATCCTGCCTATTGCTTCTGGATTCTGCAGTATCCTCTTCAGCGGAAAACGAGTGACAACTGTGATCTCATGTGCTTGGAAGTAATGGCGTAGCTTTCTCGAGGCCATGAGAAGGCGAAAAGCAATTTACGCACACGAGTACCTTGACCTAGCCCCTGCTGAAGGCCGACAAAATAAACTGGCGCTGCACCATTTTCTTCATTTCTCCTCCTGTACTGTGCAGATCCATCCTTGTCGGGACCAGAGCTTGTCGGGGAAGCCCCCTGCTTGTCGCTGGATGCATCTGCCGTGGCCGCTGGCTCATCATCCGCCTCCCTCTCCGCTACTAACGCAGCACTAACCACTTGATTGGTTGCCGCTAAATACAGCAGCAACTTCTCTTGTGGCTTAGGTGCGACAAGTGTCGGAGTGGAGGACAGGTACCTCTTCAAGTCCTGCAGCGCAGCCTCCGCTTCCGGAGTCCATTTCATTGGACCTGCCTTTTTCAATATTTTGAAAAATGGCAGGGCGCGCTCAACAGACTTAGAGATAAACCTGCTGAGAGCATCCACGCAGCCGGCAAGTCTTCGTACATCCTTGACGCGCTTTGGTGCTTCAATCTGCTCGATGGCCTTGATCTTGTCGGGATTGGCTTCAATTCCCTGCTGAGATACGAAGAACACGAGAAGCTTGCCGGAAGGGACTCCAAGCACACACTTCTCGGGGTTAAGCTTGAGGTTGATCTTGCGCAGATTTGCAAAGGTCTCGTCCAAATCCTGAATCAGAGTTGCCTTGTCCTTGCTCTTGACCACTATGTCATCCATGTAGGCTTCCACATTTTTGTGTATCTGTGGCTCAAAAGCGTCATGGACTACTCTCACAAATGTTGAACCAGCATTCTTTAAACCAAAAGGCATCCGTACAAAACAGTACGTGCCACATGGAGTGATGAATGCGGTTTTCTCCTCATCCTCTTCTGCCATGAAGATCTGATGGTATCCTGAGTATGCGTCAAGAAATGAAAGCAAGTCACATCCGGCCGTGGAGTCAACAATCTGTTCAATGCGCGGCAAGGGAAATGGGTCTTTGGGACAAGCTTTATTAACATCGGTAAAGTCGATACAAAGCCTCCATTTCCGTTTGCCTTACATACGACCACGGATTGGCCAACCACGAGGATGGAGCACTCCTCGACAAGGCCTGCTGCTTCCAATTTCTTGATCTCTTCTGCGATGAATTCTTGGCGCTCCTTTGCTTGTTTTCGACCTTACGCTTGATGGGCGCGCGATGAGGACAGGCGGCAAGATGGTGCTCGATTACTCACAGGAACACGGGGATGTCGGGCGGTTTCCATGCAAACACGTCGGCGTTAGCGCGAGGAAATCAGCGAGCGCGCTTTCCTATTTAGGGTCGAGAGTGGGCGATGGTGAAGGTACCACCGTGTCGTCCTCCTGGCGGACACCTTCTTGGTCTCTGGTGGAGCTGCCTTTGTCTTCTTACACTTGCGGTGGAGCTCGATGGTGCGTCCTCGGCGGTAGCGCAGCACTCGAAGAGGTGCGCTTGCGGAGTGGGCATCGAGAACTCTTGCGGACTTGGTCTTCTTCTTCCCCGGGAGCTTCAGCGGCAAGTGACTTGCGATCTGCTGCGGCTCTTTGCTTCCCGTAGATCTTGTTGGTGCAGATAAGAGCATCCTTCTTGTCGCCAGGGACAGAGATGACACTTATCGGGCCTGGCATCTTCAGCATGTTGTATGCATAATGAGAGGCTGCCATGAATTTGGCGAGCGCTGGACAGCCGAGTATCCCATTGTATGGCAATGGAAAATCAGCAACGTCAAAAATGACCCTCTCAGTCCTGAAGTTCAACTCGCTGCCAAATGTTACCGGCAACGTGATCTTTCCCTTCGGCTTGCTCCTTCCCGGATTGATTCCTTGGAATGTGTCGGTCTCTTGAGCTTCATTGTCGAGGATCTGGAGTTTCTGGAGTACCGCGGAGGAGATCAGGTTCAAGCCGGCCCCGCCGTCAACTAGCATCTTAGTGACCTTGAGGTTGCGGATAGTTGGTGAAACCAACATTGGCAAGCACCCGACCGCAGTTATGCGACGAGGGTGGTCCTCAATATCAAAGATGATAGGCGTGCTGGACCATTTCAGAGGCCTGCGTGACTCGACGGGTGATTCTGCCGCATTGACTTCCCGCACCCACTGTTTGAGCTGGCGGTGTGAAGTATGCAGAGAAGCACCACCGTCAATGCATAGGACCTCTATGGCTTTCTGGAGCTCCTGCTCATCGGCCTCGTCATCATCCATATCTTCATCTTCGTCGTCATCTTCATCCTTGTCGCGACCGCGGGGAGGTCTGTCTCCTTGCCGCTGCTTGGCCTTGCTGCGGCGTCCTCCCCAACCGAGACGTTTCTTGCCGGATCCTCCAGTACCTTCTTGGGCCTTCTCCTTGTCGCGTCGCTCGTATTCAGCCTTTTGCTACTCGACAAGCTGCTCGACCTTCTTGCAGTTCTGGAGATCATGGCCCTTAGTGTGGTGGATCATGCAATACTGCTTGTCGGTGCTGCCCTGCTTGTCGGCGACCGCCACAGCCTCCTCGCCGGAGCTACCAGCTTTGGCTTTCTTGGCGCCACCTCCGTTGCCGGACTGCTCCACGACTAGCACATCTTTGCCTTTCCTCCTTCTGTTGTTCCGCCGCTGGTTTTTCCTTGCCGGGGCAGCATCCTCGCTATCAGATCCTTCTGCTTCTGTATTCTCTCCGGGGAGTTTCCTCCCTTCCTCAGCACGTGCACACCTGTCGGCCAGGGCATATAGCTCACTGACGTCCCTGATCTTGCACATCGGCATCTCCTCCCGCATCCTGCGGTTACGCACGTTCGATGGAGCAGCGATGACCCGCGGGGTGGACATCTGGGATTGTGTGCTGTACACGGCTGAATCTCTGAGTGTACTTGCGCAGGGACTCTCCTTCCTTCTGGACGAGTATGTGAAGGTCGCTCTCTTGGCCATGAGGTTTGTGGCCGCCTATAAAAGCACCGACAAACTGATGGCATAGATCTGCCCATGAGGATATGGAGTTGTCCGGCAAGTGCATGAGCCAGGGTCTGACATTGGGCTTGAGCACCAGCGGGAAGTAGTTGGCAAGGATCGTGTCGTCCGTCCCCCGGTAGCTTGCACCGCAATGGTGTAGATGCTGAGGAACTCCGACGGATGCATCTTGCCGTCGTACTTCTCAATGCGTCGGCTTGAAATTCTTCGTCTTTGGGCCTTTGGACTTGCCGCAGCTCACGAGTGAGCAGGGCAACCTACAGCGTCAGACGGCAAGTCGCTGGTTCCCTGGCGCATGCATGTCGATAGTGGGCCCGGCGCTGGTCCGATTGACGCGCTTCTCTTGGCGCTCGGCGCAAGTCTGGCGTCTTCTTCTTGTCGTTCATGAAGAACTTGGCGCTGATCGCGGCGAGCTCGAGGATCCGATGATGCGGTGGAGTATTTGTCGAGGTTGACCCGCGAGTCGGCGATCTTGGCCTTCGGGGTGGAGAGTGCACGGTGGTTGCACCCCCACCGGTCTTGTCGCCATCGGCTCGTGCCAGGCAGTCTTGCCGCGGCTTCGATGTACTCGGTTGCCGCGGAGTGTCGCCGTTGGCGAAGCCAATGAGACTCTGAATGGTGGCCCTCTAATCGTCGATCTTGTCCGCCGTTGGAGGGTAATCCAGGAGCAGTTGAGCTCGGGCCAACGCTTCTGCTGGGGTCTTCGGTGCCGGCGGCGAACGGTGCGAGGAGCGGGATATGGTCGGACTCCAAACTGGGTTGGAAGGAGCAGTATCCCGTCCAGGCGACCTTGTCTTGCTCGTGCCTGCATGTTGGCGTGCATGCTGGTCTTGAGCACCCTGAGATCCACCAGCTCGATCTTGGTCCAACGAGCGTATGGTACCACGAGTACCATGACGCTATCGGTCCCGCGCCTCCTGAGATGGGCGCGGTGCATGTACGGACGCCGAGGTCTGCGCAGCCTTGTCCTTGGACCTGGCAGCACCGTGAGCTCCCTCGTCGACGCCCGTTCTTCCGCCGGCGTCTACCCCACCACCCGTTTGCTCCGTTGGCGGTGGGATCGACGTGGACAGAGCAGCCACCTCCGAAGACTTCTTCTTCGGTGCGAACGCCGGATCAGGTTCACACAACCTCGACGCCCCCTACCTGGCACGCCAAAGATGTCGTGGGAACGAACACCTATGGGAGCGGAGCCACTTCGGTCGGTGGGGCGGAGATCGCCTGAAAAAGCGGATCGGGCGAAGCACACCAGCGGTTTACCTAGCTTCGGAGCTCTCCGGAGAGATAATACTCCTACTGCTGCATGTCTGATTTCTATTCTATTCTTGCTTGAGAGCGTGAGTGTTTTCTGGTTTTGAATCCTTCGAACCCCTCTCTACGTTGCGCATGGGCCTCCTTTTATATGCTCAAGGGGTCATCGACAGGTGGCAACGTAGGCAAAGGTAAAAATGGAAAAAGAGTTGCGGTAGGTACAGCTACTTGTACAGTGTATCATACCTAACCCTGACGGCAGGGGACAAAAGCATTAAATGCCCGTTTGTGTCGCCCAAACAGTGCATAAAAGGGACCGTCAGGGGCGCCACCGCTTGCCACGATGGCAATCTTGTCAGCGTCGCTTGCCACCTCGCACCGCTGGCTGCACAGCCTCTCGCCACGCGCTCCTGGAAAGGCCTCAGGGCGACACGTTGGTGGATGTGCTGGAGCGCCGGTACAGAGTGGTAGCTTGCCGCGGCAAGCGCCTTGCCGCGGTCGTTGTCTTGTCGCGTCCGGAAGCTTGTCGCTCGCTGGGCCTTGCCGGGACGCGAGGCGCATCACGGCAAGTTCCTTGAAATGCCTTGGTTGGCCTTCCCGGCAAGCTCCTCTTGCCGGGCCTTGTCTCCTTGACTTGAACACTTTGTTCTTGAATGGCTCCAAAGGAACCATGGGGGACCTTGGCGGTCACCCGGGAAGCCTTGCCGCGGGGCGCTGCCACTACCCATGCACAAGTTCGGGATACTAGGGTACCCCTATTCTAGTACATCGACAAATTATATTTTTTTTCTTTATTTGTACACCTTCTCACAACTTTGTCTTCAGTTGTGATGTGAATATTGGCGCTGATCTACGAACCATTGAGATGCATTAGCCATGGTAGTTTCATTTGTATTTGATGGAATGTTGTAACGAGATAATCTCGAGGCAATACACATGAATCCTAAGTTGAAACCTTTTTTTTCCTGCGGGAACCAGAGTTGAAACATTCATAGCATCACAATACAATTTCATCAAAATTATGCGTACATATAATCAAATCCTGAAGGATTGATAGCAATGACAGAAACAATTCTACTTCGTTTTGCCGACATGTTGGACATCCTTAATCCGGCTCCACCTGCCATGCTGAAATATTGGCCCTGTTTGGATACTCTAACTCAGTTAGAGGTTAGAGTTAGATTCTAACTCTAAACTAACCCTAAACTAACTCTAACCAAAAAGCTGTTTGGATGATAGGGTTAGATTGACAGTGAATATTCTTACTCAATCATTTGACTACATTGGACCCTGTTTGAATGGGAGGGGTAACTTTTTTTACTAATTTTTCTAGTGGGCCTATGAGAACTAACCCAAATAAGCTTGTCTAGTGTGGGCTAGTTTTTTGGGTGGGTTAGATCCAACTAACCCAAACTAACCCACCATGTTTGGATACTTTTGGGTTATTTGAGCCCCAACTAACTAAAACTAACTCTAACATAGGGATCCAAACAGGGCCATTGAGTGCACAACACAACTTCAGGGAAAGATTCACCCCCGTCGTCGCACCGCAGTAGTAATGACTAGTGAGCAGTCAAATCACAGAGCCCCACCTTCGCCACAGTAAGTTGCTCAGATGAAGCAACCATCATTTCTCCGTTCCTTGAATCCGCTGGTACACCCATATTCCCACAGTAATAAGTTGCTCGGGCGAATCAGCCATCACTATATCCGCTCACGTGTGATGACCACATGAGCTATCCATTCAGATTGCATGTTAAAGAAAATAAAGGTCGATAACTAATGCGGCAAACTTAAAAAAAAAACTAATGCGGCACCTCAGGCCAACGCGGCCAGATCGCATTTTGCACGAGAAATTACACACCATGTTTCGTTGACATGTGGTCCCGTTCGAACATATCAGTGAGACGACAGCGAGTAGTAGGAGTATTTCGAACCGACGTGTAGGCCGGGGCGCTCCTTCGTGAACCACGGCAAACTGGCAACTGTCCATCGACTCTTTGCCTTTCCCTCTCGATTTGGATCTGATGTCCCACGCTCTTCCTCTCCCTCCTTCATTTTCCTTCAGCCCTTCACGCTTTATTCTACCATTGTTCGATCGTCTTCTCCATGGAGGGAACATGACGGAAACGACCCCGTTATTCTTGCCCCGATCTGAAAGATGATGTGGTGGAGGAACTCATTGATCGATGCGACGTCATCACCTCGGCTAGCATGGCAGGTTCATTCAAGACCATTCTTGACTCAACTAATAACATCATTACAAGGAACCCAAGAGTCAAGGAACAGTTTGATCTCCCCTATCTTCTTCGCCATGACCCTGATGACTGGCGCCGTCACGACGGAGGCCTCGCCCTGTGCAAGTTGATGCCGCTTGATAATGATACGTATGATGTTAAGATGCCCTCGCTTGAGGGCAAGGCTTGGGAAGGCGCAAATGGAGATTGGGTTGTTTACATTGGGTCCAACTGCGAGTGAGAACTTGTGAATGTGTATACTCATGACCGGGTTCCACTTCCAAAAATCTCAGTAGACTACCCAGAGGTTGAGCACACCGGTATTGTACGCACGTTCAAATACAATCATGGTGACTGTCTTCTACGGAAGATAGCAATTTCTCGAGTTCCCACCCGCTCTTGGAATTACAACAACTATGAAGTTGTTGCTATCTTCGACAAGCTTGTTGCCGTCGTTGCTGGTTTGACTCGATGGACATTGTCCAAAAATTAGTTTCTATACATGCATGATTACTGTGATGCAATTCTGTAGGACCTTGAAGTATGTCTAGAGGGGGGTGATTAGACTACTTGACCAATTAAAAACTTAACCATTTCCCAATTTTAGAGTTCGGCAGATTTTAGCTATCTTTGGACAAGTCAAGCAATCTTCACGCAATTCCAGCAAGCATGCAAAGAGTATATGAGCAGCGGAAATTAAAGCATGCAACTTGCAAGAATGTGAGGATTCAAACGCAATTGGAGACACAGATGTTTTTGTCGTGGTTCCTATAGGTGGTGCTATCGTACATCCACGTTGATGGAGACTTCAACCACGAAGGGTAGCAGTTCTTGTGAGTCCACGGAGGGCTCCACCCACGAAGGGTCCACGAAGAAGCAACCTTGTCTATCCCACCATGGTCGTCGCCCACGAAGGACTTGCCTCACTAGCGGTTGATCTTCACGAAGTAGGCGATCTCCTTGCCCTTACAAACTCCTTGGTTCAACTCCACAATTTTGTCGGAGGCTCCCAAGTGACACCTAGCCAATCTAGGAGACACCACTCTCCAAGAAGTAACAAATGGTGCGTTGATGATGAACTCCTTGCTCTTGTGCTTCAAATGATAGTATCCCCAACACTCAACTCTCTCTCATGGGATTTGGATCTAGTGGAAAGAAGATTTGAGTGGAAAGCAACTTGGGGAAGGCTAGAGATCAAGATTCATATGGTAGGAATGGAATATCTTGGCCTCAACACATGAGTAGGTGGTTCTCTCTCAGAACTAGTAAGTTGGAAGTGTAGGTTTGTTCTGATGGCTCTCTCCACGAATGAAGAGGAGGTGGAGGGGTATATATAGCCTCCACACAAAATCTAACAATTACACACAATTTACCAAACTCGGTGGGACCGAATCAACAAACTTGGTCGGACCGATTTAGTAAACGTGGTGACCGTTAGGATTTTCGGTGGGACCGACATGCAACTTGGTAGGACCGATATGGTTAGGGTTAGGGCATAACGTAATCTCGGTGAGACCGATGACACAAACTCGGTGAGACCGATTTTGGTAATAAGCTAACCAGATAGTGGGTCAGGTAAACTCGGTGGGACCAATTCGCTCTTTTTGGTGAGACCGAAATGTTACGAAAGGGAAACATGGAGTTTACATTGCAATCTCGGTGGGACCGACCGCTCACTTCAGTTAGACCGAAATGTTACGAAGGGCAACAGAGAGATTACAATCCCATCTCGGTGAGACCGAGATCCCTATCCGTAAAACCGATTTGCTTAGGGTTTGTGGCAGTGGCTATGACATTTGAACTCGGTGGCGCCGGATAGAGAGAATCGATATGGCCGAGTTTGACTTTGGGTTTAGGTCATATGTGGATGTGAGAAAGTAGTTGATGGTTTTTGGATCATATCACTAAGCACTTGAAGCAAGAGGCTCATTAAGCAACACCTCATCCCTCCTTGATAGTATTGGCTTTTCCTATAGACTCAATGTGATCTTGGATCACTAAAATGTGAAATGAAGAGTCTTGAGCTTTTGAGCTTGCGCCAATCCTTTGTCCTTGATATTTTGAGGGATCCACTTTCATCATCCATGCCATGCCATTCATTGAGCTTTCCTGAAATAATAGTCTTGGAATAGCATTAGTTCAATGAGCTATATGTTGTTATGAATTACCAAAACCACCTAGGGATAGTTGCACTTTCAATCTCCCCCTTTTTGGTAATTGATGACAACTAGTAAGATTGAAAAACATCGTCGCTTTGAGAAGTATGTGATAAGCAAGAGCTCCCGCTAAATTTGTGCATAGTTTAAGATTTGCTTTGACTGCAAATGCACAAGGAATTAGGCTCATGGGTTACTGTTCCATGTCACATACATCTTGGTGGAGCGCTCAAAATAATAATGATTGAATACATGCGCCCATCACCAAGCAAAGTGAATGATCATATAAGGATAGGTAAGATAATATCATCTAACAAGCATAAGTGTAGCTTATGATCAAACACATTATCATCAATGTCTCACAGATAATAGCATAATCTCTCAAGCAATCAAAAGCAAACAAAGTTTAACCACTAAAAGCAAGAGATAACAAAAAGGCAACACTCTCTCTCGAAGCCTATGATCTATACATTTTTCTCCCCCTTTGGCAACAACTTACAAAAAGTTCATAGAAAATGCATAGTACTCTCAGGTTTGATCTTCAGGTGGTGGTGTAGAGATGGCTCCTTGGACAAAAGCTTCAGTTGATGTGGATGGAGCTGGAGGAGTTGGTGCTGGAGCTGGTTGCACTGGAGCTGTAGGAGCTGTAGCTGGTGCAAATAAAGTGGCTCTGGTGTCTGTCACAGGAACTTCAGCTAATCTCTGAGCTCTAGGCACTCTCGCAAATGCATCAGTGGTTGTCTTGCCCTTCCTATCCTACATGTCATCCTGTAGCTGCTCCACAACTGACTGAATCTCAGTTACTTCGACATCTAGATCATAGAGTTTTCTTTCCATGATTCTTCCCAGGCTCTCCTAGTTTTGAGTTAGGGTGGCCAACCCCTTCTCAATCCTCAGAGTTGATGCTATCAAGTAACCAAGCTGCTCCTGCTTGTTCTTCAAAAAGTACTCAGATGCCTCCTCTTGAGTTGGCATCTTGGCAGCCTTCTCTCTCTTTGCTTTCTCCTTCTTCTCTTGAGTTTGTACTAATGATGGTTCATTCTCATTCAACACAACTTGATTGTCCTCAAATTCTGGATAGATAGCAAAGTGTTCCTTGTCCAGCAAGTATGTGCATGTGCCCATCTTTGAGTTGATCAGCTCCTGAATCTGTGGGGCATAGCCACAACTTCTCTTTTGGTCTGCTGCTGTCCTCTTGATGGTATCAACAATGAGGCTCATGACCTTGAATTTCTATGGCACATCAAACAAGTGTAGCAAGTTTATAGCATGCCCTCTGATCATGTTGTGGTCACCTGACTTGGGCAGAAGAGTATGCCTTAGGATCCAGTTGATTGCTGGGAGTCCTAACAGAAGATAATGAACTGACCCAAACTTAT
Source organism: Aegilops speltoides (assembly GCA_021437245.1). NCBI lineage: Eukaryota > Viridiplantae > Streptophyta > Magnoliopsida > Poales > Poaceae > Aegilops > Aegilops speltoides. Next base: position 170,222,277 of record CM038141.1, on the reverse strand, counting down.
GTGTCTCAACTGCAGCATCTGGGATCTCCTTGTACACATGAGCCATGGTATTGTGATCCATCTTCTTCTTGGCATATACATCTAAGTCATCTTTACTCTCCTTTGGGGCATTGATTAGATTGGTCCATTCCTCAATGGTAGATTGGTACCTTGTACCTTTAGACATCCAAACTATCCTGCCATTTGGATAGAAATGTGTTGTGAGGTAGAATTGCATAATGAGCTCATCATTCCACTTTGTGAGCTTCTGCCCAACAAAGTCTACAACTCCACAAGCAATGAAACTGTCTTGCACTCCAGGATAGTGTTCTTCATTCTCCTTCATGGAGGTCCAGTCGACCCACCTCATATCACACACTATAGGCTTCTTGTCCAAGAACACTGCCTCATAGAAATCCTACTGTTCCTTTTTGTGGAACCTGTAATCAATAGCAGTCCTTCTCCTGATAGCATATGGATCTGACAACCTCCACAGTCTGAGTCATGCATCCTTTCTTAACTTCATGTTCTTAGCCACAGGATGAGCATCATTGTGGTCTGGAATCTTTGGCTTTAGTTTCTTCAGGACTTGTCTTTCATCATCTTCCTCATCAGCAACTTCAGGCACTGGGGCCTTGTTCTTCTCAGCAGCTGGAATGCTCCTGGTATTCCTCTTTGGTGCAATCTTGGGCTTGGGGGCATCTTTGGGTGCTTCCTTGGGCTTTGATGTTGCAGCCCCTGACTTTATAGCATCACCCATCAGCTTTTGTGCCTTAGGTGCTGGTGGAGCAACCTCTTCTTCCTCCTCCTCAGAGTCTCTCCTCATAGAGGGGTTGCCAAGAACCTTGGCAGTAGTGGTTCTGGCTCTCTTCTTCTTCTTATCTTGACCAGCAGCTTCATCTTCTGACTCAATAGTAAACTTCATGGTTTCTCCAGTGGGAACCTTCTTGGGTTTGGAAGTGGTAATTCTTCTTGCAGGTGCTTCTTTGGGATCAGGCTTTTCAGGTACTTGTGTTGATCCTCTGACCTTCAGCATGGGTGTCCTCTTCATAGGAACCTTCCTATTGAGTCCAGGCTTTGTGTTCTTTGCTGACCCATATCCTTTTTGAGCACTACCTTCTTGGAAGTAGCCTCATCTTCAGCTGCCACATAGTCCTCATCCTCAGAGTCTGAGGTTCTCTACCTTTTGGCTCTTGTGGCTGCTTTAGGCAAATTGCTAGGAGTGCTTCTGCTGCCATCATCTGAAGAACTTGAGGGACTAGTGCCCTCACTCATGTGAATCTGCTCTTCTTCCCTGTTCTGACTATCACTTTGGTTTGACATGCTGCAAACACTGACTGCTAACCCTGTGAATAGTTATAGATGAGATAGAATGGGTGAGTGTCGGTGTCAAAACCGGCGGATCTCGGGTAGGGGGTCCCGAACTGTGCGTCTAGGCGGATGGTAACAGGAGACAAGGGACAGGATGTTTTACCTGTGTTGGGCCCTCTCGATGGAGGTAAAACCCTACTCCTGCTTGATTAATATTGATGATATGGGTAGTACAAGAGTGGATCTACCACGAGATCAAGGAGGCTAAACCCTAGAAGCTAGGCTATGGTATGATTGTTGTTGTGATTGTTGTCCTACGGACTAAAACCCTCTGGTTTATATAGACACCGGAGAGGGCTAGGGTTACACAGAGTCGGTTACAATGGTAGGAGATCTACATATCCGTATTGCCAAGCTTGTCTTCCATGCCAAGGAAAGTCCCATCCGGACACGGGACGAAGTCTTCAATCTTGTATCTTCATAGTCTTTGAGTCCGGCCGATGATGATAGTCCGGCTATCCGGACACCCCTAGTCCAGGACTTCCTCAGTAGCCCCTGAACCAGGCTTCAATGACGACGAGTCCGGCGCGCATATTGTCTTCGGTATTGCAAGGCGGGTTCCTCCTCCGAATAATTCATAGAATATTGTGAACACCAGGATAGTGTCCGGCACTGTAAAATAAATTCCACATACCACCGTAGAGAGAATAATGTTTACACAAGTTCAATCTGCTGACGTATTGTGTGGCGTGACGTCACACCACTACCAAGCCTTTACTTGAATCGTTTTTATTATACCACCTCAGCGTGTGTAGTGAAGCGGTTTCCTTGGCACGTCTTGTCGAAGCAGAGATCGTGTTCCCCTTATTCCAGGATTCCCATCAATATGGACGTGGGTAACCCAACCGCGCCCGTCGCCACGCCCCCTCCATCTAAGGCGGGTTCCAAACGGTCACGGAGACGGCTCTTGGTATTCTCCTTCTTTATAATGAGACCTAGGCTCGTTCTTTTTCTTCAATCCTCAATCGAATCCGCCCCTCGCCCCGAGCTCCAACACACAGGGCTCCAGATTCGAACGCTTCGGAACTTCGACAATGTCCGGCTCTGACTTGCAGGGCCGGTGGATGCCCTCCTCCGTCGCCGAGGAGGATGTGCTAAAGCTGAGAGAAGCCAGGTACTTAACCTACGAGATTTCGCATAGTCTTCCTGCCCAAGGGCAAGTCATTCCCACTCCCGAGCCAGGCTAGAGCGTCGTGTTCGTGTCTCACCTCCATCGGGGTTTAGGCTTCCCGATCGATCCCTTCGTGAGGGGGATCATGTTTTACTATGGGTTGGAATTCCACGACTTGGCTCCGGAGTCCATCCTCCACATCTCATCATTCATTGTCGTCTGCGAAGCCCTCCTCCGCACTACCCCTCACTTCGGTTTGTGGCTCAAAACCTTCAACCTGGAGCCGAAGATGATCGAGGGGCGTCAAGCAGAATGCGGCGGGGCGGATGTAAGCAAGAGGGCCGATGCTCCATGGCCCGAGGGCTCTTTCCAGGAGGAGCTCTGTCACACCCTGCATTTTGTAACATTTCATTTTCATTATTAAAGCATGAAAATTTGGACCAACAAAAACTTTTTGCTTTATTTGGCTTTTATTTGGTGTTGGTTTTCCCTATGTGGTTTTCAAGTGCTCTTAATAGTCAACCACTCCACCCTCTATATTTCATCTCCTTACCCCAAGCTCCTGACCAATGACCATGCCATGTGTATAGTGCAATATAGAATTTTCTTACAAAAATAATTTGGCCAGAAAGTATTTTCTAAACTTAGTTTTCCAAAACCCCTGAATTGAGGTTTGCCTTTGCAAGTACTTGATTAAGGGCAGTAAAAATCTTTCCAAAAATATATTTGACTCCTATTAGATATAGGATACCCGAAACCACAAAAATATAATTTTAAATGTTGTTTTACTATTTTATTTAAAAGCTTTTTCTTAAGGCCGAAATGGTCTTTAATAGGAAAAATTATTTTATTGTTTTAAAAATATTTGAAAAATTTAGGAAAACTCATAGGACATATATTGTCCATATATAAGAGTTTCAACACATGGTCATGTTCAAAATATTGGTCAAATCCTCTAAAACCCTTCTGGATATTTCAAGCTTTTGAAATATTTACAAAGGAAATATTCTCCAAAAATTCAGGAAAATTCTATCATGTCACATATGACATATTAGATGATCTTGCCAAGTCTCATGACTTGGAGAACAAGATAACACCATCAAAACCCCTCAAAACTAATTCTGTCCATTCTGAAGTTTTATCAACTTTACATTGCCAAGTATGTCCAAATGTGCTCAAACTTGGTGGACATGCTTCACTGGTCTAATGATGCATCTGGACCAAATGGCACAGGTTGGAGAAGAGGAAATCTTGGTCAAAGTGCCTCAAAACCCTCCCTGACCAGAATCAAATTTGAACAACTTTGTTCTACCAACTTCTTCTCCAAGACCCCAACTTTTGTGAGCATGTTCACATGACCAAATGAGGCCACTACACAAAGTGGTTCATCAAGGAGAAGTGTTATGCTCAACTAAATCTACTCAAGTCTATTTCTGCTCATTTCTAGGGTTCACAAAAGTTGCATTGGCAACTTTGCCCAAATAATCCCCTAATTGGTGGAAGGATATATTTATATGAGTCATTTCACCTTGTGGAGTCTCATGGCAATTGGAGTCCATTTGCTTGCTCAAAACTCTATCAAACACCTTCTGACATTTTGCAAAAACCACTGTTTTTACCCCTTTCACTATTCTTGGAGAGCTCCAATTTTTACCACAGCTCTTTCTAGTCCACTTTCACCTCCAGTAACAATGGCAAGCCCAGTTCAATAATTGAGGGTGAAACCCCCTCTCTCTCTCTCTGGTCAGCCCTTTTCACCTTTCTTCTTCCTCCTCCTCACTCCTTTGGCTCACCAAGGCATCCAATGCCTCCCCTCCTTCTTTACTACCCCCGCACTATGGACATCGGTGGTCGCCCACAGGCATATTATATGCCATGGCATGCCATATAGGCGCTCTGAGGCCTTCTGATGCACTCCCCCTGTAGCCGCCCTCGCCTAACGGCTCCGGCCACCTCGGGCCTTCCCCTCGCGCCACCGAGGCGCCTCGGCGTCCGCGACCGCCACGGCGCTGTCCCCTCCTCTCTCCTCCTTCCCGCGCCTCAGCGCTATCAAACAGAACCGCCTGGCGCACCAATGGTGCTGCTCACACTTGCACCCCTGACCCCCCCCCTCCTTCTCTCTTCTTCCCTAGGCGTAGTCGATGCCCACGAACACCCAGACACGGCGCCGGCTCCCCGAGCCCTGTGGCGGCAAGCAGAGGCTCTCCCAAGACGGGTCTCACGGACCTCGCCGTCCTCCTATATAAAGGCCTCCCCGAGCCCTTCCACCCTCACCCCTCGCTCTCTGCACCACCTACACCTCCCCCTGCACCCCCAGTTCTTCTCCAGCAGCGCCCGAGCTCGAGATCGAGCTCGAGCTCCGCCGCCTCGGGACTCCGGCGAACTCGTGGTACAGGCCTCCGTCGCCGTCTCCCTCTCTCGATCTGGAACCCCTGCACCTCCCTGATCATTTCCCATCCGCTTCCCCTCTCTGTTGCAGCCGGAAGCGACCGGAACCACCGCCTCCCGAAGCTCCTCCGCCGCGAATCTCGTCGCCGGCGAACCCCTGCACTCCGGCGGCCAACTCCGGCACCACCCGAACAGCGACACGACGAGGATTCCAGCGGTGCTATCAGCTCGACCCGCCGTGCCTGCATCACCGCCGGTGAGCACGCCCGGACCCTCGGTCGTGGTCGGTGATGATGGCGGGCCCCTTCATCATCCTCACCTCTCTCGCCTCTCTCTCCCATCAGCAGCTGGCCCCGCCCGTCAGGTTTGAAAACTGGCAGGCAGCAGCGTCTTGTCTGTTGCTCGGGCTGGGCGGCTTCTTTGGCTGGGCCGCGCTCTGCGGCTGTTACGCCCTACAGCACGGTGCCTTTTTTTTTTCTTTTCATCACTTATTCCAAAAATTCCACAGGATTAAATATTAATCCAAATGCATTGATTCCAATTTCTAAATTCCTAGAATATTGCAACCTATTTAATGGTGCAACTTTCACTCAAATCCAACCACCTTTTATTCTCTGTAAATATTTAAATGTGGTTTTTAGCATTTAAATGTGCCTCTGAAAATCCATATCTCCTGTTCCACCACTCCAAATCCAAAACTAGCAAGTTTCCCCATCTTATATTTCCATCTAATATTTTACAAAAAGAGTTGACATTTTTCTGAGCACTTTGATTTTTCTGTTTTATTATTGCCTTATTTTCCCGTTATTATTTTGCGACGATAGATTGCGTTGCTGACGAAGGAGTTGGACCAGAAGACTTTGAAGACCCCGAAGACTTTGTTGAGCCAGGCAAGCAGCCCTTTGACCATGTCTATGAAACCCTTTTTATGCATGCCATTTAGCACTTATTATTGTCGCATCGGAATCATGAAGGAAGGGTAACCACTTTGATGGATTGCCTCCGTTACTTTCCTCGTTGATACTTGCATTGTGCATGGCCCTACCTTCTTATGAGGGTTATGCCGGTGGGAGTAGATAGGATGCTAAGTAGAGCTACATAAAAGGGACGGGATATGCATGGTGATGGAGACAGAATATTTTCAATGTCTTTTGAAAACCCGTCGGGTGCCACTTATGCCCGAGGGAGATGATGAGATGGGTGACCACTTGATGACGAAGTGGTGTGCCAAGGAAAGTGTGTGTTGTTTTCAAAGCGGATTGGTCGGAGTTGCGACCGTTATTCCAACCTTACATGCGCGACCACTCTACCCTTATATGGGAAAGGGCATTATTGAGTACCTAGTCCGATACTAGCTTGGAGCCGCATTACTAGTGACGGGGAGAGTTGGTGCTCTCTCTTGGGACGGGTCGTGCTGTAGGGCGGCCATGACTGTTTTCACGTGGCACGAACACACCGTTGGTACCCCGTGCTTGTGATATGTGATGAATATGGGAGCGAGGCTCCACAACTTTATGATGAGAAATGTTTGGCACGGGGGTTACTACCAATCGAGTGGACTCCATGTTAGTGTCGTCTAGGGAAAGGTAGTGATCGGGTGCTTACCCCGGGTACTTGAGGTACCGCGGGTCGTGGATGACACGGAAGTTCCCCGGATCTAGTGGGTAAAGTGTGCAACCTCTGCAGAGTGTAAAACTATTTGAATAGCCGTGTCCACGGTCATGGACAGTTGGGTAACCGCTCTTGGGCTACGTCCACTTGTTTTCAAACCCAGTGTGTGTGAGAGGATGGAGATGTCTTGGATCAAGTCAAGGACTTGACACGATTGAGATGGGTTGGTGCCCACTCTGTTTATGATAAATGGGTTGGTGCCCATTCTATTTATGTTGATATCTGTGACCTGTTCTCATGGTTACTTGAATTCTCTTGATGCATGCTTTATAGGTTGTTGAACATGTCATTGCACTCAAAACTAGCTTTATGCAAAACTTTACCTATGTCATGCATTACTGTACCTAGAACCAAATCATGGGTTGCTTGCGAGTACATTCAAAGTACTCATTGGCTTGCCACTGGTTATTTAATTGACCAGGCATGGAAGAACCGGAGTTTGAAGAAGAGTCCTTTGGAGACGATCATGCGAACTAGGACGTTTCCCAGTCAGAATGCCTGTAGGGTTAGGGCAGATGGCATGGGTTCTACTTATCAACAACGATTTCCGCTGCTTTGTGTTTCATTTGATGTTCAGCCCTTAAGGCTTTACCGATGTAAGACTTGACCATGTTGGTCATAATTTGTGTAAGGCGGTATGTATGGATGTAAGACTCTTGTTATTCAGCTTCTGTGTGTTCAGTGAGCATTGATCTCTGGGATCACTGTACACGTGCATTCGGTGATCACGACTTGTGAGTCGGGTCCCCCAGAGCTGGTATCGAGCCATCCCGTTGTAGGAAGCCTTAGTTAGCATGGACGTTAGTTAACTTGAGACCATCTAAACTTCTCTTCTTTTCGAAGCTTACCCCACCCAAGATGCATTTTCCTTATTGACCTCTCCCATTCAACCTTTGTAGATGGCTGCGTGCCGAAGACTTCGACCACGGTTTCCGTGCTTCTCGAGGATAGCCTCAAGAGGTGCAGCCCACCGAGCCCCACTTTCACCTACCATGAGCATTGGATCAATGGCGCCGAGACGGAGTATCTCGTGGAAGTGATCGTGAAGGCCAATGACTCTCCAACAAGCTGGTTCTTGAGGGACCCCAGATGGCAACACTAGTTCTTGCCGTCGAGGCGGCAACCCTCAAGGCACTCACTGCGCCTCGAGACCTTCTTCGAGAGATGGCGAGCGAGTTGGCAACCCGTTTCTTGCCTTATCGGAAGGAAGGCGAGGATGAGAGCAATGCACCAGCTCCACCATTAGAAGAAGGACTTCCACTCCGATTCGGACCTACTTCAGCCTTTGTGCCGATAGTTTGGCGCAACACTTGGCCATGGAATCAATGGAACTCGAAAGGAACTTCATGAGACCAAGGCACTTCTTCGCCAAGCACAAGAGAAGACGGATAGGATCAAGAAGGAAGGTGCTCCCCCTGGACAGCCCGCAATCGCATACAGAGGCGGAAGACCCCCAAAGGATGGAGAACCACCACAGCAACCCCGCATGAGCGCAAGGGATTACCACAGGCTCTTCACCCCACCAGCAAAGCAACGCCACGTTGAGCTCCTCCACTCCCCCACCCCTTCAAGCAGTGAGGAAAGCCGCGCTACTGATGAAGAGGAGGAAGACCCAGAAGAGCCAGACTACGCGACCGAGCATTCCACCACTTAGGCATCATTCACAACTTGGATATGCCCGATAGTAACCCTCCGGTAGGATAGGTCGTGTACCCCTATGCGAAGTCGAGTCCATGTAATGGTTCTTATGAAACCATGTAGTGTTGTGTTTGCTTTTGCTGTGTTTGATGGACGTCGTGCTCTCCTTGGGAACTTGTATGCGACTACATCACCCATTTGGATTTTAATGAATGTGTTTGGCCCTTTGGCCCTTGCATGAAAACAATTAGTGTCATACCAACCCCCTTACTAGGCATCCCATCTATGTTGCTTTTCCCATCTTTCCCCAATCATGAAACCTTGACCACTCCAACGGGATGCTGTTGTAACACGTCTTGGTACCTCTACCCGGCAGCAAGAAGAAGCCGGAGGTTCTGCTGAAGCAGGAGAGTCAGCCAGACCAAGCCCAGGACAGACTCCACCCCACCACCTCCTCCAAGCATGGACATGGCTCAGCTTCTCCAAGCCTTCCGAGAGGAACGCCAAGCCAACACTGCAGCCCTCCGGATGATTGCTCAAGCTGTCAACCGCCGGCCCGGCGGGACACGGCCATGGGCGTTCCACTTTGGTGGAGTTCAAGAAGCATGCACCACCCACTTTCATCGAGGCTGCTGAACCCCGGATGCGCACGATCGGGTCCGCACCATTGAGGATCTGCTGGCACTAGTCGGATGCACCGAGGACCATGATAAAGTGGCGTATCGCCCCTTGTCTCGGGGGACTGCCAGAGCTTGGTGGGATGGATTCAAGGCTATGCATGTTGAGCAAGACATCACTTGGAACACCTTCAAGACAGAATTCATAAGGCCCACATTCCTTCGGAATCATGGCCATCAAGAAGCGTGAGTTCCGAGCCACGAAGCAAGGTAGTAGCACTTGTCAAGGAGTACATGCAAAGTTCGGTGTTCTCTCAAGGTATGCCCTCGAGGATGTCAAGACCGATCTTGCCAAAAGGAGTGCTTCATGGAAGGCCTTAACAGACTCTGAAGACTCGCTTGTTGTGTGCGATCGCCCGACCTTTCTTGATCGGTGAACAAGGCACTCATGCTTGAGGACAAGCGACGTGCCTTGGATGACACTCGAAGCGCAAGATGATCGCAAGGGTAGCTCCGGCAACGAAGCCTCGCCCGTGGCAGCCAGCCCGGTCAAGCCAACCTATCGCCAGCCAAGAGCTCCTGCACCCGCACCAACTATCCACCTCAGAAGATGCCAACCCCAGGCCAGCTTACAACAACCCCAATAACAATGCTGGCAAAGGCGTCGTCCCCAACCAAGTCACTTGTTTCGGATGTGGACAGCCAGGGCATTACTCCAAGAATTGCCCCAACAAGAAGCCCGACGCCCCGCGCCCCAATGCGCAGAACCCAGGACAAGGCCGTGGAATGCCACCAAGGAACCAAGCTCCCCGCAACCTGCCCAACAATGGCAGGGGTCGTGTGAATCATGTCACCGCGGAAGAAGCCCAGGAAGACCCGGACGTCGTCTTTGGGTGCGTTCCTTCTCAATTCAGCACCAGAGCTGTTTTGTTTGATTACGGAGCCACGATTCTTTTGTCACCCAAAGTTTTGCATTAAAAAGTGGCATGACCCCTACACCCCTGAATAACCCTATGGTGGTACAAACCCCCGGAGCAGAGATGAGAGCCAAGATAGGATGTAAGGGAGTCGGGATTACCATTAACGGGGTAGATTTCCTAGCAGACCTTATCATCCTAAAATCACAAGGCTTGGATGTGATCTTGGGAATGGATTGGCTCAGCAAGCACCAAGGCTTGATTGATTGCACCAACCGGACGGTCACTATGACCAATGACCGAGGAGTCGAAGTTAAGTTTGCCTCCAACCCCTCCTCTGCTCAAGCCAACCAAGTCAACTGTCTGACTGAAGTTGGATTGGAACAAGTGCCGGTAGTATGCGAGTATCCCGATGTTTTTCCTGATGAGCTACCAGGAATGCCTCCTGATCAGGACATTGAGTTCATCATCGAGCTCATACCCGGAGCAGGACCCATCTATAAGAAGCCTTATAGAATGGGATCGGAGGAGTTAGCGAATTGAAGAAGCATTTGGAAGAGCAGTTGAGGAAGGATTTATCCGCCCTAGTGCCTCCCCTTGGGGATCGCTGCTACATTTGTGGCAAAGAAGGACGGTACCATCCGCTTGTGCATTGACTACCGCTCCCTCAATGAAGTTACAATCAAGAACAAGTACCCACTTCCCAAGATTGAAGATCTGTTTGATCAACTCAATGGGGCCAAGGTGTTCTCCAAGATCGACCTCAGATCTGGGTACTACCAATCAAGATCGACCCCAAGATATTCAAGGCGGCATTCAGTAACAGATATGGCTGTATGAATGCACGGTCATGTCCTTTGGATTGACCAATGCCCCAGCTTACTTCGTGTACCTCATGAATAAGGTCTTCATGGAATATTTGGTCAAGTTTGTCGTTGTCTTCATTGATGACATCCTTGTCTTCTCGAAGTCGGAAGAAGAACACGAGCAACACTTGAGGATGGTCCTAGACAAGCTTCGAGAGCACCAACTGTATGCCAAGTTCAGCAAGTGTGAATTCTGGCTGCGTGAAGTTGGATTCTGGGTCATGTTCTAGCGAAGAGGGATTGTCATCGACCTGCTAAGATTGAAGCCGTGGTGAATGGCAATCCCGAGCAATGTGAAGGAAGTCAGAAGCTTCCTCGGACTCGCAGGATATTACCGCAAGTTCGTTGAAGGATTCTCGAGCATTGCCCGACCCATGACTCAGCTCTTGAAGAAGGACAAGAAGTTCGAATGGACGCCAAAGTGCGAAGAGAGCTTCCAGGAGCTGAAGAAGAGGCTAACCACTGCCCCAGTTCTGGCCACACCAGATATACACAAGGAGTTTGTGATATATTGTGATGCGTCAAGAATCGGACTGGGAGGTGTTCTGATGCAAGAAGGCAGAGTCGTAGCCTACCTTTCAAGGCAACTACGACCTCACGAGGAGAATTATGCTACTCATGACCTTGAGCTAGCAGCAGATGGTTCATGCCACAAGACTTGGCGACATTACCTCTTGGGTAGCGATGTGAAATATACACGGACCACAAAAGTCTCAAGTATATTTTCACTCAAAGGAATTGAACATGAGGCGAGAGAAGATGGCTGGAGTTGATAAAGGATTATGACCTCGGTGTTCAATACCACCTGAAAGGCTAATGTGGTAGCAGATGCATTGAGCGGGAAGGCTTGCTCCTTGAATGCTATGCTAAAGCACAAGCTACCCGCCTTGTATGAAGAACTTGAAAGCTTGGGGTTGGAACTGGTTCACCAGGGATTCTTGGCCAACCTCGAAGTTAAGCCTACCTTGATGGATGATATCAAGGAAGCTCAGAAGGGGCATGAGAGTATTGAAGGCATCAAGAGGAAGATCAAGGCAGGCAAAGCCTCAGGATTCTCAGAGGATGAGGAAGGAATTGTGTGGTTTGGGAGTCGCATCTGCGTGGCCAACAAGGTTGAGCTCAAGAGCCTGATCTTGGAAGAAGCTCATGACAGCCCATATTCCATCCACCCTGGAGGCACCAAGATGTATCAAGACCTGAAGGAAAGATTTTGGTGGCACGGGATGAAAAGGGAGATTGCCACCTATGTTGCAAAGTGTGACGTATGCCAGAGAGTCAAAGCTGAACATCAGCGACCTGCTGGATTACTCCAACCACTCAAGGTTCCCGAGTGGAAATGGGACAAGGTCGGGATGGACTTCATCACCGGTTTACCCAGGTCAAACAAGGGGCATGACTCCATCTGGGTCATTGTTGACCATTTGACCAAGGTGGCCCACTTCATTCCTGTCAAGACAACCTACAAGGGGAACCAGTTAGCCAGTCTCTACATCAACCGAATCGTGAGCCTTCATGGTGTTCCCAAGGAGATTGTGTCGATCGAGGAACCCAGTTCACCTCAAGGTTTTGGAAGAAATTCCAGAGGCCATGGGGACCAAGCTGTCCTTCAAAGATTGCTTTCCACCCACAGACCGGAGGTCGAGACGAGCGAGTGAATCAAATACTCGAAGACATGCTCCGAGCACTGTGTCTTAGCTTATGGAGCTAAGTGGGAAGATTGCCTCCCTTCGCCGAGTTCTCTTACAACAACAGTTACCGAGCAAGCCTTGAGATGGCACCATTTGAAGTGTTATCTGGCGGAAGTGTCGTACACCTCTCAATTGGTCGAGACCGTGAAGGACTTGTCTTTGGGCGGATATCCTCCGTGAAGCCGAAGAGCAAGTCCAGCTTGTCAGAGAGCGTCTGAAGTCTGCCAAGTCAAGACAGAAGAGCTACGCCGACTCACGTCGTAGAGACATAAACTTCCGAGTTGGAGACCATGTCTATCTTCGGGTCACCCCTCTCAAGGGAGCCCAGCGCTTCCATGTCAAAGGAAAGCTCGCTCCGAGATACATTGGCCCCTTCAAGATCATGGAACGACGAGGAGAAGTGGCTTACCAGTTGGAACTTCCACGAACTTTCGATGCACTGGCGTGTTCCACGTGTCACAACTCGGAAGTGTCTCCAAGTTCCAGACAAGCCTGATCTCTACAAGGACGTCAATCACCAAGCCATTGACCTCCAGCCTGATTTGACCTATCGGGAGAGGCCCATCTGCATTCTGGATGAGGCTGAGCGACTTTTCAAGCCGAACCATCAAGTACTTCAAGGTCCAATGGAGCAACCACATCAAGCGAAGCAACTTGGGAGCGTGAAGACTACCTTAGATCCGAATTCCGTATCTCTTTAAAGCCTAGTTTAGGAATCTCGGGGACGAGATTCTTGTAAAGGGGTAGGTCTGTCACACCTGCATTTTGTAACATTTCATTTTCATTATTAAAGCATGAAAATTTGGACCAACAAAACTTTTTGCTTTATTTGGCTTTTATTTGGTGTTGGTTTTCCCTATGTGGTTTTCAAGTGCTCTTAATAGTCAACCACTCCACCTCTATATTTCATCTCCTTACCCCAAGCTCGACCAATGACCATGCCATGTGTATAGTGCAATATAGAATTTTCTTACAAAAATAATTTGGCCGAAAGTATTTTCTAAACTTAGTTTTCAAAAACCCTGAATTGAGGTTTGCCTTGCAAGTACTTGATTAAGGGCAGTAAAAATCTTTCCAAAAATATATTTGACTCCTATTAGATATAGGATACCCGAAACCACAAAAATATAATTTTAAAAGTTGTTTTACTATTTTATTTAAAAGCTTTTTCTTAAGGCCAGAAATGGTCTTTAATAGGAAAAATTATTTTATTGTTTTAAAAATATTTGACAAAATTTAGGAAAACTCATAGGACATATATTGTCCATATATAAGAGTTTCAACACATGGTCATGTTCAAAATATTGGTCAAATCCTCTAAAACCCTTCTGGATATTTCAAGCTTTTGAAATATTTACAAAGGATATATTCTTCCAAAATTCCAGGAAAATTCTATCATGTCCCATATGACATATTAGATGATCTTGCCAAGTCTCATGACTTGGAGAACAAGATAACACCATCAAAACCCCTCAAAACTAATTCTGTCCATTCTGAAGTTTGATCAACTTTACATTGCCAAGTATGTCCAAATGTGCTCAAACTTGGTGGACATGCTTCATTGGTCTAATGATGCATCTGGACCAAATGGCACAGGTTGGAGAAGAGGAAATCTTGGTCAAAGTACCTCAAAACCCTCTCTGACCAGAATCAAATTTGAACAACTTTGTTCTACCAACTTCTTCTCCAAGACCCCAACTTTTGTGAGCATGTTCACATGACCAAATGAGGCCACTACACAAAGTGGTTCATCAAGGAGAAGTGTTATGCTCAACTAAATCTACTCAAGTCTATTTCTGCTCATTTCTAGGGTTCACAAAAGTTGCATTGGCAACTTTGCCCAAATAATCCCCTAATTGGTGGAAGGCTATATTTATATGAGTCATTTCACCTTGTGGAGTCTCATGGCAATTGGAGTCCATTTGCTTGCTCAAAACTCTATCAAACACCTTCTAACATTTTGCAAAAACCACTGTTTTTACCCCTTTCACTATTCTTGGAGAGCTCCAATTTTTACCACAGCTCTTTCTAGTCCACTTTCACCTCCAGTAACAATGGCAAGCCCCAGTTCAATAATTGAGGGGTGAAACCCCCCTCTTTCTCTCTCTGGTCAGCCCTTTTTCACCTTTCTTCTTCCTCCCTCCTCACTCCACTGGCTCACCAAGGCATCCAATGCCTCCCCCTCCTTCTTTACTACCCCCGCACTATGGACATCAAGTGGCATACCATTGAGGCATATTATATGCCATGGCATGCCATATGGGCGCTCGAGGGCCTTCTGATGCACTCCCAAGACTGTAGCCGCCCTCCGCCTAACGGCTCCGGCCACCTCGAGCCTTCCCCTCGCGCCACCGAGGCGCCTCGGCGTCCGCGACACGCCACGGCGCTGTCCCCTCCTCTCTCCTCCTTCCCGCGCCTCCCGCGCTATCAAACAGAACCGCCTGGCGCACCAATGGCGCTGCTCACACGCCTTGCCCTGACCCCTCCCCTCCTTCTCTCTTCTTCCCTAGGCGTAGTCGATGCCCACGAACACCCCAGACACTGGCCAGCTCCCCCAAGCCCTGTGGCGACGAGCAGAGGCTCTCCCAAGACGGGTCTCACGGACCTCGCCGTCCTCCTATATAAAGGCCTCCCGAGCCCTTCCACCTCACCCCTCGCTCTGCACCACCTACACCTCCCCTGCACCCCAGTTCTTCTCCAGGAGCGCCCGAGCTCGAGATCGAGCTCGAGCTCCGCCGCCTCGGGACTCCGGCGAACTCGTGGTACAGGCCTCCGTCGCCGTCTCCCTCTCTCGATCTGGAACCCCTGCACCTCCCTGATCATTTCCCCTCCGCTTCCCCTCTCTGTTGCAGCCGGAAGCGACCGGAACCACCGCCTCCCGAAGCTCCTCCGCCCTTGAATCTCGTCGCCGCGAACCCTCAGACTCGGCGGCCAACTCTGGCACCACCCGAACGGCGACACGACGAGGATTCCAGCGGTGCTATCAGCTCGACCCGCCGTGCCCTGCATCGCCGCCGGTGAGCACGCCGGCCCTCTGGTCGCGAGGTCAGCGATGATAGGCGGGCCCCGCCTGTCATCCTCACCTCTCTCTCGCCCCCTCTCTCTCCCACTGGCAGCTGGGCCCCGCCCGTCAGGTTTGAAAACTCTGGCACACAGGCTTGTTGTCTGGCTCGGCTTTCAGCTGGGCCGCTGCGCCTTGGCTGTTACGCCCGGCAGGCACGGTGCCTTTTTCTTTTTCTTTTCTGTCACTTATTCCAAAAATTCCACAGGATTAAATATTAATCCAAATGCATTGATTCCAATTTCTAAATTCCTAGAATATTGCAACCTATTTAATGGTGCAACTTTCACTCAAATCCAACCACCTTTTATTCTCTGTAAATATTTAAATGTGGTTTTTAGCATTTAAATGTGCCTCTGAAAATCCATATCTCCTGTTCCACCACTCCAAATCCAAAACTAGCAAGTTTCCCCATCTTATATTTCCATCTAATATTTTACAAAAAGAGTTGACATTTTTCGAGCACTTTGATTTTTCTGTTTTATTATTGCCTTATTTTCCGTTATTATTTTGCGGCGATAGATTGCGTTCTTGTGAAGGAGTTGGACCGAAGACTTTGAAGACCTCAAGACTTTGTTGAGCGAGCAAGCAGCCCTTTGACCATGTCTATGAAACCCTTTTATGCATGCCATTTAGCACTTATTATTGTCGATCGAATCATGAAGGAAGGGTAACCACTTTGATGGATTGCCTCCGTTACTTTCCTCGTTGATACTTGCATTGTGCATGGCCCTACCTTCTTATGAGGGTTATGCGGTGGGAGTAGATAGGATGCTAAGTAGAGCTACATAAAAGGGACGGGATATGCATGGTGATGGAGACAGAATATTTTCAATGTCTTTTGAAAACCCGTCGGGTGCCACTTATGCCCGAGGGAGATGATGAGATGGGTGACCACTTGATGACGAAGTGGTGTGCCAAGGAAAGTGTGTGTTGTTTTCAAAACGGATTGGTCGGAGTTTGACCGTTATTCCAACCTTACATGCGCGACCACTCTACCCTTATATGGGAAAGGGCATTATTGAGTACCTAGTCCGATACTAGCTTGGAACCCGCATTACTAGTGACGGGGAGAGTTGGTGCTCTCTCTTGGGGCGGGTCGTGCTGTAGGGCGGCCATGACTGTTTTCACAGTGGCACCAACACACCGTTGGTACCCGTGCTTGTGATATGTGATGAATATGGGAGCGAGGCTCCACAACTTTATGATGAGAAATGTTTGGCACGGGGGTTACTACCAATCGAGTGGACTCCATGTTAGTGTCGTCTAGGGAAAGGTAGTGATCGGGTGCTTACCCCGGGTACTTGAGGTACCGCGGGTCGTGGATGACACGGAAGTTCCCCGGATCTAGTGGGTAAAGTGTGCAACCTCTGCAGAGTGTAAAACTATTTGAATAGCCATGTCCACGGTCATGGACAGTTGGGTAACCTCTCTTGGGCTACGTCCACTTGTTTTCAAACCAAGTGTGTGTGAGATGATGGAGATGTCTTGGATCAAGTCAAGGACTTGACACGATTGAGATGGGTTGGTGCCCACTCTGTTTATGATAAATGGGTTGGTGCCCATTCTATTTATGTTGATATCTGTGACCTGTTCTCATGGTTACTTGAATTCTCTTGATGCATGCTTTATAGGTTGTTGAACATGTCATTGCACTCAAAACTAGCTTTATGCAAAACTTTACCTATGTCATGCATTCTCGTACCTAGAACCAAATCATGGGTTGCTTGTAGTACATTCAAAGTACTCATTGGCTTGCCACTGGTTATTTAATTGACCGGGCATGGAAGAACCGGAGTTCAAGAAGAGTCCTTTGGAGCGATCATGCGAACTAGGACGTTTCCCAGTCAGAATGCCTGTAGGGTTAGGGCAGATGGCATGGGTTCTACTTATCAACAACGATTTCCGCTGCTTTGTGTTTCATTTGATGTTCAGCCCTTAAGGCTTTACCGATGTAAGACTTGACCATGTTGGTCATAATTTGTGTAAGGCGGTATGTATGGATGTAAGACTCTTGTTATTCAGCTTCGTGTGTTCAAGTGAGCATTGATCTCGGGATCATCAGACACGCGTGCATTCGGTGATCACGACTTGTGAGTCGGGTCCCACAAGCTTCGGTTTGTGGTAACAGAGTGGTTCTATATTACCGCTCCCGTGGGTATGGCGAAGCCGCCCGCCGTCTTCGCTCGGGCCTCCACAGCGGCTGATGTCATGGGTCGACAAAGGGCTTAATTGGGGGCCGTCAAAGGACGTACCCCTATTGCTGGGCCGGATTCGAGACCTCCAAGAGAGGGAGATCAATCTGGTCGTAGTGATGCAGGTTATGCTGATTCGGCGTCTTCTGCCCTTCAAACGTCGCCCCCTCCGCCTGTGGGAATTCAATCCAGAGGGGCCACGAGCTCTCGAACACTTCATGGGTATGACACCCGTGGAGATGTACAAATTGTTCTTCGGATCACAAGAAGTGTGTCCGGAATTGACCGAGGACGCCGGCTTAAGCTGCAATCGCCCGGATGCTCAAGTAAGTAGCTTGTATCCGGTCATACCTTTTGCTTGCATATTATTGGATTTGCCTTTTAACCAATCGTCCTTTGAATAGGAGTGGATAGCGCAAGCAAAACTGATACGTGTCCGCCCCCCCTCCCGGAGACCGCGCCGGACTCGGTGTTGGTCAAGATGCTGGAGGTTGCGCCTCCAGAGCAGGGCGTAGGGGAAAATAGAGAAACTACAACCTCTACTAAGGAGGCTTTTGAGAAAGGGGGGATCGAGAATCCCTCCTTCCAGGGGGAGAAGGGGACCGCTTCCGAAGATCCGGAGGCCAAGGCCTCAAAGCGGGGGAAGAAATCTTCACCAGAGGGTCCTACGCCAGGGGAAACCCCGGCCGCACTATCTCCCCTAAGGAATCAGCCCTCCAGCGAGCCGTAAGTAGAAAAAGGGGAGTTTTGTAATAAGAGACATCCCTATTGTTGCTTCTGAGGATAGCCGAAATTGTTATCTTGTAGTTCGGATCTCCGTCCTTCTCAGCTGAGCTCGTCTTCGGGGGACCTTCGTCCGGAGATGATGGAGAGCGAGACGCCTCCTCTGCCGCACCATCAGGCGGGTCGGACGACCCTGAAGTGTCATCGCGGAGGGTCTCCCCATGTCCGGCGGGGCCGGAGAGTTCGGCACCTACTGGTGTACGGCCGGGGGAGCTGAAGGATCTGCTCGAGAGGGCGTCTATCTCAGAAGATTGATAAATATGGTGATTGAAAGAATTTCGTCCGCTGAGGGCGGGTTGCATGATGCCGTCAGAAGTTTACTGGCGGGTTTTGAGGTACGTAAAAATGACACACCTTTTGACAGTTTTGCACATAGAGTGCGCCCTATATAGATAGTAGCCCCTGAGACTCGGGATGTTGTCGAAAGCGACAGCGTGCCGAGGATCATAATCTCAGGTATTAATTCTCGCCTTTCCTATGCAGGTGGCGGATCGTCCGGTGGCTAGCCGGACTGATAAAGTTGCCGAGCTAAAGCGGCAACTTGACGTTGCGGATGCAGACATCGCGCTTTTCAATAAACGACTCAACGAGTCACCAGGTAGGTTGTTTCTCCGTGGTCACCTAGTAAGGGAGCTGACGCGCACTCCTTACGATATGTATGCTTGATGCAGATGGTGCCGCTGCTGTGGAGGACCTTCGGGCAGAGCTTGCTCGAGCCAAGGAGCAGGCCAAAAGGAGTGATGCGGCTGCCTCGAGGGCAGCCGAAGAGCTAAAAGCCGAAAAGGCTACTCACTGCCGAAGTAGGGAGGAGATGGTCGGAATGGCCGTGAAGCTGAAGGATGTGTTCGCACACGAACACGTCACCGTGTACCCTCGACGCCGGGGGTGATGCACCGCAGCTCACGTCGAAGGAGACCCGCCAGAAGCGCGGTACGCAAGACAATCCGGCGGGTGCTTTTGAGGACCCGAAACCCCACACGCCCGGGAGGGACCCCGTCAGGGTGCGCGGCAGCTATGGGCTGCCCTTGGTCGGCCTGACCACACCTAGGGCCTCGAGGTTCGCCGCCCTGCAATGAAGAAGAACGAACGAAGAACGAGGAAGAAGAAGAACAAGGGAGAAGGAAAACTAAAGGTAAAAGATGTAGATATATTTGTTCAATTGTGTGTTGTTCAATCGGTCGTCACCCCTTAGGTATATAAGAGGCGGCTGGACTTCCCGTGCAAGGAAAAGGCTTGGATTCACGTCCAAAAGCCTAGCCAAATTCGGATTGGTTTTGCCCGAACTTTCCAAAACTGTTCGGTTTAAACTGGCTGCACCTTGCGGGTCTTTTTTGTGGTGGTAAACGATCTCGGATGGAAACGAGCCCAAAAGCAATCTTGACCGTTTCGACGAGGCGAACAACTTTTATGTTGAACGTTTTTTGATCAGAGGTTATTTTGAGGGTCAAATCGGTCGCGCAAAACAGGCTATCCCTCGCGCTACCCATCAGACAGGGTGTCTGGTGGGGCGCGCCATTTTTTGCCTCCTGACAGGGCTGTATTCCGATGGCTCTAACTTTTGCATACGAACTCTGATTGGAACAATTTTTATATCAAAATCGATCGTTTCGACAAGTCGAAGAACTTTTCTGTTGTAACTTTTTCCATCAGAGGCCATCTTGGGGGCCTAATCAGCCGAATACTGTTCTGAACACAAAATCTCAATATTTCGAATACAACTTCGTCCTTAGGGATGAGATCGGATGGCTATGACCCAAATATCAAAATTTCTCATTTTGACGATATGAAACTTTCTCACTTTGATCATTTTCCATTTGAGACCTTCTTAATTACTTTTTGACCATGCCAAAATCTGGTGTCAACACATGCCCCCCTATTTTTCGGTAAAACATGTGTGCCGAAAAATAACTTGCACGAAGTTTGTTCTAAGCACGATGTCAACACTCCATCGGCCGTTTTGTACGTGCTTTGGACGAACTCGGATTGGAACAATGATTGGAACAATTTTTGCATACGAACTCGGATTGGAACAATTTTTATATCAAAATCGATCGTTTCGACGAGGCGAAGAACTTTTCTGTTGTAACTTTTTCCATCAGAGGCCATCTTGGGGGCCTAATCAGCCGAATACTGTTCTGAACACAAAATCTCAATATTTCGAATACAACTTCGGCCTTAGGGATGAGATCGGATGGCTATGACCCAAATATCAAAATTTCTCATTTTGACGATATGAAACTTTCTCGCTTTGATCATTTTCCATTTGAGACCTTCTTAATTACTTTTTGACCATGCCAAAATCTGGTGTCAACACATGCCCCCCTGTTTTTCGGTAAAACTTGTGTGCCGAAAAATAACTTGCATGAAGTTTGTTCTAAGCACGATGTCAACACTCCATCGGCCGTTTTGTACGTGCTTTGGACGATAAGTATATATCGGCCATTTAGATTAGCAACAAAAATGAATCTAATCGAACATATAATGATTTGGTAATACCCTTTCATGATGTAAGAAATTATATTGCATCCATGGGTCAAAATAATTCCACGGAGGGTAACCAGTCATACCTGAGGATGAATTCCATGGCATATGCATTAATGACATAGTTGAAGAACATGGATGTTGTTTGAACCGAAGATTCGATGTGCAAACCCTCGACTTGGTTGTTCAAGCTTGCACTCTTCTCTTTCTTCACCTTTTGTCGCACTTATTGCAGCGGAATCTTGCATATTATTCTTGTTTTAGTACTTCCTTTGGGAACCCATGCCATGTTCATCTTTTCAAGTTCTTGTGCACTAAGCTTTTGTACTTTCTTCTTTTGCAAATATGGTAAGCCGAGTGGGCAACCCGGCTGCGATTTTCTTTGAAGTAATGGCAATTCTTGTTTTATCTTGGGCACTCTCAACTTCCTCCCTTCAGATTTGGCACTTGATTGACTCTCAACAATTGATTGCTTCATCTCATTGCCTTTAGTAGCCAATGTCAACATTTTAGTTGGCTCTTTTTCTTTTGAGATCAAATCTGAAGTAGCACTCTTACGACCAACTCTTTTAACGCGGTAAACTTGCTTGACCACCTCATTTCTATTCCTTGAGCTTTGGACCGATTCCTTATGATCGAAGCGGTCTTTAGCATGTGATTGTTCAAATGCTGATCTTCTCGGAGCTGCATAATATTGGTTAGATGGTCTAAAATAAGATGGAGAGTGTGCCTCGTATCATACCTGTCCCATGATGGATATGGATCTATATGAGCATAGGGAGGCATCCACGGCATTGGCATTGGCGGCCCAAAATAAGGATATGAATATGTTGCATTGAAATTAGCACTTTGTCAATACCGATCCTCATATTTGCGCCTTGGGGTGATCTTGGTTTCTTTGCATGATTTGCCCGATAAGTATTCTTCTCTTCACTCTTCTTTTGATATTTATCCAATAGTTCAGCAAAGGTGATTTTGATCTCTTACACTTGCGCTTATTTCGCCTTTGTTTCCTTTGGTTGTGCTTGCACCAATCATTGATTTGTTGGTTGCCCCCAGTCATTGGCGCCTCCATTGTAGCCGATGGAATTCTCGCCCTCAAAATTATGTTCATTATGCTCTTCAACAACTTTTTTACTTGAAAGCTTGACCCCATCACCTGCAGTTTTTACCTCCTCTTTAAATGGATCGGCTTGAAGCAGCCGATGCAAAAACTTTCTGCCATCGAGACCAATCGGAATAGACTGGTCATCTCTTGGTGTCTCAACAAATTTCAATCGTCCTTTGTCAATGGCCGATTTAACTATTTGACGAAACATATTGCAATCCTCAAAATTATGTTTGAACGAATGATGCAACCTACAATACATTTGTCCTTGAATTGATGGCTTGACATGGTGATCAAGAATTCTTATGTAATTATTTTTAGCAATAAATCAAATATTTGGTCACACATGCTTGAATTGAAGGTAAACTTCTTGCTTTCTAGCCGATCTTGCTGTGTGAACGGCTTTGAAGATAAGCAAACGAATGGTTCAGATTTGGAATCTTCCCATTCGGCTAAAAATTGTGTTTTCCACTCTATCTCCGGTGTCTTTGGATATGATATTATATTAGCATTGGATTTCTCAAAAGAAATAAACCTTGGCTTTAAACTTCTGATACGAAAATATTTAGAACACACATGTCTCAATTGAGACAAAGTGCAAGCCAAGTAAGAAATAAGCAAAGCTACCCAACTAGATATGAACTTTAGATAAAGCAACCGGGAAAGCTTTAGCCACAACAATAAGTCATTATCGGTCTTTATAAATGGTGCAATGGGTTGACCGATATAGTCTATAACAATTTTGTTGCTAACAAGTAAATTACCCTTCTTCATTGGTCTTTCAAAATTACTTATGAGAATTTTTCTTATAGAAGCATCGACAAAAAAGTTGCGACCAAATCGGAAGATAGGCAAGTCACTTGCTAGACATACCTCTTCAATTACGTTGGGAGAGCATGATGGTTGTATCACTTGAATAATACTTTGTTCCACTTTTGAATGACTCTCCAATGCCTTGGCATCCTCTTTTCTTTGATAGATTGGTACACATACTATTTGATTCGCTTTTTAATAACCGAATTAACTTTGTTATCCGAATCACCACTCTTTCTTTCTTTGATTCGCAAGGTTGCTTGTTCTTGTCTAAATTCAGCAAACATTGCAGCTAGTCTATCTTTAAGCTTTTTCGACCAATTTCAGCCCAATCTTCATCGGATTGCCCCCCAATACTTTGAGATGCTTTCGGCAATGGTGTGTTGCCGAAATTCTGTAATTGTGCAGGGGCAACATGATATGCTACGTTACTAGGTAAAGACACATGCGCTCTGGTAGAATTCTCACTTATTCGGCCATGAGCATAAAGGTCTTGAGCGAATCACGAATATCTACAATTGCGTATGGTGCCGAAAAATTCGTAGCATGAGGTGTGGCATATGATGTTTGAGGGTAATTGGCCGAATAACTAGTAGTAGCATGGCCAATTCCCCTATCCACCGGCACGTTTGGATTAACATACTGCAAGTTATTTGCCGATGAATAAAAAGTTAAAACACTTTGTTGCATACTATTGGAAGTTCCTACATGGGGTGTCTCAACATGATTAACCGAACTCATCATGTTGTTCATCGGCATATATATTTGTGGGGTTGCCGATGCATGGGAGTTGGGATACATATGTTGCATGTTGCTAAAATTATATGAAGTTGAAGCATGAAGATTATTCTGAATCGGCTGTTGCACATAATTAGATGCATGATTGATAAAACTAGGGCTAGCCGATACAATATGCTCATTAGACGATCTAGCAACAACATATGCATTATTTGCATCAACATAAGTGAATTGGGTATTCATGTTACCTTTGTAGATTGCAAACCCTAGATGACGATCTCTTCGTAGCAAGAACGGGCCGGAGACCGTTCAAAGCTTCATCCCCAGCGGAGTCGCCAAAAAGTGTATTCGCACACGAACACGTCACTGTGTACCCTCGACGCCGGGGGTGATGCACCGCAGCTTACGTCGAAGGAGACCCGCCAGAAGCGCGGTACGCAAGACAATCCGGCGGGTGCTTTTGAGGACCCGAAACCCCACACGCCCGGGAGGGACCCCGTCAGGGCGCGCGGCAGCTATGGGCTGCCCTAGGTCGGCCTGACCACCCCTAGGGCCTCGAGGTTCGCCGTCCTGCAAAGAAGAAGAACGAACGAAGAACGAGGAAGAAGAAGAACAAGGGAGAAGGAAAACTAAAGGTAAAAGATGTAGATATATTTGTTCGATTGTGTGTTGTTCAATCGGCCGTCACCCCTTAGGTATATAAGAGGCGGCTGGACTTCCCGTGCAAGGAAAAAGCTTGGATTCACGTCCAAAACCCTAGCCAAATTCGGATTGGTTTTGCCCGAACTTTCCAAAACTGTTCGGTTTAAACTGGCTGCACCTTGCGGGTCTTTTTTGTGGTGGTAAACGATTTCGGATGGAAACGAGACCAAAAGCAATCTTGACCGTTTCGACGAGACGAACAACTTTTATGTTGAACGTTTTTTGATCAGAGGTCATCTTGAGGGTCAAATCGGTCGCGCAAAACAGGCTATCCCTCGCGCTACCCATCAGACAGGGTGTCTCGTGGGGCGCGCCATTTTTTGCCTCCTGACAGGACTGTATTCCGATGGCTCTAACTTTTGCGTACGAACTCGGATTGGAATGATTTTTATATCGAAATCGATTGTTTCGACGAGACAAAGAACTTTTCTGTTGTAACTTTTTCCATCAGAGGCCATCTTGGGGGCCTAATCGGCCGAATACTGTTCTGAACACAAAATCTTAATATTTCGAATACAACTTCGGCCTTAGGGATGAGATCGGATGGCTATGACCCAAATATCAAAATTTCTCCTTTTGACGATATGAAATTTTCGCGCTTTGATAATTTTTCCATTTGATACCTTCTTAATTACTTTTTGACCATGACAAAATCTGGTGTCAAAAGGATGTTACCGACCGCTATGAGGTTCTTGAAAAAGAACGCCGAGCGGAGCAAGAGGACCTGAATAAGGCCACCGCCAAAGCCAAGGATGCCCGTTCTGCACTGAGGGCTATAAAGGAGGAGTTGCGTCAGGCCGGAGACATTGCGGCTAGAAAGCCCTTTCTGCTGCGTAGGAAGTTCACAGATCCGAAGTATGCTCAGCTGGGCCAGCTGTGGGGTGTGGAGGATCCTTATCTGGATTTGGCGGCGAGTGCGGCGGATGCGGTTGTGCACTTCCGAAGCCAAAAGGATCACGAGATGGAAGAGCTATTTTGGTCTTAATTCCACAGTCCGGAGCGTCCACTTCCGTTGACCGATCGGTTCGCTAAGTGGGCTGAGCTGAATAGATTATCCGGATTTACCATGACGGATGTGGTGGCTCATGTGTGCCCGGATAGGCCTAAGCCGAAGAGTTATTTTGGCTTATTGCAGCAGTTCCTTGGGGCGGCGCCGCATATCAAGGCGATGAAGCGGTCGGTGTGCATAGAGGGTACACGGATGGCTCTCGCCCATGTCAAGACATACTGGGCAGAGATGGATGCCACTGATGTTGCCTCCCGGGGTTCGGACAAAAGTCGGTTACCCGCCGAGCATTAATTTGGGGAAGTCCTGCAGGGCGCTCGTTTGATAGAGTCGCAGTGCTCGAAAAATGTTATGTTCAAATGACATGTATGATTTGTGAAACCATATTTATAATATGAGTGCTTTTTATATTTGTGCGTTCAAGTGTTGAAATATCTCCTGTGCGGCCGTTAATGTATATGTGTATATAACCTGAAAGATGGCAGTCTTCGGCTTCAGCCCCCACGCACATGGTGCGGGGGTGTTTGCAAAAATAGCGCATTTTCACACTTAATCCAACGTCTTGGTCCTGTGAAGGAGGTGGTAGCGTAGCAAATTAGGCAACCGGACTATAATGCTTTATCACTTTCACTTAGCCATAGGAGTTCGAAGGTGGGGCTACGATATAGCCCACAGGCACCGCGCTCTCGAATTGGGCGTATGTGCTCGACCGGAAACAGTCCTTCGTCAAAGCGGAGAATTCTAGACATTCGGTAGTCGATCGAGTGGTTGACCAGTCTCTCACTATATCATGATCGATTTGGCTTTCTCTCTTGAGGTGCTCGCCGGCGAACCGGGCACAATCGTAGTAGTTCTCCTGGTGCCACATTAGCCGATGAGACGGAGCGTAAGGCAGCAAAACACAGGAGCCGGGCAAACCCAACATTTGACCAAAGACATGATTCGGAGCTGATGCATATAAGGCCTAACTCGAGACGCCGAACACTCCCTAAGGTATTCGGTCTTTATGATAACAGGCAGAACGATGCCCTAAGCCCCTCGTGTCAACGTACGGGCGAAAATTTCTGACGCGGCCGATGCCAAAATGCCAGCCTCCTCATCGGTTATGGTAAGAAACCGGGGGATGTGGATCAACAAGAGACAGTAAGAAAGGTTTACGCAGGGTCTTAATCTGAAAAGAATCCTTGCAATGGGTCCCTGCTGCAGTCTGCGACTGTGTCTCCGTTGTGCTATATCCTGGACGGGTGTAGCACGCTGTTCATCTGTAAAAGAGAAGAACTTAGTTTGGAAAGATATCGTGCGAGCAATGTATTAAAATAGAGCGTGAAAAAAGAAATGAATGAAGTTAAGCTTTTATTGGTTCTCATTGTTCATGCTCACAGCCCCTTGTAAAGGGGTGTGCGGCTAGGAAGCCCCTAGTTTATTTAAGCCAGACTCGCCTAGCCGTGTCCGGGGTCTTAAGCGACCTTTCAAAGAGATAATGCCGCGTGGACCAGGCATTTTAATTGTAAGAGACGCGTAATGCGGTATTGCGTTAAAGCGGGCGAAAGCTTCACGTCCCAATAGTGCTTGATGGCTACTTTTAAATGGGGTTAAATGGGGCGATATGGAAGATTAGCTTTTCGCGATGGAAGTTATCGGATGAGCTGAACACAACTTCTAGTAGTAAGGAGCCCATACAATTGGCGTAAGGGCCTGGCGTCACTCCTTTGAAGGAAGTGCTGCTATGGCGAATTTTGGTCGGGTCTATCCCCATCCTGTGGATTGTGTCTGGATATAGCAGGTTTAAGTCGCTACCGCCATCCATTAGGACTTGTGTAAATTGTAGTCCGTCGATTATAGGATCCAATATCAAAGCAGTCCATCTTGCGTTTCGAATGTTTCTGGAGTAATCCAGATGGTCGAAAGTAATTGGTTTTGACATCCAATCTCGGGATTCCGCTGGGGTGGACCGTGCGGCGCGTACTTTAGTAGGTCCTGCACTATTGTTCCGTATTATCACGTGAAGTGAGTTTACTGTTTTGACTTCTTGGGGGAAAGTCTTTTGGGGTTCGTCATCGTCTTCGCTCGTTGTGTCGAGCCCCTTGTGTTCGGTGTTAAGTCGGCCGGACTGTTTGAAGACCCAACAATCTCGGTGGGTATGGTTTGCAGGCTTCTCGGGGGTACTGTGGATTTGACATACCCCGTCCAAAATTTTGTTTAGGTTGGATAGCTGGTCACTGTTGTCTTTAAGAGGCAGTGTTTTGTTGTTCGGCCGAGAGCTTTTGAATCCGGCGTTGACCGCCGTGTTCTTTGGGACATTTTCTTTATTCCTGCGCTGATCCTTTCTGCGTCGTGATTTCCCATTTCCATCTGTGACCTCGGATGTACTTGAGTCGCTGGTGTTGCATCTTGCCAGCCAGCTATCTTCTCTCGCGCAAAAGCGGGTCATGAGGCTCGTTAGCGCGGCCATTGTTCTTGGTTTTTCCTGGCCGAGGTGTCTGGCGAGCCATTCGTCTCGGACGTTATGTTTAAAAGCTGCTAAGGCTTTGGCGTCCGGACAGTCGACTATTTGGTTCTTTTTGGTGAGGAACCTGTTCCAGAATTTGCGTGCTGACTCTCTAGGCTGTTGAGTTATGTGACTTAAATCGTCTGCATCCGGAGGGCGGACATAAGTCCCCTGAAATTTTGATCTAAACGCATTGAGGGAGTCCTGGACTACGGGGTGTCCGGACAGCCGGACTATCAATATCCCCCGGACTCCCATACTACGAAGATAGAAGATGGAAAACTCCGGCTCGTGTGCGGAAGGTACTTTCCTTGGCATGGAAGGCAAGCTTGGCAATATGGATATGTAGATCTCCTACCATTGTAACCGACTCTGTGTAACCCTAGCCTCTCCGGTGTCTATATAAACCGGAGGGCCTTAGTCCGTAGGACGAACATTACATCTCAACAATCATACCATAGGCTAGCTTCTAGGGTTTAGCCTCCTTGATCTCGTGGTAGATATACTCTTGTACTACCCATATCATCAATATTAATCAAGCAGGACGTAGGGTTTTACCTCCATCGAGAGGGCCCCAACCTGGGTAAAAACATTGTGTCCCTCGTCTCCTGTTACCATCCGCTTAGACGCATAGTTCGGGACCCCCTACCCGAGATCCGCCGGTTTTGACACCGACATTGGTGCTTTCATTGAGAGTTCCTCGTATGTCGTCACCGATAGGCTCGATGGCATCTTCAACCATCAACGCTGTCGGTGAGACTTCTCTCCCGGACAGATGTTAAATTCGGCGGCTTTGCACTGTGGGCCAATTCTCTTGGCCATCTGGAGCAGATCGAAGCTTCGCCCTGGCCGTCGAGTCGATTCGAAGCTTAGACTTCACGGCCGATGACGCGGAGACTTGATCTTGACGAACTCGAGCCACAGCCAAGCGCGCCCGCCTTTGTGATGATGGGCATGATCTAGCTCTGCCGCCGGACGGTGCTTTGGTGGCCTTTTCGGATCCGCTTGGCTACTAGCCCGAGCCGATTGCCCATATCGAGGCGGTGGATGAAGCGCCGCCCGGGGCTTCAACATCCACGGCAATGGGCGAATACCAATCTTGTCCTCTGTGAAACTTCGTGATCGAGGCGCCGGACTCCTCGCCGGACTCCGAGCCTCCGCGCCCGCCAATTAATCCGGATTAGGCGCGGTTATGGAATTCACCGCCGCGGACATCTTCGGCTTTTCGCCTTTTGGCGATATCCTGAATTCTGAAGCATCTCTCGCTATCGGGAGAGTCTGGCGGACTGCGGCCGGGATGGTTGGAGTTCGGACGACGAAGAAATTCAGATCCACCACCACCCACTTTGTAGCCACCGCCGAGGATTTAACCGACATGCTAGACTACGACTCGATGACATCGGCGCCATGGACGGCGATGCCGAGGCGAACAGAACCAGCACCTACAGGGCACTAGAAGGCCACCTCGTCATATGACGTATACATGGTGGATACCCCGAAAGAAGGGGAGGGCAAAAAAGCAGCAAAGGCAAACTCTTTAAAGAAGCAGCCCAAACGCCGGCGTCGTGGCGCCGCTCTAAATCCGCCACGGCAAGAACATAGATTCCGCACAGAAACAACAATACCCCGAAAGTGCAAGACAACCCCTCCGGCAAGACTCAGCGAGGAGGGCGAAGCAAGCCCTCACCGAGGGCGGTAGGCGAAAAGGTTGAGGATCATAACAATATACCTCCCTCCGAAGACGAAACAAGCTTCAATGACGACGAACTCGTCGAGCCCGAAGACCCCGTCGAACAAGAGCTCTTTAAGCGCAGGCTCATCGCTACAGCAAGAAGCCTGAAGAAGGAAAAGCGGAAGCTCAAAACAGCGGAAGACACGCTCCGAATAAGATGGAGCAAAGTACTCAAAACCGCAGATAAATACGGCAATGGCCACAAATCGAAGAGCTACCCGAAGCGTAAGCTGCTTCGAGAATCGACGAGGAGGCCATAGAGCCCCCACCGTCAATGGCCCAGCCAGTCCATATCTGGACCCAAAAGAAAGCCCCAAGCCAAGCAACCGTCAAGTGTCCGGCGATAGCGGCACATACAAGTATAGGGCGCCGCACACCCACTATGTTTCACCGAGCGAGGTCTGGATCATGAATTCGGCGGGGTTTAAACCCATAAACATAGAGGCCTACGATGGAACAACAGACCACAGAGTGCGGATAGAAGATTATATCTGCATATACATATGGCGGAGGACACGATCTCCATGCCATAAAATACCTACCCCTCAAGCTCAAAGGGCCAGCCCATCATTGGCTCAAAAGCCTCCCGAAAATCTTGTTGGAAGTTGGGAAGAGCTCGAGAAGCGTTTAGAGCAAATTTTCAAGGGACTTATGTCCGTCCTCCGGATCTGAGATGATTTAAGTCATATAACTCAATAGCCGGAGAGTCGGTAGCGGAAATTTCGAACATGATTCTTACCAAAAAGAACCAGATAGTCGACTGTCCGGACGCTGAAGCCTTAGAAGCTTTCAAGCACGATGTCCGAGACGAATGGCTTGCCAGGCACCTAGGTCAAGAGAAACCGAGGACAATGACCGCATTAACAAGCCTGATGACCCGCTTCTGTGTGGGAGAGGATAGCTGGCTAACAAGAAGCAGCACTAGCGACCCAAGTACATCCGAGATAAGAGATGGAAACGGAAAATCATGGCGCAGAAAGGAGCAGCGCCGGAATAAAGAGAAAGGCCAAAAGAGCACGGCAGTTAACGCCGGATTTAAAAGCTCGTGGCCCAATCATAAAACTCAGCCCCTCAAGGATGACAGTGACAAACTGTCTAACCTACATAAAATTCTGGGTCGGATATGTCAAATCCACAGTACCCGGAAGGCCATAAATCACACCCACGAGGATTGCTGGGTTTTCAAACAGTCCGCCGATTAAACGCCCGAACACAAGGGGCTCGGCGCATCAGCGAAGAAGATAAACCCGCCAAATAGGCACGGAAAACAAAAGACTTTCCCACAAGGGGTCAAAGCGATAAACTCAGTTCATGTGAGGACACGGAAAAACAGTGCGGCACTTTCTAAAAGAGCTTCGCACGGTCCAGCCAACATACCATAGAGATTGGATATCAAAACCAATCACTTTCGACCACAGGCTACTCGAAGCGTCAAAGCGGGGACGGACTCCCGATATTGAATCGGATCATAGGCGGATTACAATTCACAAACGTCCTAATGGACGGAGGCAGTGACTTAAACCTGCTATATTCAAACACAGTCCGTTGGATGGGGATAGACCCTGCCAAAATTCGACACAGCCGCACTTCCTTCAAAGGAGTGATGCCAGGCCCTTACACCAAGTGCACAGGCTCGGTCTTACTAGAAGTCGTGTTCGGATCGCCAAACAACTTTCGACGCGAAAAATTAATTTTCCATATCGTCCCATTTAAAAGTGAATATCAAGCCTTTGTTGGGGACGAAGGGCTTTAATCGCTTCAGCGCCATACCGCATTCGCGTCCCTTACACTTAGGATGCCTGGTCCACATGGCGCCATTTCAGTGCGAGGGTCACTTAAAGACCCCGAACTCGGATAGACGAATCCGGACTCAGCATGCTAGAGGCTCCCTAGCCGCATACCCTTTCACAAGGGGCTGCACGCACAACTGACCGTGGTTTCATATAAACCTTGCTTTAATTATTTATATTTATTCTTTTGCACATTTTTCGCATGAACTATTTCTAAAACTAAGCGTTCCTCTTTTCTCTGAGATGAACAACATGCTTACCCATCGAGGATAATGGCGAGCGGAGACACAAAGCGAGGCGTGTAGTAGGGACCCGTTGCAAGGATTCTTTTGATTAAGACCTGCGTGAACCTTTTTATCACTGTCTCTTGTTGTTACTCTCCTTTGGCTTCTTCCTATAGCCAAAGCGGAGCTCGGCGCTTTGGCATCGGCGCGTCGAAGACCATGCCCGCATTCTGGACACTAGGGGCTTAGGGCATAATTCCGCCCATTATTATAAAGTCCGAACACCTTCGGAGTGTTGGCGTCTCGAGTTAGGCATTATATGCATCAGCTCGAATCATGTCTTTGGTCAAATGTTGGGTTTGCCCGGCTCACGTGTTTTGCTGCCTTACATTCCGTATCATCGGCTAACGCGGCACCGGAGAACTCTGCGATTGTGCCCTAGTTCGGCCGGGCGAGCACCTCGATGAAAGCCAAAACCGATGTCATGATGCAGCGAGTCGGTCGACCACTCGATCGACTATCGGAATGTTTAGAATTCCCGCTTTGACGAAGGACCGTTTCGGTTAGGCACATACGCGCCCGAATCCGGGCGTGCGGTGTCATCGAGGGCTATATCGTAGCCCCACCCTCGAGCTCCACGGCTAAGTGAAAGAGATAAAGCATTATAGTCCGGATTGCCTCGTTAGCTACGCTATCACCTCCTTATAACAGGACCGAGACGTCGGATTAAAGTGTGAAACGCGCTATTTTGCGAACACCCAGCACCTTGTGCAAGGGGCTGAAGTCAAGAGCGCATCTTCGGGTTATACACAAGTATACGTAAACGGCCGCACATGAGAAGTTTTACTACTTGGAAGCACAAGTATAAAAGGCATTCATACTATAATCATTGATTTACAAGTTAATGCGTTCAATTGAACGTTACATTTTTTGAGCACTGCGACTCTATTACCGGCGCCACGCATAACTTCCCGAAATAATGCTCGGCGGAAGCGGTTTCCATCGAACCCAGGCAGCAATAGCGGTGGCGTCCATATCCGGACAATGCGCCTTCACACGGGCCAGAGCCATCCGCGCGCCCTTGATGCAGGCCGACCGTTTCATCTCCTTGATGTGCGGCACCGCCCCAAGGAATTGCTGCGATGGGCGAAGTAGCTCGTCGCCTTGGACCTCTACGGCGGACATAGGCCACGATGTCGATCATGGCAGTCCGGACAGTCTATTTAGTTCGCCCATTCGCCAACCTGTCCGTCGGCGGAAGAGGGCGATCCGGACTGTGGAATTGAGACCAATATAACTCTTCCATCTCGTGATCCCCTGGCTCCGGAAGTGCTTAATGGCATCCGCCCTTTTCGCAGCCAAGTCCATATCACGGATCCTCCGAACTCCACGACCGCTCAAATTGAGCATACTTGGCATCCATAAACGGCGCGATCGAAAAAGGCTTGCCGCCACGATCTCTCGGCTTGGCGCAGCTCCTCCTTCATAGCCCGCATTGCGGCGGGCATCCTTAACCGGCGGTGGCCTTTTCAGGTCTTCCGCTCCGATAACCGCTCCTTTTCAAGAGCCTCATTGCGGTCGGTAGCATCCTTTATTTTCACGGCCAATTCGGCCACCTCCGCCCTGCTTAGGCAGTGCGCTGCCTTTTCGGCCTTCAACTCCTCGGCCGTCCTTGAGGCAGCCGCGTCACTCCTTCAGGCTTGCTCCTTAGCTAGAGCAAGTTCGGCCCGAAGGTTCTCCACAGCAGCAACACTGTCTGTAGAAATAGCATATAACGTATCAGAGGCGGGGATTGACCCACTCAATAAAGTGGCTGCGGAGAACTATCTTACCTTGCGACTCGTCAAGTCGCCTATTGACAAGTGCGATGTCCTAATCTGCCACGTAAAGTTGCCGAGTTAGCTCGGCAAACTCTCTAGTCCGGATAGCCCCCGGACAATCCGCGACCTACATAGGAACGACAGACTTCAATTAATTAGATTTCGATCCTCAGTACGCTGTCGTTGCCGACAACCTACCGAGTCTTAGGGGCTACTATCTATACAGGGCGCATTTTTTATATGCAAAACTGTTAAAGGACAAAGAGGTGCACCATTTTCGCATACCTCAAATCCCGCCAGCAAGCTCATGGCGGCATTACGCAATCCGCTTCCAGCGGACGAAATCCTTCCAATCACCATGCGCATTAACGCACGATGATCTTCTGAAACAGACACCCTCTCAAGCAGACTCTTCAGTTCTCCAGGCCGGACTCCGGTGGGTGCCGAACTCTCTGGCCCCTCCGGACTCGGGGACGCCCTCCGCGACGACACTTCAGGCTCGCCTGCCTCATCTGGCGGCGCTGCAGACGGAGGCGTATCGCTCTCCATCATCTCCGGAAGAAGGTCCCCCGAAGATGAACTCATCTGAGAAGGTTGCAGATCCGAACTGTGAAATAAATAGCTCGGTTACCTACAGAAGCACAAATGAAGGTACTTCTTTATTAATTAACTTCCTCTTTTATACTCACGGCTCGTTGGAGAGCTGGTCCTTCGGCGATGATTGCGCGTCCGGATTCTCTCCGGATGCCGGACGCCCCGGTGAGGATTTCTTCCCACGCTTAGGGGCTTTGGCCTCCGGATCTTCGGAGGCGGTCCTCTTTTCCCTTTGAAGGGAGGGGTTCTTGGTTCCCTCCTCTTCATTCGCCCCTTCGGGCAAAGTATTAGCTCCTTTATTTCCCCCGTCGCCCCCCTCTGTGGGCGCAACCTCCAACATTCTGACCAGCACGGGCTCCAGTGCGGTCTCTGGGAGGGGGGCCGGACACCTTATCAGCCTTGATCGCGCCACCCATTCCTGTAAAGAACGAAGGGTCGGGAGATGAACTTTTGAAAGGCATACAAATAGAATATCCGGACTCGAGCTATTTACGAGTATCCAAGGCGATCGCGGCTTAGGCCTCGTCCTCGGCCAAATCTGGACACGCTACCGCGGTCCGAAGAACACCTTGTACATCTCCGTGGGTGGACGCACCCATAAAATGCTGGAGAATCGAGGTCCCTCGGATTGTACTCCCATAGGCGGAGAGGGCGGCGTTTGCGAGGCGGAAGATGCCATATTAGCATAACTGCATCACCTTGATCAGGTTGATCTCCCTCGTTTGGAGGTCTCGAATCCGGCCTGCGGTGAAGGCACGTCTTGGACGGCCCCGCTTGAGACCTTGATTGACCCACGACGTCGATTGCCGTGGAGGTCCCGAGGCGGAATGAGGCGGTGGCTTTTGCTTGCTGCCCCTTGGAGCGATGATGTAAAACCACTCCTGCTGCCACAATCCTAGTTCCTCTTGGAAGGAACCTTGAGCCACGGGCATCGACCTTCTTGCTTATAGTCGCGTCGCTCCGCTTAGCGCCCCGATCATTGCAGCGCCCCCGATCATCTTCGGCTCCACCTTGAAGGTTTTCAGCCATAGGCCGAAGTGGGGGATGACGCGGAGGAAGGCTTCGTAGACAATAATAAATGTGGAGATGTGGAGGATGGACTCCGGAGCCAAGTCGTGGAAATCCAGCCCGTAGTAGAACAGGAGCCCTCTCACGAAGGGATCCGTCGGGAAGCCTAAACCCCGACGGAGGTGAGATACGAAAAAGACGTATTCGCCGGGCTCGGGGGTTGGCACGGCCTGCCCTGGGGCAGGCAACCTGTGCGAAACTTCATAGGCCAGGTACTTGGCCTCACGCAACTTCAATATGTCCTCCTCCGTGATGGAGGAGGGCATCCACCGGCCCTGGAGGTCAGAACCGGACATCGTTGAGGATCCGAGGCGCTCGAATCTGAAGCTCTAGGTGTTGGAACTAGGAGCGGAGGAAAGATTCGATGCGGGATTGAAGAACAAGGACAGGCCTTGGTCCTCTTATAAAGGGGGAGAAATACCAAAGGCCGTCTCCGTGACCATTTGGGATTCCCCTTCGATAGAGGAGGTGTGGCGACGGGAACGGTTGGGTTGCCCACGCACGTATTGATGAGGATCCCGGAATAAGGGGAACACGAACTCTGCTTCGATAAGACGTGCCAAGGAAACCGCTTTGCTAAACGTGTTGAGGTGGAGTAGTAAAAAGATTCAAACAAGGGCTTGGCTGCGGCGTGATGTCACGCCGCATAATGCGTCAGCAGATTGAGCTAAGTGTATATTTTATTCTCTCTACACTGGAATGTGGAATTTATCTTGCAGAGCCGGACACTATCCTGGTGTTCATTACCTTCTCCGGATTATTCAAAAGGAGGAACCCGCCTTGCAATACCGAACATTATGCACGCCGGACTTATCGTCATTGAAGACTGGTTAGGGGCTCTTGAGGAGTCTGGACTAGGGGTGTCGGACAGCCGGACTATCAATATCCGCGGACTCTCATACTACGAAGATAGAAGATTGAAGACTCGGCTCATGTCCAGGAAGGTACTTTCCTTGGCGTGGAAGGCAAGCTTGGCAATACGGATATGTAGATCTCCTACCATTGTAACCGACTCTGTGTAACCCTAGCCTCTCCGGTGTCTATATAAACCAGAGGGCCTTAGTCCATAGGACGAACATTACATCTCAACAATCATACCATAGGCTAGCTTCTAGGGTTTAGCCTCCTTGATCTCGTGGTAGATCTACTCTTGTACTACCCATATCATCAATATTAATCAAGCAGGACGTAGGGTTTTACCTCCATCGAGAGGGCCCGAACCTGGGTAAAAACATTGTGTCCCTCGTCTCCTGTTACCATCCGCCTAGACGCACAGTTCGGGACCCCCTACCCGAGATCCGCCGGTTTTGACACCGACACGCATCCTCGAGCTCTTCCCAACTTCCAATGGTATTTTCTGGGAGGCTTTTGAGCCAATGCCGAGCTGGCCCTTTGAGCATGAGGGGTAGGTATTTTATGGCATGGAGATCGTCTCCTCTTGCCATGTGTATGTGTTGGATGTAATCCTCAATCCAGACTCCGGGGTCTGTTGTTCCGTCATATGCCTCTATGTTTACGGGTTTGAATCCCGCTGGAAGTTCATGATCCAGTACCTCATCGGTGAAACATAGTGGGTGTGCGGCGCCCCTGTATTTAGGTGTGCCGTTATCTTCGAACACTCGGCGTGTTGTGTTGCTCTCGGAGCCCTCTTTTTTGGCCCGTAAATGGACCTGACCAGGCCATCCTTTTTGCGAGGATCTTTACGTGTATCATGTGCCGGCTTGTGTGTGGCGCCGCTTGCCGTTGTTAGCCTGTCATCCGGTCGTCTATCCAGCCAGGCGGCCTCTTTGCTTTTTGATTGTGGTGGCTCTACGGCCTCCTCGTCGAATTCGGGCAACAGCTTGCGCTTCGGGTAGCTCTTTGTTGATGACTATTGCCGTATTTGTCTGTGGTCTTGAGTACTTTGTTCCATCTCATTCTGAGTACGTCTTCCGCTATTTTGAGCTTCCACTTCTTCTTCTTCAAACTTCTTGCAGTGGCGATGAGCCTTTTGTGAAGGCTCTTATGCTCCGGTGATGTGTCTGGCGTGAGATCGTCTGGACTGTTGTTTTCGCCGGGGATGGGTTGCTTGTCCAATTCATCCTGTTCGGATGGTTGCTTGCTTGCGTGTTCGTCCTCCACTGGTTTGCCCTGCTTTACGGCTGGGTCGTTATGGGTGCTTTTGTTGTTGAGGCGGGACTTCGGGCGGCGCTTGCGTCGCCGTTTTGGTTGCTTCGCCGCGTCCCGTTGTTCCTCGTTATCGCTTCCTTTTGGTGTATCCACCATGTATATGTCATGAGTTGAGGTGGCTTTCCAGTGCCCTGTAGGCGCTGGTTCATGGTCGTCTCCGGCATCGTCGTCTATACTGTCGGTGTCTTTGGAGTCGAAGTCTAGCATGTCGGTTAAATCATCGACAGTGGCTACAAAGTGGGTGGTGGGTGGGTTTTGAATTTCTTCGCCGTCCGCATCCCAACCATCCTGACCGCAATTCGGCAAGGGCTCTCCTGATAGCGAGAGATACTTTAGCGAATTCAGGATGTCGCCAAAAGGTGAGTGTTGAAATATGTCAGCGACGGTGAACTCCATGATCGGCGCCCAATCGGATTCGATTGGAGGGGGCGCAGGAGGTTCGGAGTCTGGCGAGGAGTCCGGCACCTCGAAGTCACGAGCGTCGCAAGGGACAAAGTCAGTATTCGGCTCCATCGCCGTAGAGGTTGCAGATCCCGAGGCGGTGTCTAGCCACCCATCCTCGATCTGCGCGGTCGGCTCGGAATTAAGGATCAGAGCGGACTCATGTGCGACTTCTAGGGCACTGTCCGGCAGCAGAGCTAAACCATGCCCATCGAGACAGTGCGGCGCGCTCGGCTGTGGCTCGAATCCATCAAAGATCAAGTCTCCGCGGATGTCAGCCGTGAAGTTTAAGCTTCCAAATCTGACCTGATGGCCAGGGGTGTAGCTTTTGATCTGCTCCAGATGGCCAAGCGAATTGGCCCGCAGTGCAAAGCCGCCGAACACAAAGATCTGTCCGTGGAGAAAAGTCTCACCCTGGACTGCGTCATTGTTGATGATCGAAGGAGCCATCAAGCCTATCGGTGACGACACAGAGGAACTCTCAATGAAAGCACCAATGTCGGTGTCAAAACTGGCGGATCTCGGGTAGGGTGTCCCGAACTGTGCGTCTAAGCGGATGGTAACATGAGACAAGGGACATGATGTTTTTACCCAGGTTCGGGCCCTCTCGATGGAGGTAAAACCCTACTCCTTCTTGATTAATATTGATGATATGGGTAGTACAAGAGTGGATCTACCACGAGATCAAGGAGGCTAAACCCTAGAAGCTAGCCTATGGTATGATTGTTGTTGTGATTGTTATCCTACGGACTAAAACCCTCCGGTTTATATAGACACAGGAGAGGGCTAGGGTTACACGGAGTCGGTTACAATGGTAGGAGATCTACATATCCGTATTGCCAAGCTTGCCTTACACACCAAGGAAAGTCCCATCCGGACACGGGACGAAGTCTTCAATGTTGTATCTTCATAGTCTTGGAGTCCGCTGATGATGATAGTCCGGCTATCCGGACACCCCTAGTCCAGGACTCCCTCAATGAGCATCACAAAATGCAGAGATTTTTGCAAAAGAATGATTCAAAAATTTAGTTTTAGTTTTCCACAGAAAGCATTTCGGATCAACCGATTTTCAAACTCGGTGATATCGAAGCAGTTTTGGAACCTAAACAAGTGAACTCGGTCAGACTGAGTCACAGTTCGGTGGCACCGAGACTGCTAGGGTTTCACAAAGTTTTAAGATCAGTCACACCGATTAGCAATTCTCGGTCAGACCAAGAGTTACTCGTGCAATGGCGTTAGCCAAATCGGTGGGACCGAGTTTTTCAACTTGGTGGTTCCGAGATGCTTTCGGCAGAAACCTAAACCTAAATTTTCAAATCGCATCTATTCTAAGGATTGTTTTGACTGGATAGGAGTGTTTCAATCATGGCAAGAATCATAATGAACACAATGTGATGAGAATGAGACGAGGATAGCACTATGATTGAGTTCATACCCTAGTTTGGCGATGAACTCGCTACGGCGGCAACGGCGGAAAAGAAATCCGTTGACGGTGGTGGAGACCAGCGACAGGAGGCGGCTGGCGACGAAGTCGACGATCCGGAGACCTAGTAGGCAGAGCGAGCTATGCGAGGGCGAAGAGATTTGGAGAAAGTTTTCCAAATTTTGCCCGTGTGTATATATAGCCCGACACTGTCGGTGTGACCGAGTGGAACGGCTCGGTGGTACCGAGATGCATAACTGTTGACAGTTACAGCAACTCGGTGTGATCGAAAAGTTCAAATCGGTTGCACCGAGATTGAAAACCTAGATCAACTTAGTGATCTCGGTAGGACCGAAATGGAGGAATCGGTCAGATTGAGAATCACAAAGAAGTTTTGGAAGTTTAAGTCTATGACGAATCGGGGACTCCGAGTGCTCCTCACACAGAGTGGTTCGAATCTAACTTGATCAAATTTTGTGATGTAGCATGAATAGAGTATGAGATGAGAAAAGCATAGATAGCTAGAGAAGGTTCTTAGGCATTCTTGTCCATCCACTTGGCCAAAGAAAAAGAAGCCAATCAATCAAAGCAACAAGTGAATGTCCTTGAATGAGTAAAATTTGCAACCAACATGCTCACACAATAAAATGGCAAATGAAATATGTGGCAAAGCATGCACAACCAATTCTAGCATCCATCAAACAGTTGGCGATGACTAGGTCATCTATATATGAGTATATTGACTTAGGAGTCAAATGAGAACATTTGATCATAGGTCATACTCATCGTTTAAGCTCAAGTGGGGTTACCACTTTTACATAATGCATTGATGTGTTCACATCATTAGAGTTGCTTTGGCTCAATTCTTAGAGTTAAGCTCCCCCTAGATGTGAGATCCCCCCTTAGAGGGATGAACTAACCTTGGGTTTTGTCGATGATGACTTCATGTAGGTGTTGAAGATGTGGATGCTCAATGTTGATGTAGATCATTTGGAGCAATCCTTTGGAGTGAGTTGCACTTTCAATACCTACATGGGTTAGTCCCACAAGGAACAAACAAGAATATCCATAGATATAGAGTGATGCACACAAAAGATGATGTCCATGAAATCATTAGGTTACCTTGTCCCTTGCCTTACCAACATGAGGGTTTGTGACTCCTTGAACTAGTGCAAGATGTGGAAGTTGATTGCACTTGTCCTTGCCATAATGATATGAGTGAATAATGTTGGCGGAGTCACCCTCAAGAACTCTCTAGTTCTTCTTCTTCGGGATCCACATCATCTTGATGGGAATCCTTGGAGTTGTAGTTGTACATGATGAAGTAGAACTTGACGTAGTCTTGGGAACCCACTTGACCAAGGCCTTAGGTGCTTCTTCAAATGCATCAATCTCCTCTTGAAGCTTGTCCTTGCCTTTGTTCTTGTGGTCTTGTGGTGGAAGATCATCTTGTGCTTGTGTTCCCTTGAAGGAAGTAGGATCATACTTCTCTTGTTGAGGAACAAACTTCGTCTTGGGGTATTGATCTTCTTCCCACTCAACTCCATTGGCATTGAACATTCGATCAAAACCAACACCTTGATTCTTTCGGTGCCTTCCTTGCTTGCGTACAATTTCCTCGAATTGCTTACTCCCGGCAAGGCTCTTGTATACACCTTTCTCTATAATTCCCTTCAATAAGCTATTTTCTTGCTCAAGTGTAACTTGGCTAAGAGAATCATTAGTGGAATCAAGAGAACTACTAGAAGCAACAATATTGGATTTGGCATTATTATTGTTACTACTAGAGGAAGTATCTTTCTTGTACTTGTTACTAGAGTTGACTTGAGGCATGTAAGTAGATAAGAGTAAACGCTTGGCAATGTAAGAAGAACTTTTCTTACGGAGATCATCATTGATTGCCTTTAAGAACTCATGCTCTTGCTCAAGATTGAGCTTTTCAAAGCGTAACTTCTCATGGGCCCTTAAAAGTTCTCGATGATCTTCGAAGATAGTTTCATGAGCTAACTTAAGAGTGTTTAGTTCTTTAGTTAGAAGCTCAATCTTCTCCTTATCATTGTCATTCGTTTATCTTGATTAGCATGATTAATTGACGTTTCATCATAGTATTCATCACTAGAGTTGTCAACAAGTAAATCATCATCACCTAGCAAGTCATCTTCATCACTATTGAAATCAACATACTCGGGGTGTGTTACCTTTGGACCTTTGGCCATGAAGCATCTTCCAATTCCTTCATTTGGTGAATCAAATATGTCATAGGAGTTGGTTGACACAAGTGCTAGACCGACAACACCTTCATCTTGAGTATATTCTGAGTCGGAGTGATAGCTTCTCTCGGAGTGATTGTCGGAGTCGGAGCCGGATACCCATTCACCAACATGAGCTTGATGTCTTCATTTTGTGTAGCTCCTTGATGACTTGTCCTTCCTTTCCGAATCCTTGCTTCTCCGTGAGGGTCTTCGTTCATAACGATCATCTCTACTCCTCCTCTCTCTTGGTGGTGAATCTTCTCTTTTACTTCTTCTTTTTGGAGAGTCTTCTCTTCTTTTGTAGGGTGTCGTACACTCATTGGAGTAGTGTCCGGGTCTCCCATAATTGTAAAAATTGCGCTCTCGACTAGAAGATCTTTTGTCATTGTAGGACCTTGACTTAGAGCTTCTTTCTTTGCTTCTACTCTTGTAGAATTTGTTGAAGTTTTTCACCATTGAGCTCAATTCTTCATTTAAGGTTTGTTTCTCACTTGATGATGTGGGGGCTTCACATGAGGCTTTGTAAGCACCACTTGACTTGTTGTGAAGTTCCTCCTTATCCTTGAGTGACATCTCATGAGCAACAATTCTTCCAATGACTTCCGTTGGCTTGAGATCTTTGTAATTTGGCATCATTTGGATCAATGTGCACACGGTATCATACTTTCCATCCAATGCTCTTAGGATCTTCTTGATGATGAATCTGTCGGTCATCTCTTCACTCCCTAAGCCGGCAATCTCATTTGTGATAAGAGCAAGCCTAGAGTACATTTCAGCGACACCTTCACCATCCTTCATTTTGAACTTGTCAAGCTGACTTTGGAGCACATCCAACTTGGAT
This sequence comes from Aegilops speltoides, assembly GCA_021437245.1. Lineage (NCBI taxonomy): Eukaryota > Viridiplantae > Streptophyta > Magnoliopsida > Poales > Poaceae > Aegilops > Aegilops speltoides. The sequence continues at coordinate 170,180,302 of CM038141.1, read as the reverse complement.
TCCTTAACGGAGTCGGTACCTTCATGCATATCAATCAAAGTGTCCCAAATTTCCTTTGCATTCTCAAGACGGCTAATTTTGTTGACTTCTTTGGGGCACATGCCATTGAAGAGGATATCACAAGCTTGAGCATTGTATTGCAGCATCTTCAATTCTTCCGCGCTAGCTTCACGGTTTGGCTCTCTCCCATCAAAGAATTGACCTTGCAAGCCAATACACACAATAGCCCAAACGGCGAGGTTATGTCCGAGAATATGCATTTTCATCTTATGCTTCCAACTACCAAAATTAGTACCATCAAAGTAAGGACCTCTACGGTGATAATTTCCCTCGCTAGACGCCATACTCTCCTAGGTTGTGAAACCAAGGCTATGACCACCAAAAGCTATGGAAATCAAAGCAAATGGAGACCAAAGTTCTGATACCACTTGTAGGACCTTGAAGTATGTATAGAGGGGGGGGTGATTAGACTACTTGACCAATAAAAAACTTAAGCTTTTCCAATTTTACAGTTTGGCAGATTTTAGCTATCTTTGGACAAGCCAAGCAATCTTCACACAATTCAAGCAAGCATGCAAAGATTATATGAGCAGCGGAAATTAAAGCATGCAACTTGCAAGATGTAAAGGGAAGGGTTTGGAGGATTCAAACGCAATTGGAGACACGGATGTTTTTATCGTGGTTCCGATAGGTGGTGCTATTGTACATCCATGTTGAAGGAGACTTCAACCCACAAAGGGTAACGGTTGCACGAGTCCATGGAGGGCTCCACCCACGAAGGGTCCACGAAGAAGCAACCTTGTCTATCCCACCATGGCCGTCGCCCACGAAGGACTTGCCTCACTAGCGGTAGATCTTCACAAAGTAGGCGATCTCCCTGCCCTTACAAACTCCTTGGTTCAACTCCACAATCTTGTCGGAGGCTCCCAAGTGACACCTAGCAATCTAGGAGACACCACTCTCCAAGAAGTAACAAATGGTGCGTTGATGATGAACTCCTTGCTCTTGTGCTTCAAACGATAGTCTCCCCAACACTCAACTCTCTCTCATGGGATTTGGATCTTGTGGAAAGAAGATTTGAGTGGAAAGCAACTTGGGGAAGGCTAGAGATCAAGATTCATATGGTAGGAATGGAATATCTTGGCCTCAACACATGAGTAGGTGGTTCTCTCACAGAACTGGTAAGTTGGAAGTGTACGTTTGTTCTGATGGCTCTCTCCACGAATGAAGAGGAGGTGGAGGGGTATATATAGCCTCCACACAAAATCTAACCATTACACACAAATTTACCAAACTCGGTGGGACCGAATCAACAAACTCGGTCGGACCGATTTAGTAAACCTAGTGACCGTTAGGATTTTCAGTGGGACCGACATGCAACTCGGTAGGACCGATATGGTTAAGGTTAGGGCATAACGTAATCTCGGTGAGACCGATTACACAAACTCGGTGAGACCGATTTTGGTAATAAGCTAACTAGAGAGTTGGTCAGGTAAACTTGGTGGGACCGATTCACTCTTTTCGGTGAGACCAAAATGTTACAAAAGGGAAACAGGGAGTTTACATTGCAATCTCGGTGGGACCGATTGCTCACTTCGGTTAGACCAAAACGATACGAAGGGAAACAGAGAGATTACCATCCCATCTTGGTGAGACCGAGATCCCTATCGGTAAGACTGATTTGCTTAGGGTTTGTGGCAGTGGGTATGACATTTGAACTCGGTGGCGCCAGATAGAAAGAATCGGTATGGCCGAGTTTGACTTTGGGTTTAGGTCATATGTGGATGTGAGAAAGTAGTTGAGGGTTTTAGGAGCATATCACTAAGCACTTGAAGCAAGAGGCTCATTAAGCAACACCTCATCCCTCCTTGATAGTATTGGCTTTTCCTATAGACTCAATGTGATCTTGGATCACTAAAATGTAAAATGAAGAGTCTTGAGCTTATGAGCTTGAGCCAATCCTTTGTCCTTGATATTTTGAGGGATCCACTTTCATCATCCATGCCATGCCATTCATTGAGCTTTCCTGAAATAATAGTCTTGGAATAGCATTAGCTCAATGAGCTATATGTTGTTATGAATTACCAAAACCACCTAGGGATAGTTGGACTTTCAAATTCAATACGAGGGCCTTGTGTTTGCTGCCACCACTCATGGCACTGTTTTTGCATGGAATCGTTATGATTTCGGTACGTTTGTCTTCCATCGTAATTATAATTGTTTCGTCCACATGCATGCGGGTTAGCAAGTTTCCCTTTACTAATTAACCTTCTTCTTGTGTTTCCAAGGTCCTGTGAACATTCCACCACCTATACTTTAAAATTTTTATAACCAAGGGGGAGATGACGATGGTGATGATCACAAGCATGAGGACGAGCAGCGCCCATACACTCGTTGGTGCCTGGCAACTAATTCCGATGGATCACCTCTTCTCGTGTGTATACAGCCGACTGATGATGTTACTGCTAAGGAAGGAGGTGTAGTCTCCCATGGTCGCACTCTCCGGACCTATTCCAACACCCGTTGCATGGTATTCGGGATGGATACTAGTGTGCTAGCGCCAACACCTTCTCCTTGGTACAGAATTGATAGTCTTGGAAAACTTCGCTCTTCCTTGGACAAAACTATCCAATGATGGTGAAAGGCGATCCAACTGATGTTGACACAATGTTACTAGCACCATTTATGAGAAGCAACTATGTCTATACCTCGGACATTAGCGTGGTTCCCTACCCTGGTACTGATATAGTAGGCCGCTTCAGCCTGGATGATCAGTCATGCATTGGTCTCGAGATCGACAATAGATGCCCCGTCCCAGAGAATCACCTGTGGTTGAAAGCAAGCGTTTCCAACGCCGAGGAATGGTTGAGTTGAAGTTCATTTAATTGCTTGTTATTTGTTGTGTGGTGAAAACTTTAGTATTTATAATGTATCCTCGTTGTCAATGTGGGTTGATGACCTGTTGTTGTAGGACCTTCAAGTATGTCTAGAGGGGGGGTGATTAGACTACTTGACCAATAAAAACTTAACCTTTTCCCAATTTTAGAGTTTGGCAGATTTTAGCTACTTTAGGACAAGTCAAGCAATCATCAAGCAATTCAAGCAAGCATGCAAAGAGTATATAGGCAGCAGAAATTAAAGCATGCAACTTGCAAGAACGTAAAGGGAAGGGTTTGGAGGATTCAAACGCAATTGGAGACACGGATGTTTTTGGCATGGTTCCGATAGGTGGTGCTATCGTACATCCACGTTGATGGAGACTTCAACCCACGAAGGGTAACGGCTCCGCGAGTCCACGGAGGGCTCCACCCCCGAAGGGTCCACGAAGAAGCAACCTTGTTTATCCCACCATGGCCGTCGCCCATGAAGGACTTGCCACACTAGCGGTAGATCTTCACGAAGTAGGCGATCTCCTTGCCCTTACAAACTCCTTGGTTCAACTCCACAATCTTGTCAGAGGCTCCCAAGTGACACCTAGCCAATTTAGGAGCCACCACTCTCCAAGAAGTAACAAATGGTGCGTTGATGATGAACTCCTTGCTCTTGTGCTTCAAATGATAGTCTCCCCAACACTAAACTCTCTCTCATAGGTATTGGATCTGGTGGAAAGAAGATTTGAGTGGAAAGCAACTTGGGGAAGGCTAGAGATCAAGATTCATATGGTAGGAATGGAATATCTTGGCCTCAACACATGATTAGGTGGTATGAATGGAATATCGTTTGTCTTTGCCGACCTTTTCGCTTCAACCTCGGGACCCTAGAGTCCGGAGTGTGTCCGAATACCTTTTTGGTTAAGAAACGACAGTCGTATGCATGGAGACCAGGCATAGGGGTCATTAGTGCTTTATCAGACAAGTGCCCAACTAGTTATGTTATATTACATGGTTAGTAAGAAACATCTTGCAGGGAGAATAGTTCCGTTAAGGGTTCCTTTCACAGGAGGCATGCCCTAAAGTGCATGTCGGACTGCGAAGAAAGCGATAAAACATCTGAGGCGGATAGATAAATAGGTAAAAGTTATCTTTTAAGTCACCGACCGAATATTCCCTTAAACGCTAGCTTTCGGCTTCACCCGATCGAGGTACACATCCGGTGACCAGCGATAACAATCATGAGGTGCTCCTTTACCTCCTAGCCGAACAATCGGGAGCGAGGGGTAAGCACAGGAGCGAGCAACCCAGCTTGGCCAAAACTTAAGTCATATCGATGCATATAATGGCGAGTAAAAGGTACATGTGGAAGCTTGACACATGTCCTGGGTATGAAACCCGTATAATTGAGCTTCTGTAAAAGAAGCCCCCAGGAATAATGAGTGCGGATGGCACATCATGCATATGCAAAAAATGCGAAAATAGGCCCGTAAGGGCTTTTAAATAACAAGGCATAGAAAGAGAAACAAAAGACAGCCGAAGTGTAAAAGTTTGGACGGGGGAAGGGGACAAACTCTTAGTCCGGCGCTAGGCTAGAATCGTCGGAGGCGGGCTGCGTTCCATGGGTTCGGCTCGAGTCGGTTATCCGACGCATTTCGTAGATGGTATGCTCCGCCGGTCAGGACTTGATCGATAATGAAGGGGCCCTCCCATTTGGGCTTGAGCTTGTCCTTTTTCTTGTCCGGCAGGCGTAGAACTAGTTCACCAACGTTGTAAGTCTTGGCCCGTACTTCTCTGCTTTGATATCTTCGGGCCTGCTGCCGATAAAATGCGGAACGAGCCTTCGCGACATCACGTTCTTCCTCCAATGTGTCCAAGCTGTCCTGCCGATCAAGCTCGGCCTCTCTTTCCTCGTACATGCGCACTCAAGGTGAGTCATGAATAATGTCACAGGGCAAGACTGCCTCTGCGCCGTATACCATAAAAATGGTGTGAATCCGTGTAATGCGGTTAGGCATTGTCCGCAGCCCCCAGTCTGGTCGAGGAGTCTGGACTAGGGGTGTCGGACAGCGGACTATCATCATCCGCCGGACTCCAAGACTACGAAGATACAAGATTGAAGACTCCGTCCCGAGTCCGGATGGGACTTTCCTTGGCGTGGAAGGCAAGCTTGGCGTCTGGATATGTAGATCTCCTACCATTGTAACCGACTACTGTGTAACCCTAGCCTCCTCCGGTGTCTATATAAACCGGAGGGCTTTAGTCCGTGGGGCGACATACATTACAACAATCATACCATAGGCTAGCTTCTAGGGTTTAGCCTCCTTGATCTCGTGGTAGATGCACTCTTGTACTACCCATATCATCAATATTAATCAAGCGGGGCGTAGGGTTTTACCTCCATCGAGAGGGCCCGAACACAGGTAAAACATTGTGTCCCTTGTCTCTTGCTACCATCCGCCTAGGCGCAGAGTTCGGGACCCCCTACCGAGATCCGCCGGTTTTGACACCGACATTGGTGCTTTCATTGAGAGTTCCTCTGTGTCATCACCGATAGGCTTGATGGCATCTTCAACCAACAACGCTGTCCAGGGTGAGACTTTTCTCCCCGGACAGATCTTTGTATTCGGTGGCTTCACTCTATGGGCTAATTCACTTGGCCATCTGGAGCAGATCGAAAGCTACGCTCCTGGCCGTCAGGTCAGATTCGGAAGCCTAAACTTCATGGCCGATGTCCGCGGAGACTTGATCTTCGACGGACTCGAGCCACAGCCAAGCGCGCCGCACTCTTACGACGGGCATGATCTAGCTCTGCCACCGAACAGTGCCTTGATGGCCGCACACAGATCCGCTTCGGCCGTTAGTCCGGAGCCGATCGCCCAGATAGAGGATCGGTGGATAGACACCGCCTCGGGGGCTTCAACTTCCACGGCGATGGAGCCGAACAATAATCTGTCCCCCGCGAAATCTGTGATTCCGAGGTGCGGACTCCTTGCGGACTCGAACCTCCGCGCCCTACCAATCAAATCAGTTAGGCGCGGTTATGGAATTCACCGCGCGGACATCTTCCAATACTCGCCTTTTGGCGACATCCTTAATTCACTAAAGCATCTCTCATTATCAGGAGAGCCCTGGCCGGACTATGGCTAGAATGGTTGGGATGCGGACGACGGAGATATTCAGAGCCCACCCACCACCCACTTTGTAGCCACTGTCGACGATCTAACCTACATGCTAGACTATGACTCTGAAGACATCAACGGAATGGACGACGATGCCGGAGACGAACAAGAAATAGAGCCTATAAGGCACGGGAGGACCACCTCGTCACATGACATATACATGGTGGACACCCCAAAGGAGAGCGATAACGAGGACCAACGGGCCGCGACAGAAGATAACCCCGCCGATAAACAACCAAAACGGCGACGCAGACGCCGCCCTAAGTCCCGCCTCAACGACAACAACGCTCCCATGGAGCCCGCAATACGGCAGGGCTCACAAGTGGACGACGAACATGCAGATAAGCAACCGTTCGAACATGACGAGTCAGATAATCAGTCCAGGCCGGTGAAAACAACGATGCGGGCGACCTCATGCGGACACGCCACCGGAAAGCAAAACCCGGAAAAGACTCGTCAACGCTGCAAGAAGCTGAAGAAGGAAAGAGGAAGCTCAAAACAGCGGAAGACACACTCGAGAATGAGATGGAGCAAAGTGCTCAAAACCGCAGATAAATCTGGCAATGGCCACCAATCAAAGAGCTACCGAGCGCAAGCTGCTACCAGAATTCGACGAGGAGGCCATAGAGCCTCCACCGTCAAAAAATAAAGAGGCCGCCTGGTTGGATAGACGGCCAGATGATAGGCCAAATTCTGACAGCGACGCCACACATAAACCAACCAACGAACTTGGAAGGACAGATGGCCCAGCCAGGTCCATCTACGGGCCAAAGGAGAAGGCCCCAAGAAGCAAGGCAACACGTCAAGTGTCCGAGGATAGCGGCACACACAAATCTGGGCGCCGCACACCCACTATGTTTCACCGATGAGGTCTTTGGACCATGAATTCCCAGCAGGATTTAAACCCATAAACATAGAGGCCTACGATGGAACAACAAACCCTTGAGTGCGGATAGAAGATTATATCTGCATATACACATGGCTAGAGGAGGCGATCTCACGCCATAAAATACCTACCCTCAAGCTCAAAGGGCCAGCCCGTCATTGGCTTAAAAGCCTCCCGAAAACTCTTGTTGGAAGTTGGGAAGAGCTCGAGGGCGCGTTTAGATCAAATTTTCAAGGGACTTATGTCCGCCCTCCGGATCTGAGATGATCTCGGTCACATAACTCAACAGCCCGAAGAGTCGGTAGCATGAAATTCGGAACAGGTTTCTTACCAAAAGAACCAAATAGTCATTTGACGGACGCCGAAGCCTTAGCAGCTTTCAAGCACAATGTCGAGACGAATGGCTTGCCGAGCACCTCGGTCAAGAGAAACCGAGGACAATGTGCGCACTAACAAGCCTCATGACCCGCTTACGTCTTTGGAGAGGATAGGTGGCTAGCAAGATCAGCACCAGCGACCCAAGTACATCGAGATAAGAGATGGAAGCGGAAAATCACGGTAGAGAAAAGAGCAGCGCCGGAATAAAGAGAAAATCCCAAAACACGGCGATCAGCGCCGGATTCAAAAGCTCATGACCCAACAACAAAACACAGCCTCTTAAGGATGATAGCGACGAATTGTCCAACAAACAAGATTTTGGGTCGGATATGTCAAATCCACAATACCCGGAAGGCACGCAAATCACACCCACGAGGATTGTTGGGTTTTAAATAGTCCGGCCGACTAAATGCCGAACACAAGGGGCTCGACGCGTCAAGCGAAGAAGATAAACCCCACCAGCAGAGCACCGGAAAACAAAAGACTTTCCCACAAGGGGTCAAAGCAGTAAACTCACTTCATGTGATATTACGGAAAAATAGTGCGGCACTTTCTAAAAAGAGCTTCGCGCGGTCCAACCCAGCAGACCATAGAGATTGGATATCAAAACCAATCACTTTCGACCACCTGGACTATTCCAGAAGCGTTCAAAAGCAGCGGGGCGGACTCCCCGATATTGAATCCCATAATAGACGGATTACAATTTACTAACATCCTAATGGGCGGAGGCAGCGACTTAAACCTGCTGTATTCAAACACAATCATAGGATGGGGATAGACCCTACCAAAATCCGACACAGCCGCACTTCCTTCAAAGGAGTGGCGCTTGAGCCCTTACGCCAAGTGCACAGGCTCCATATTACTAGAAGTCGTGTTCGGATCGCCGAACAATTTTTGACGCGAAAAATTAATTTTTCACATCGTACCATTTCAAAGTGAATATCAAGCACTCTTGGGACGAAAGGCTTTTGTCCGCTTCAACGCCATACCGCATTACGCGTCTCTTACACTCAAGATGCCCGGTCCGCGTGGCGTCATTTCAGTGCGAGGGTCACTTAAAGACCCCGGACTCGGATAGACGAATCCGGCTTCAGCAGGCTAGGGGCTCCCTAGCCGCATACCTCTTCACAGGGGGCTGCGCGCACAAACAACCGCGGGTTCATACAAACCCCGCTTTAATTATTCATATTTCTTCTTTTACACATATTTTTCGCACGAATTATTTTCAAACTAAACGTTCCTCTCTTTTTACAGATGAACAACGTGCATACCCGTCGAGGATAACGGCATAGCGGAACACAGCGAGGCGTGCACTAGGGACCCGTTGTGAGATTCTTTTGATTAAGACCTGCGTAAACCTTTTTCTTGTCTCTTGTTGTTATTCTCCTTGGTTTCTTCCTATAGCCAAAGCGGGCGACATTTTGGCATCGGCCGCGTCGAAGACCATGGCCGTGCACGGACACTAGGGGCTTAGGGCATTGTTACGCCCATTATTATAAAGACCAAACACCTTAGAGAGTGTCGGCGTCTCGAGTTAGGCATTATATGCATCGGCTTGAATCATGTCTTTGGTCAAATGTTGGGTTTGCCCGGCTCCGTGTTTTGCTGCCTTCGTTCCGTATCATCGGCTAACGCGGCACCGGAGAACTCTGCGATTGTGCCCGGTTAATTTGGCGAGCACCTCGATGAAAGCGAAACCGATGTCATGATACAACGAGAGCTGGTCAACCACTCGATCGACTCTTGGAATGTTTAGAATTCCCGCTTTGACGAAGGACCGTTTCGGTCAGGCACATCGCGCCCGAATTCGGAGAAGGCGGTGCCACCGGGGCTATATCGTAGCCCCACCCTCGAGCTCCACGGCTAAGTGAAAGTGATAAAGCATTATAGTCCGGATTGCCTCGTTAAGCTATGCTACCACCTCCTTAAACAGGACCGAGACGTCGGATTAAGTGTGAAAACGCGCTATTTTTGCGAACACCCCCGCAACCTGTGCGTGGGGGCTGAAGCTGAAGACTGCAATCTTTCAAGTTATACAAATGTATACGTAAACGACCGCACAGGAGAAGTTTTACTACTTGGGACGCACAAGTATAAAAAGCAGTTATAGCATAATCATCATTTTACAAGCTAATACATTCATTTGAACGTGACATTTTTCAAGAACTGCAACTCTATTACACGAGCGCCACGCATAACTTCCCAGAAATAGTGCTCGGCGGGGATCCGGCTTTCATCCGACCCCTGGGCGGATACAGCGGTGGCATCCATCTCCGGACAATGCGCCTTCACACGGGCAAGAGCCATCCGCGCGCCCTCGATACATGCCGATCGCTTCATCTCCTTTATGTGCGGCACCGCTCCAAGGAATTGCTGCAGTAAGCCGAAGTAGCTCGTCGCCTTGGGCCTCTCTGGCCAGACATGGGCCACGATGTCAGTCATGGCAAGTCCGGACAATCTATTTAGCTTCGGCCCATTCGCCAACCGGTCTGTCAGCGGAAGTGGCGATCCGGACTATGGAATTGAGAACAATATAGCTCTTAGTCTTGTGATCCTCCCGGCTCCGGAAGTGCTCAATGGCATCGGCCGCACTTGCAGCTAAGTCCATATCACGGATCCTCCGGACTCCACACCGCTCAAATTGAGCATACTTTTGATCCATAAACGGCGATGCAGCGAAAAGGCTTGCCAGCCACGATATCTCCGACTGGCGCGGTTCCTCCTTCATAGCCGCATTGCGAGCGGGCATCCTTGGCCGGCGGTGGCCTTCTTCAGTCTTCCCGCTCCGATAAGCGCTCCTTTTCAAGAGCCTCATTGCGATCGGCAGCATCTTTTACTTTCATGGCCAATTCGGCCACCTACGCCTAGCTTAGGCGGTCGCAACCCTTTCGGCTTTCAACTCCTCGGCCGCCCTCGAGGCAGCCGCGTCACTCCTTTGGGCTTGCTCCTTAGCTCGAGCAAGTTCGGCCCGAAGGCTCTCCACAGCAGCAGCACCGTCTATACAACAACATATAATTTATCAGAGGAGGGCTTCGACCCCCTTAATAAAGCGACTGCGGAGAACTCATTTACCTTGCGACTCGTCAAGTCGCCGGTTGACAAGTGCGATGTCCGCATCCGCCAAGTCAAGCTGCCGATTTAACTTGGCAAACCCACTAGTTCGGCTAGCCCTCGGACTATCCGCCACCTGCATAGGAACGGCGGAATTCATTACTTTCGATTTCGATCCTCGGCACGCTGTCGTTTTCGACAACCTACCGAGTCTCAGGGGCTACTATCTATACAGGGCGCATTTTTATGTGCAAAACTATTAAAAGACAAAAGGTGCGTCATTCTCGCATACCTCAAACCCCGCCAGCAAACTCATGGTGGCATTGGGCAAACCGCTCTCGGCGGACGAAATCCTTCCAATCACCATATGCATCAACGCACGGTGATCTTCCGGAATGGACGCCCTCTCAAGCAGATTCTTCAGTTCTCCTGGCCGGATACTAGTGGGTGCCGAACTCTCTGGCCCCTCCGGACTCGGGGATACCCTCGGTGACGATACTTCAGGCTCGCCTGCCTTATCTGACGACGCTGCAGACGGAGGCGTTTCACTCTCCATCATCTTCGGAAGAAGGTCCCCCGAAGATGAACTCATCTGAGAAGGCTGCAGATCTGAATTGCAACATAAATATTCCGATTACCCACGGAAGCACAAATGAAGGTATTTCCTTACTAATTAACTCCCTTTTTCATACTCACGGCTCGCTGGAGGGGTGATCCTTTGGCGATGATTGTGCGTCCGGATTCTGTCCGGACGCCGGACCCCCCGGTGCAGATCTCTTCCCACGCTTAGGGGCTTTGGTCTCCGGATCTTTGAGGCGGTCCTCTTCTCCCCACGGAGGAGGGTTCTTGATTCCCCCTCTTGAGCGCCCCTTGAGGCGAAATATTAGCTCCTCTATTTTCCCTTGGCTCCCTTACGTAGGTGCGACCTCCAACATTTCGACCAGCCACGGGCTCGGTCACGGTCTCGGGGGAGGGCGGACACCTTATCAGCCTTGATCGCGCCACCCATTCTGTGAAGAGTAATGGGTCAGAGTCGAACTCTAGAAAGTCATATAAGCAGAATGTCCGGACTCGAGCTATTTACACGAGTATCCAGGCGATTGCGGCTTAGGCTTGCGTCCTCGGCTGATTCGGACCGCCACTGCGGTCCGAAGAACAACTTGTACATCTCCACGGGTGTCGCACCCATAAAGTGTTGGAGAATCCGAGGTCCCTCCGGGTTGAACTCCCATAGACGGAGAGGACGGCGTTTGCAGGGCAGAAGATGCCTTATTAGCATAACCTGCATCACCACGATCAGATCGATCTCCCTCGTTTGGAGGTCTCGAATCCGGCCCTGCAGTGAGGGCACGTCTTCGGACGGCCCCCAATTGAGCCCTTGGTTGACCCACGACATCAGTTGGCGTGGAGGTCCCGGGCGGAATAAAGGCGGCGGCTTTTGCCTGCTACCCTTCGGAGCGGTGATATAGAACCACTCCTACTGCCACAGTCCGAGTTCCTCTTGGAAGGAACCCTCGGGCCATGGGGCATCGGCCTTTTTGCTTATGGCCTCCCCGCCGCACTCCGCTTGAAGCCCCCCGATCATCTTCGGCTCCACCTTGAAGGTCTTCAGCCATAGGCCAAAGTGGGGAGTGACGCGGAGGAAGGCTTCACAGACGATAATGAATGTGGAGATGTGGAGGATGGACTCCGGAGCCAAGTCGTGAAAGTCTAGCCCATAGTAGAACATGAGTCCTCTCATGAAGGGGTCCGTCGGGAAGCCTAAACCCCGATGGAGGTGGGATACAAAGACAACGAACTCACCGGGCTCGGGGGCGGGCACAGCGTGCCCTTGGGCAGGCAACCTGTGCGAAACCTCATCGGCCAGGTACTTGGCTTCACGTAACTTCAATATGTCCTCCTCCATGACGGAGGAGGGCATCCACCGGCCCTGGAGGTCGGAGCCGGACATGGTTGAGAATCCGAAGCGCTCGAATCTGAGGCTCTGGGTGTTGGAACTAGGAGCGAGGAGGAGATTCGATCACGAGATTGAAGAACAAGGACAAGCCTTGGTCCTCTTATAAAGAGAAAAAATACCAAGAGCCGTCTCCGTGACCGTTTGGGATTCACCTTGAAGAGAGGCGTGGCGGCGAGGCGGTTGGGTTACCCACGCGTATTGATGAGAATCCCGGAATAAGGGGACACGATCTACGCCCGACAAGGCGTGCCAAAAGAAACCGCTTCGCTAAGCGTCTTTGAGGTGGTGTAGTAAAAAGCGATTCAAGCGGTGGCTTGGTAGCGGTGTGATGTCACGCCGCATAATCGTCGGCAGATTGATCTAGTGTACATTTTATTCTCTCTACGGTGGAATGTGGAATTTATTTTGCGAGCTGGACACTATCACGGTGTTCATGATCTTCTCTGGATTATTCAAGGGAGGAACCCGCCTTGCAATGCCGAACATTATCTTGCGCCGGACTAATCGTCATTGAAGCCTGGTTCAGAGCTCTTGAGGAGTCTGGACTAGGGGTGTCCGGACAACGGACTATCATCATCCGCGGACTCCGGACTATGAAGATACAAGATTGAAGACTCCGTCCGAGTCGGATGGGACTTTCCTTGGCGTGGAAGGCAAGCTTGGCGATATGGATATGTAGATCTCCTACCATTGTAACCGACTCTGTGTAACCCTAGCCTCCTCCGGTGTCTATATAAACCGGAGGGCTTTAGTCCGTAGGACGACATACATTACAACAGTCATACCATAGGCTAGCTTCTAGGGTTTAGCCTCCTTGATCTCGTGGTAGATCCACTCTTGTACTACCCATATCATCAATATTAATCAAGCAGGATGTAGGGTTTTACCTCCATCGAGAGGGCCCGAACCTGGGTAAAAACATTGTGTCCCTCGTCTCTTGCTACCATCCGCCTAGACGCACAGTTCGGGACCCCCTACCCGAGATCCGCCGGTTTTGACACCGACAGTGGTTCTCTCTTTGAAATGGTAAGTTGGAAGTGTAGGTTCGTTCTGATGGCTCTCTCCACGAATAAAGAGGAGGTGGAGGTGTATATATAGCCTCCACACAAAATCTAACCATTACACACAATTTACCAAACTCGGTGGGACGAATTGTTAAACTCGGTCGGACCGATTTAGTAAACCTAGTGACCGTTAGTGCTTTTCGGTGGGACCGACATGCATCTCGGTGAGACCGATTCGGTTAGGGTTAGGGCATAACGTAATCTCGGTAAGACCGATTACACAAACTCGGTGAGACCGATTTGGTAATAAGCTTTCTAGAGAGTTGGTCAGCTAAACTCGGTGGGACCAATTTGCACTTTTCGGTGAGACCGAAATGTTACAAAAAGGAAACAGAGAGTTTACATTGCAATCTCGGTGGGACCAATCGCTCACTTCGGTTAGACCGAAACGTTGCGAAGGGAAACAGAGAGATTGCAACCCATCTCGGTGAGACCGAGATCCCTATCGGTAAGACCGATTTGCTTAGGGTTTGTGGCAGTGGCTATGACTTTTGGAATCGGTATGCCGGATAGGAAGAATTGGTGTGACCGATTTTGGCTTTGGGTTTAGGTCATTTGTGGATGTGGGAAAGTAGTTGAGGGTTTTGGAGCTTATCACTAAGCACATGAAGCAAGAGGCTCATTAAGCAACACCTCATCCCTCCTTGATAGTATTGTCTTTTCCTATAGACTCAATGTGATCTTGGATCACTTAAAATGTAAAATGAAGAGTCTTGAGCTTTTGAGCTTGAGCCAATCCTTTGTCCTTAGTATTTTGAGGGATCCACTTTCATCATCCATGCCATGCCATTCATTGAGCTTTCCTGAAATAATAGTCTTGGAATAGCATTAGCTCAATGAGCTATATGTTGTTATGAATTACCAAAACCACCTAGGGATAGTTGCACTTTCAGTTGTATGTAGTAAAATGATATGCCTGTGATAAACTTAATAAATTTATGAATGGCTTTCGAGTTGCTTCTGTGAGTGAGTGGTGCGACGAGGCAAAAAAATATTTTCCGAATACATAATTGTACGTGCATTACAACAGGTTATCGGATGAGTCCAATCAACAATAGTAGTACACTATTTGTACTAGCTTCACATGCTTTGCACGTCGTGCGGGTGTTTTTACTGTAGCCATATTGTACTACGTAACCAGCACCCCGAATCCTCGATACTAGTAATATATAGTAAGTAGTAGGAGTAGTAGGGTGGCATGGGCCAGAATAAGCATTCGCGTCCAGGAGTACGGCACACACCACCAGCATGACTTCCATCTGACACCATATTTCTTGGAGTCCATGCTAGAGCAATCTCTTCAACCTCATCGTTTCTCTAACTCAGCCATCGCGCGGCGGGCGAGGTGGGGGTTTGCTGATAGTCGGTTTCCTCAACTGCGGTCCCCCTTGTAAGGCCAACTCCAACGCTCTATCAATATATGGATGTACTCTTCTTCCCAATACAAAAACTTGCATTCATTCTACTCCCTCCGTTCTACTACCTCCGTCCTAGTTTATAGGTCCCCTTTGTAGTTTGTGTCAAATGTTGACTAAAGATTTAACTAACAAAATGTTAATGCATGTCAAGGAAAATTATCTCATTGGATTCGTATTTGAACATAGTTTTCAAAAATATAATGTTTGGTGACATGCGTAAACATTTTGTTAGTTTAATCTATGGTCAAATTTGGCACGAAATATAATGGGGACCAATAAACTCGGACGGAGGTAGTATTTGTCAAAATATATATGTATCTACACATGTTTTAGTATATAGGCACATCCATTTTGGACAAATGGAAGTCAAGTATTTTGGAGCGGAGGAGTCAGAATAAATTTTAAGTTAGCACAACTAGTCTAATCCGAGAGCACAACCGAAGATTTGGTCGGGTTCTTCCTCCTTTTGCCGACACGTGGGACATCCAGCATCCAGGTCGTGTCATGAAAGAAAATAGAGTGGTAGTTGATAAGTTGAAGCCACAAGATGTGCATCTTGGGTTAAACTGTAAATAGAATCTTACTACTCTTGAGTAACTCCAAAAGCGGCCACGAAGATCTTTCTTGGATTTGTTTTCATCACCAAAGACGTCGAGGTGAAAGATGTGCAGGTTCAGTGGGTCCTCTTGCGTTTTTACTGACATGTGGGGCCGCATTTGAGCAAACAGACGATGGGCTCCGCATGTCCGCTGGCTGGCTGAGAAGAGAGATAGAGGAGGGCTGAGCATGGACTGCAGGAAATTTGTTCTACGTAACCAGCACCTTGATATTCGCGTGTGGTTGTTTCTAGAATAAAAAAAGGAGGTACCTCTACTTATGTTACTCCCACTACGCCTAGCCTAAGGTTAGTAGGTAACCTTGCACTTGGCTCCTCGCCTCTTCTGGAAGTCGATGGTTCTACAGTAGTGCTTCTGGCAATCTTCGCTTGTAAGAAAAAGTTTCTCCTCATGCTGCGAGCCACCACGCACGCGTTGGTGAGGGAGAAGGCGTAATCAAGCTTCTCGTCGTTCTGCGAGTTGACGGGACACATCAATGTTATTTACTAGTAGTACGTACTCTCTCCAAAAAAGGGCTGACCATGTCATTCCTACCATCCCGTGCTCCGTCGTTGAGTACGTGCACTATTCACGTGCCATTCACGTGCCATCGAGGAGAAAAAATATTGCGTAGGTGCCATCGAAGTGCACGACTCACTTACGGAAAAGGGTTTCCCCCCGCTTCCCCCCCGCACGACTCACTTACGCACTGCTTATCAGATTATCTCCATTTTCTTGCATGACACATGCACCTTGATGCTAGATGTCTCGCGTGTTGGGAAAAGGATGAACAAAGCTCATGTAAAAGAAAAGAGTTAAAGAGCATAGATTCCCGACAACCGAGGAGGAGCAAGGAACCTCGCGGTGGAGCGTCTGCAAGGAACCTTGCACGTTTTCCCCTGTTTTTGGCCGCCTGCCCACCTATAAACAACTAAAAGAACATGAACTTTTCGCTAACCACTAGAAACGGTACATCAGGATGCTAAGTTGAAGATGTTTTATACTCCCTCCGTTCCCAAATATAAGTCTTTTTAGATATTTTAATAAGGGACTACATACGAAACAAAATGAGTTAATCTACACTCTAAAATATGTACACAAGCCAACGCACTAACTCCATCCGATCCAACTCATGCACATACGTGCACAACATGGAGCACACAATGCACGTACATAAGACGTGCATGCACACACGCTCGGCCGCAGAATGCACATGAATAAAACATGCATGCGCACACACTCGGCTGCATGGAGGCGTGCGCCATCCGCGGCGACGTCTGGTTCTTTCTGCTACGGCGAAGCTCGCACGCAACGGTGCATACGCATCTCTTGCAGAACCTCTTTGCCGTCGTTGCTCAACTACTAGTCGGAGATGAAGACGACCGCAGCCTCGGCCTTAGAGCTAGCACTGATGGAAAAACACGCACGCTGCACGCACACGAGCACATATGGAGTGCCCATGACGTGGTGGTTGTGCGTCCCCAGTCGCCTCTACTCCTTCTGCGCACGTTGTCTCTCAAGGCGGTTGCATGCTAATGATGATGTGGGTGAGATCTTCTAGGACTCAAATGATGACGAGGAAAATTATGAGACACAAGGTGACGTACACCGTCAAGGTCCACGGTCAAGGGGGTGCTAGCAAGTGGTTAGATGTGCTTAGAGCAAGTAAAATAGAGCTGAGTCAGCGGGCTATAAGGAATAAACATTAGTATATTTCTGCTTAGTTGGAGGAAAGAGAAGAGGAGAGAGAAGGTAAGCGGGCTCTTCGTGAAGAGCCAGCTCTAGCACGTGCTCCTAGGCACTTTGTACATGTTGACTATAAGATGGACTGTAGGCTTATAGCCAGCAGCTGGCTATACTATTAATGCTCTTTAGATGAGGTGCTAAGTGCATTAAATGGCTTAGTAACTCAAGTGTTCAATGCATAGGTGCTTAGTTTATTGGTGCCACATCGTATTTTATGCCTACGTGGTAGGCTTAGCAGCTATACATGGTGGAGCACTGGGAGAGGCCAAGGCTGGTCATAGTGGGGAGTAACTTGTACTGTAACATATTACTATGTTACTCTAAACATCTCAATAAAACGGAAAGGAGGGAGTGGTAACATAGACTAGTGTCATATGCAGAGTATAGGAGCACATGATATTTCCCCGTCCGGACCGATCCCAAGTTGGCTTCTCACCTTCTTGGCCCAACAAAACCCCCTCGCCCTCCGACGCGCGCTTCCCGCCCGGCGCCAGCTGAGCCCGCCGCTCCACATTGAGGGCGACGCGACCTCTCACTGTTTCCGCCGTTGAAGCGGCATGCCGACCGAGGGCACCGCCCGCTGCACGCCCGGCTTTTCAGACTACACAGTGGATAGTAACTTTTAGAGCAAGTACTATAATTAGATGACATAAGCAGGTTATAAGGATTTAAATATAGTATTTGTGCTTTGTTGAAGGAGAGAGAAGAGGAGAGAGAAGAGAAGCGGATTGTAAACGTGTAGCCGGTTTATAACACCCTCAATGCGGCTATATCTCCCATGTGTCGAAGCACGACTTAGAGGCATAACCACATTGAAAGCAATGTCGCAAGTGAGGTAATCTTCACACAACCCATGTAATACATAAGGGAAAGAGATACATAGTTGGCTTACAATCGCCACTTCACACAATTACATGAATAAAGCATTACATCATCCAGATACAATCAAGGTCCGACTATGGAACCAAAATAAAAGAAGAACCCCAAATGCGATAAAGGTCCCGATCGACCCCTAGCTGGGCTCCACTCGATCAACTAGAGCGAAACAACACAAAGGGCAAGATCTTCATCGACCTCCTCCTTGAGCTCGGATCGTCACCTGCTTTCGGTAACATAGGCACTGCAAACTGGTTTTGGAAGTATCACGGTGAGCCACGAGGACTCAAGCAATCCCATTACCATGGGTATCAAGACTAGCAAAGCTTAATGGGTAAGGAAGGGGTAAAGTGGTGAGGTTGCAGCAGCGGCTAAGCATGATATGGTGGCTAACATACGCAAATGAGGCGAGAAGAGAAACAAAGGAGCGGTCGTGAAGCTAGCAATGATCAAGAGGTGATCACGAACACCTACTTCGTCAAACATAACCCGAAACCGTGTTCACTTCCGGACTCCGCGAGAAGAGACCATCACGACTACACACGTGGTTGATGCATTTTAATTCGGATCAAGTGTCAAGTTATCTACAACCGGACATTAACAAATTCCCATCTGCCACATAACGCGGGCACGGCTCTCGAAAGTTTAAACCCTGCAGGGTGTCCCAACTTAGCCCATGACAAGCTCTCGCGATCAACGAAGGAATAGACCTTCTCCCGGGAAGACCCGATCAGTCTCGGAATCTCGGTTTACAAGACATTTCGACAATGGTAAAACAAGACCAGCAAAGCCGCCCGATGCGCCGACAATCCCAATAGGAGCTGCACATATCTCGTTCTCAGGGCAACACCGGATAAGTAAAGCTACGAGTAAAACCAGCCCTCGAGTTGCCAAGAGGTGGCCCCGCAGGTTGCTCGTTTCGGACCAACACTTAGACAAGCATTGGCCCGGGGGGGCTAAAATAAAGATGACCCTTGGGTTGGCCGACCCAAGGGAAGGGTATAGGTGGTGGTGAGGCAAATGGTAAAACCAAGGTTAGGCCTTGCTGGACAAGTTTTATTCAAAGCGAACTGTCAGGGGGGTCCCATAAATCACCCGACCGCGTTAGGAACGCAAAATCCGGGAACATAACACCGGTATGACGGAAACTAGGGCGGCAAGAGTGGAACAAAACACCAGGCATAAGGCCGAGCCTTCCACCCTTTACCAAGTATATAGATGCATTAGTAATATAAGAGATATTGTGATATCCCAACAAAACCCTGTCCACCATGGAGAAATCTTCAACTTCACCTGCAGCTAGCAACGCTATAAGAGGGGCTGAGCCAAAGCGGTAACATAGCCAACCAACGGTTTGCATAGGAAAGGTGTCAAAGGTTAGAGGTTCATGGCAATATGGGATAGCTTGAAGAGGAAATGATAGGTAATGCAGCATAGCAATAGAACGAAGCAACTAGCATAGCAATGATAGTAGTGAGATCCAGGGTAGCGGTCATCTTGCCTGAAATCCTGCTAGGAAGAAGAACGAGTCCATGAAGAAGACAAAAAGACGTAGTCGAACAAATCCTCACAACTCCGGAACAAAACCGAAGCTAACGAGAGAAGCAAACCGGAAAGAAGCAAACAACATGGTAAACACACAAGCATAAACATGTCAAGATGCACATACGAGTATGATGTATGTCCGGTTTAATGAGGCATGGCATGGCAAAGTGCAACAAACAATACTACAAGTTAAGTGGAGCTCAATATGCAACGAGTTGCATATTGACGAAACACCACATCAATTATTTAGTTCTCTCTCGTTTAAGCTACCAAGCAATATTAAATGTTTTTAAACATGGCAAGAGGTGAAGCATAAGAAAACTACCTATCAGGCAAGTTTAAATGAGGCCGGAACAACAAACAACAATTCCGGAAAATCCCCATATGCATATTTTAGATTCGGTACTGTTCTGTCCTAAACCATATTTTATTGTTGTTAAACAGGAAAATAAAGTGCACCATGTTAAACTAGGCATTTTTCCACCCCATTAACATATAAAGAACATTTAATTCTGAGCTACAGTTATTTAGTTATGAATTAAATCATTTTAGCATGACATTTGGCAAATTTTAACAAACAACATTTTAAATAGTTTAAACATGGATGAAAGTGGCATTTTATTAAACTACACAAAATTCTAAGCATTTTACATGTTTAAATCATTTTAATCCGATGCACCATTTGTGAGTTATTAAATGCAGGAAATCTAGGGGGTTTTCTGCAAATCTGTCGTTCACTGGATAAATAGGCAAATTCGTTCAGAGCCGAGAAAAAAACATGGCAGGCCGAATCTGGTGCAAGTTGGGCCAAAAGAGAGGAGGGGCTGGGCGGCTGCTCACATTGGGCGGTTGTAGGGGCGTTGGGTCTTGCTCACCCATGGGCCAAGCGACGCGTCAGCGGGTGAGTGGGCGAAGGAAGTAGCTCTGTTAGCTCAAGAATGAAGCAACAATGAGAGGTAAGCGCAGGGCAGCGATGCGCGATGCAGCGGCTCCGTGAGGCAACCTCGGCGGGACCGGCGGAGCAGGACGGACTCGGCAGCCAGCGGCGGAGCAGAGGGATCCGGTCAGATGGCGCTCTCGGCAACCAGACGAAGGGCGGCCGCCCCAGCGTGGCGAGGCGAGGGTGGCGCCGAGGCGAGAATCGAGCGCGGAGGAGGCCAGGAGGCGCGGGGACGGCGGAACCAGGCAGCGAGGCGGCAACCCGGCGAGATCCAAGGCGAGGCAGGGGTCGGTGGCCATGGTGGTTTCCTGCACAGAGAGAGTCGAGAGGGAGATCGTGAGACGGAGAGGGAGCAACGAAGGGAGCAAGATGGAGAGAGAGAGGCAGGGGCACGCGACCGGAGGCGTGACGGCGCTCGCAGGTGGTGGCGGGCTGGCCGAAGATGCTGCGACGACGGGTGGAGACGTGGCTGGGTAGCTGTGGGAAGAGGAGGTCGGTGCCTCACGGGCTGCTCGGCCTTGGGCTGTCGCTGGCGGCGGTCAGTTGGGCTCCGGCGAAGGTCATCGGCAGCACGGGCGTTGGGGACGAGGCAGAGGAGGAAGGGGCACGTCGGGGAGGCCGAAGACGGGCGCCATGGACTGAAGGAGCTCGGGGGCGGAGTTCTCCGCTCGGCGCGAGGACTCGGCACGAGGAGGTGGCAGCCGTGGTTGGTGGATTTTGGATCGGAAGGACTGGTGGGATGGGGATCGAGGGGAGACGGCTGGCCTGTGGGTGGCTGCGAGATGGATCTGGGGAGATCCCGAGGCGGAAGGTGAGTGTGGCGGCGGCGGCAGGGACAAACTGCCTAGAAGTTAGGGTTTTTCCAAAATGACTAAGGGTGGACTATATATACCTCACAGATTAGGTTAAGGGCTATCTCGGTCCCTCGGATCGGAAACGGACGATCGCGAAGAAAATAGCTAGGGAGTCCAAAAAAGAAGACGGAGATATTTTGTAGATGTTTGGGGATGATCCGGATCCAACGGTAATGACTGCCCGGGTCGGGTTTAGGGGAGTTTTTGGACACACGAGAGGGGTCTATGCACTGTGTTGAGAGGGTAGGCATTTAGATGAGAGGGGGAAAACAAAGACAAAGGTCTGATGAAAGGCCACGGGGTCAAGGGGTTTTGTTGGTCTCGGAGAAAGAGAGAAGAGAGGGGTCCAAATGGTCTGCGAGAAGGTCAACAAAGGCAAAGTGGTCCGAGGAGGTCAACGAGGACAAGGGCCCGAAAAAATGCCAACGCAGACAAAGAAAGAAAGGGCAACTGCGAACGGTTACGAGTTTTATGAAAACAATGACGACAACGAGTGCCGATGCAATGCAAATGATGCCATGAGATGAGATGCATGCCAAGACCAAGATGCGAAACAAAAGACAAAAACCCAACCACGGAGAAAATAATATATCACAAAGCCGGAAAATGGCAAGAGTTGGAGTTACGAATATGGAAAGCTACATCCGGGGCGTTACACGGTTGTACTCCAACATACTCTACTTTGTGAGACAAAAGGTGGGGCCATTATTAATGATATTGTATTTATACTAAAGGGACTAACGGACGCCTTAATTACTCTATTTTTTTAGACAAACCTTGGTGGGGATATTATTGACTTTTTTTGAACTATTATTGACTTGGACGTGGGGTTTGGGGGCCAAAGGCCTACTATTATACTCCGACCTGACATGCTCTACCCTAGCCGCCGTTTTATCATATGGTTTCGCACCGTTCCAGATCTTAGTGCTGCCACGCAATTCTTCTCCAGCCTTCCTTCTGGCGTGCACCGCGAGAAGGGACAGCAGTCCTCCGAACCCCGCCTTTCGTGATCCTTTATGTTAGAGGGGCGATCAGGTTTTTGGGGAGCACACTCCTGTGACTGCTGCCAGCGATGACTTCCTCAATGAAAGCCTTCTTCCTCGACCTCGGTACCCTCTTCATCAACGACATGAGTGACAACATCAACCACATCGGTTCTGCTCCCGCTGTACAGTATGTGATTCTGTCCTCCTGGTTTAGTCCGCATCATTACTTTGATGTTTGCAATTGTCATCATGATCTATTTACTGCTGATTCGGATTAAATCTCATACTAAATTGCTCATATATTCAAAATCAATCCAAAAACCTGATCACGGGCAATTTACTCGAGTGGTTTTTTGCGCTTTTGAAGCCGCCTACTTTTAAGGGGGTGCAATATAAAAGGTGGCGCACAAGAGCAGTATATTGGTTTCAGATCATGTACTGCTATGAAGCCACTAAGGGTAAGCCTGAGGGCGATCTTAATCCTACACAGTAGGAAGCTTTTCAGAACATGGATACCCTCTTCAAAGCCGCCCTGCTGAGTGTTCTTGACGATTCCATTGTGGATTCGTATATGTTGTTTGAGAGCGGGAAAGACATGTGGGCTGCTCTCAAGGCCACGTTTGGGCCCTCGGGCGCTGGCAATGAGTTGTACGTCATGGAGCAATTCTGTGACTACAAGATGACTAATGAGCGCTCTGTTGTTCAGCAGACTCATGAGATAAAGTCACTCTCTAAGGAGCTTGAGTACTTAAGTGTGAGTTGCCGGACAAATTTGTTGTTGGGGCCATCATTGCCAAGCTTCCACCTTCGTGGAACGATTTTGCTACTTCTCTGAAAAACAAGAGACATGAGTTTTCTGTTTTGGATCTCATTAGCACTCTTGATTTTGAGGAGAAGGTGAGAGCAAAAGACACACGTGCTCGGGTCGCCGAGGGAGCTTCTAGTGCCCACATGGTACACGAGAAGAACTTCCAGCCCAACCAGCCCTAAAACAACAAGAACAAATCACAGGGGAAAGGCAAGTTTGATGCAAAGAACAAGCCGTCACATTCTATCAACTTCAAGAAGAATTCTCATAACGCGAAGGGATACAAACCTCAATTTTGGTAGCACCGCACAAAATTTATATGGCTGCATCTACCTGCTGCGGCTAACCTCATGGTGCTCGGTATTCCTACATTAAGTAACTAGGTACAATGACCACTACAAGATGAAATTAGCTTATTCCCACGTTGACTTGCTGAATGAAGTGCGAAACAATCCTGTCATGTGTGGAGGAGCAAACAAGCAGGCAGCGAAGGTGGAAATAAACCAAGGACCTATGAAATTATATGTAATCTTCCTCAGGCAGGTCAGTATCCCCTTCATCTAGATGATCGTGTTTTGTCATGCCGAGCTACTGATATGTGCTACTGTTTTGCAACACCGTTTAAGTATAGCTACTGTTTTCCTATCTTTTCAGATTCAGCACAATGAATATGATATCAGGGGAACTGCACAATATGGACCCATGTTGAGTCATCTCTATTGCCTCATGTGTTTGCTGCAAATGTGTCAGCATCAGTTGCAAGATGAGGCAGCTAGCTAGCTGTGGAGTTGCCAACATGCTCAAAGTGCTCGCAACATTGAGAATAAACAAGCATGCCCAAGAAATTAATGTGTGCGCAGGGAGGCCCTTTGCTCAAAGAAGCATCGACCGATTTTCTTTATTTCCACACCTTCTCACAGTTTTGTATATTGGTTATAGTATGGTGAATCATTGAGATGCATAGACAAGCTGAACTTTTGTTCTTCTGAATGTTAGTTTAATGTGAGTGTCTGCATCTAGTACCCCATCCTCTAATTTGGTGGATGCACACAGAGAAAATAAATCTCCTTAATTTACTCCATAACCACCCTATTAAATAGGCCTAGTAACAAACCAGGCGCATGCAGTGGCCGGCGGGCACATGCATCCTGCATGCATAGCTAGTCATGCAGCAACGCAAAAGAAGAGAGCGGTTCTTGGGAAAAAGCGAGTAGTTAGTGCAGCGGGCCTTATAAACACGAATAGCTCGCTCGCCTGCCTCCCCACCAAATTCGCCCGCTCCCCAATCTTCCTCACTCGCCCGTAAAACCCCGTTCACCTTCTTCCTCACTTCATGTAAAACTTTGCTCCTCTTCTTCCACTCATACAAAAATCCCCAGCCCTCCATCTTCCCCACTCGCGCTGCCACTAGGCTTGTCTCTGGCTACTCTGCTCAAACCCGTGAGCTCGGTGCGACGCCCACAAGGAAAATGGATTCGGCTGGCCCCAGCGCCAAGAAGATGAGGCTCCTTGATGGCGACGCTGGTTGTAGATCCCACCCTGTGGCTGGGAGAAGCGTGAGCCACCCCCCACTTGGATCCGAGGAACCGGTAGAATCTCCGGTGGAAAAGGCTGACAGTACGGGCCCACACAGGAAAATGCCTCCTTATTACACGCAAAATAATGATTCCTCCACCTGATAGCTAGGACCCACCGGAAGGGTCTCTGTATTTCGTGAAAAATGTTCCCCCCGCTGTCAGCTCGGACCCACCGGAAATGCCTCCTTATTACGCACAAAAAATGAATACTCCCCCTGCTAGCTGGGACTCACCTTGGTGGGAGGCTGACTTGTGGGCCTAGTAAGTTTACGGGGATGGAGGGGTTTGTCAACTTAGTCAATATGAACGACTCTAGCTCCAGTGACCTTACGATGTCCATCCAACGGCCGTAGTGCTTCTTCAACCTCTGGTCTTCGTGCTCCAGCAGCCCAAAGCAGCGCCGGTCGTGCCGCGTGCTCCTGCCTCCTATGGCCGGCTGTGATGCCGCGGAGGCCTCACCGCCCCCTACTACTCCCACTGCTGGCCAGGCCATCCCTCTACTCACCCACACACCCTGTTATTCTGCAGCGACGGTAGCCTCACCCTTGTACTCCTCTTCACGTGGGCATCCACTGCTGCGTCTTCCCCGGCTCCGCGTCGTCCCATTCCTAGACCTCGCCATCGTCCACTGCCGTGGTGCTCTCGGTGCGGCATGGTCAATGTGGTCAACGACCGACTTCCATCGGAAGAGTACTGTGCGTGGAGAGGCTGACAGCTGGGTCCACGGCGGCCGCAAGGAAGTGCCTCCTTATTACGTGCAAAATAATTATTCCTCCACCTGACAGCGGGGACGCACCGGACGGGCCACTGTATTTTGTGAAAAAAATGTTTCCCCCTGACTGCTGGGACCCACCAGCTACATCTTCGCACGCAAGGAAGTGCGTCTGCGCAAAAAAATGATTCGCCCCCCTGACTGCTGGGACCCACCAGCTACATCTTCGCAAGGAAGCGTCCGGGCAAAAAAAAACGATTGGCCCTCGCCGGTGTCAAAACCGGCGGATCTCGGGTAGGGGTCCCAAAGCTGTCGTCTAGGCGGATGGTAGCAGAGTCGAGGACACGATGTTTTACCTGTGTTGGGCCCTCTCGATGGAGGTAAAACCCTCGCCCCGCTTGATTAATATTGATGATATGGGTAGTACAAGAGTGGATCTACCACGAGATCAAGGAGGCTAAACCCTAGAGCTAGCCCATGGTATGATTGTTGTAATGTGTGTTGTCCTACGGACTAAAGCCCTCCGGTTTATATAGACACCGGGGGAAGCTAGGTTACACAGAGTCAGTAACAATGGTACTACATATCCGTATCGCCAAGCTTGCCTTCCACGCCAAGGAAAGTCCCATCCGGACACGGGACGGAGTCTTCAATCTTGTATCTTCGTAGTCTTGGAGTCCGGCGGACGATGATAGTCCGGCTGTCCGGACACCCCCTAGTCCAGGACTCCCTCAGTAGCCCCTGAACCGGGCTTCAATGACGATAAGTCCGGCGCGCATAATGTTCGGCATTGCAAGGCGGGTTCCTCCCTTGAATAATCCAGAGAAGATCATGAACACCAGGATAGTGTCCGACTCCGCAAAATAAATTCCACATTCCACCGTAGAGAGAATAAAATGTACACCAGTCCAATCTGCTGACGTATTATGCGGCGTGACATCACACCGCTACCAAGCCTTTGTTTGAATCGTTTTTTACTATACCACCTC
Source organism: Aegilops speltoides (assembly GCA_021437245.1). Lineage (NCBI taxonomy): Eukaryota > Viridiplantae > Streptophyta > Magnoliopsida > Poales > Poaceae > Aegilops > Aegilops speltoides. The sequence goes on along the minus strand of CM038141.1, from coordinate 170,153,867 downwards.
AGCATGTTTAGCGAAGCGATTTCCTTGGCACGTCTTGTCGAAGCAGAGATCGTGTTCCCCTTATTCCGGGATTCTCATCAATACGTGCGTGGGTAACCCAACCGTGCCCGTCGCCACGCCTCCTCTATCGAAGGTGAATCCCAAACGGTCACGGAGACGACTCTTGGTATTTTTCCCCTTTATAAGAGGACCAAGGCTCGTTCTTTTTCTTCAATCTCGCATCGAATCTCTTCCTCGCTCCCAGTTCTAACACCTAGGGCCTCAGATTCGAGCGCTTCGGATTCTCAACCATGTCCGGCTCCGACCTCCAGGGCCGGTGGATGCCCTCCTCCGTCACGGAGGAGGACATATTGAAGCTACGTGAGGCCAAGTACCTGGCCTACGAGATTTCGCACAGGTTGCCTGCCCAAGGGCAGGCCGTGCCCGCCCCCGAGCCCGGCGAATACGTTGTCTTCGTATCCCACCTCCATCGGCGTTTAGGCTTCCCGACGGATCCCTTCGTGAGAGGGCTCATGTTCTACTACGGGCTGGATTTTCACGATTTGGCTCCGGAGTCCATCCTCCATATCTCCGCATTCACTACCGTCTGCGAAGCCTTTCTCCGCGTCACTCCCCACTTCGGCCTGTGGCTGAAGACCTTCAATGTGGATCCGAAGATGATCGGGGGGCGTCAAGCGGAGTGCGGCGGGGCGGCCATAAGCAAAAAGGCCGATGCCCCGTGGCCCGAGGGTTCCTTCCAAGAGGAACTAGGACTATGGCAGCAGGAGTGGTTCTATATCAGCGCTTCGAAGGGCAGCAAGCAAAAGCCGCCGCCTTCATTCCGCCCGGGACCTCCACGTCAACTGATGTCGTGGGTCAACAAGGGCTCAATTGGGGGCCGTCCGAAGACGTGCCCTCACTGCAGGGCCGGATTCGAGACCTCCAAGCGAGGGAGATCAATCTGGTCGTGGTGATGTAGGTTATGCAAACCAGGCATCTTCTGCCCTGCAAACGTCGTCCTCTCCGTCTATGGGAGTTCAACCCGGAGGGACCTCGGATTCACCAACACTTCATGGGTGTGACACCCATGGAGATGTACAAGTTGTTCCTCGGACCGCAGGTGGCGTGTCCGGAATTGGCCGAGGACGCAGGTCTAATCCGCAATCGCCCAGATACTCAGGTAAATAGCTCAGAGTCCGGACGTTCTGTTTATCTGCTTTTTTAGAGTTCGCCTCCTAACCCATTACACTTCACAGGAGTGGGTGGCGCGATCGAGCCTGATAAGGTGTCCGGCCCCCCCGAGACCGTGACTGGAGCCCGTCTTTGGTCGGAATCTTTGGAGGTCGCACCCACGGAAGGGAGCGATGGGGAAAATAGAGGAGCTATTATTTCGCCCAAAGGGGCGTCTGAAGAGGGGAAATCAAAAACCCCTCCTTCCAGGGGGAGAAGAGGACCGCCTCCGAGGATCCGGAGGCCAAAGCCCCTAAGCGGGGGAAGATATTTTCCCCGGGGGGTCCGGCGTCCGGGGAGAATCCGGACGCACAATCATCGCCAAAGAATCAGCCCTCCAGCGATCCGTGAGTATGAAAAGGGAATTTCATCAGTAAGAAAATACCTCCATTTGTGCTTCTGTGGGCAACCGAAATTTTTATCCTGCAGTTCGGATTTGCAGCCTTCTCAGATGAGTTCGTCTTCGGGGGACCTTCTTCCGGAGATGATGGAGAGTGAAACGCCTCCGTCTGCTGCGCCGTCAGATAAGGCAGACGAGCCTGAAGTATCGTCATGGAGGGTATCCCCGAGTCCGGAGGGGCCGGAGAGTTCGGCGCCCGCTGGTATCCGGCCGGGAGAACTGAAGAATCTTCTTGAGTGGGCGTCCATCTCAGAAGATCACCGTGCGTTGATGCGCATGCTGATTGGAAGGATTTCGTCCGCCGAGAGCGGATTGCGTAATGCCGCTATGAGTTTCTTGGCGGGATTTGAGGTGCATAAAATAGCGCACCTTCTATTTTTGACAGTTTTGCACATAAAAGTGTGCCCTGTATAGATAGTAGCCCCTGAGACTCGGTAGGTTGTCGAAGACGACAGTGTGCCGAGGATCGAAATCGCAAGTAATGAATGTCGCCGTTCCTATGCAGGTGGCCGATAGTCCGAGGGCTAGCCGGACTAGTGGGGTTGCCGTGTTAATGCGGAAACTTGACGCGGTGGATGCGGACATCGCACTTGTCAACCGGTGACTTGACGAGTCGCAAGGTAAATGAGTTCTCCACGGTCGCTTTATTAATGGGGTCAAAGCCCTCCTTTGATAAATTATATGTTGTTATATAGACGGTGCTGCTGCTGTGGAGAGCCTTCGGGCCGAACTTGCTCAAGCTAAGGAGCAAGCCTGAAGGAGTGACGTGGCTGCCTCGAGGGCGGCCGAGGAGTTGAAAGCCGAAAGGGCTGCTCACTTCCTAAGCAGGGAAGAGGTGGCCGAATTGGCCGTGAAAGCAAAAGATGCTACTGACCGCAATGAGGCTCTTGAAAAAGAGCGCTTATCGGAGCGGGAAGACCTGAGGAAGGCCACCGCCGAGGCCAAGGATGCCCGCTCTGCAATGCGGGCCATGAGGGAGAGCTGCGCCAGTCGAGATATCGTGGCTGGCAAGCCTTATCTCGCCGCGTCGCTGGTTTATGGATCAAGTATGCTCAATTTGATCGGCTCGAATCCGGAGGATCCGTGATCTCGACTTAGCGGCAAGTGCGGGCTGATGCCGTTGAGCACTTCGGAGCCAGAAGGATCACAAGACGGAAGAGCTATTTTGGTCTCAATTCCATAGTCCAAATCGCTCACTTCCGTTGGTGACGGTTGGCGAATGGGCGAGCTAAATAGATTATCCGGACTTGCCATGACCGACATCGTGGCTCATGTCTGGCCAGAGAGGCCCAAGGCGACGAGCTACTTCGGCTTACTGCAGCAATTCCTTGGAGCGGTGCCGCATATCAAGGAGATGAAGCGGCCGGCTTGTATCGAAGGCGCGCGGATGGCACTTGCCCGCGTGAAGACGCATTGGACAGAGATGGATGCCACCGCTGTTGCTGCCCAGGGTTCGGATGAAAACCGGCCCCCCGTCGAGCACTATTTCGGGGAAGTTATGCGTGGTGCTCGTGTAATAGAGTCGCAGTGCTCAAAAAATGTCACGTTCAAATGAACGTTTTTAGCTTGTAAAACGATGATTATGCTATAACTGCTTTTTATACTTGTGCGTCCCAAGTAGTGAAACTTCTCCTATGCGGCCGTTTGCGTATACTTTTGTATAACACGAAAGATTGCGTCTTGACTTCAGCCCCACGCACAAGGTGCGGTGGTGTTCGCAAATAGCGCGTTTTCACACTTAATCCGACGTCTCGGTCCTGTTAAGGAGGTGGTAGCGTAGCGAACGAGGCAATCCAGACTATAATGCTTTATCACTTTCACTTAGCCAGTGGAGTTCGAGATTGGGGCTACGATATAGCCCCTGGGGGCACCGCACTTCTCCGATTTCGGGGCGTGTGTGTGCGTGACCGGGAAACGGTCCTTCGTCAAAGCGGGGAATTCTAAACATTCCGGTGGTCGATCGAGTGGTTGACTAGTCTCTTGCTATATCATGACAGATCAGTTTTCGGCTTTCATCGAGGTGCTCGCCCCAATTTAACGGGGCACTGTCGCAGAGTTCTCCGGTGCCGCATTAGCCGATGATACGGGCGTAAGGCAGCAAAACACAGGAGCGGGCAAACCCAACATTTGACCAAAGACATGATTCGGAGCTGATGCATATAATGCCTAACTCGAGACACCGAACACTCCCTAAGGTGTTCGGTCTTTATGATAATGGGCAGAATAATGCCCTAAGCCCCTAGTGTCTAGGTACGGGCATGGTCTTCTGACGCGGCCGATGCCAAAACGTTAGGCTCCGCTTTGGTTGTAGGAAGAAACCAAGGGAAAATAACAACAAGAGATAGTAAAAAAGGTTTACACAGGGTCTTAATTTGAAAAGAATCCTCGCGACGGGTCCCTACTGCACGTTTGCGCCTGTGTCTCCGTTGTGCCGTTATCCTGGACGGGTATGCACGTTGTTCATCTGTAAAAAGAGAGGAACGCTTAGTTTGAAAACAATTCGTGCGAAAGAAAAAAAAGGTATGTGTGAAAGAAAAAATATGAATAAGCAAAGCGGGGTTTGAATGAACCTGCGGTTGAGTGTGCGCGCAGCCCCTTGTGAAGGGGTGTGCGGCTAGGGAGCCCCTAGCCTACTGATGCCGGACTCGTGTATCCGTGTCCGGGGTCTTTGGGTGACCCTCGCACTGAGATGATGCCACGCGGACCGGGCATCTTGAGTGTAAGAGACGCGTAATGTGGTATGGCATTGAAACGGACAAAAGCCTTTCGTCCCAAGAGTGCTTGATATCCACTTTTAAATGGGACGATATGAAAAATTAGTTTTTCGCGCCGAAAGTTGTTCGGTGGTCCGAACACGACTTCTAGTAATAGGGAGCCTGTGCACTTGGCATAAGGGCCTGGCGTCACTCCTTTGAAGGAAGTGCGGCTGTGTCGAATTTTGGTAGGGTCTATCCCCATCTTGCGGATTGTGTTTGAATACAGCAGGTTTAAGTCGCTGCCTCCGTCCATTAGGACTTTAGTAAATTGTAATCCGTCGATTATGGGATTCAATATCAGGGCAGTCGTTTTGAACGCTTCTGGAATAGTCCAGGTGGTTGAAAGTGATTGGTTTTGATATCCAATTTCTATGGTCTGCTGGGTTGGACCGTGCGAGGCTCTTTTTAGGAAGTGTCGCACTATTTTTCCGTATTATCACATGAAGTGAGTTTACCGATTTGACCTCTTGTGGGAAAGTCTTTTGTTTTTCGGTGCTCTGCTGGTGGGGTTTATCGTCTTTGCTTGACACGTCGAGCCCCTTGTGTTCGGCGTTTAATCGGCCGGACTGTTTGAAAACCTAACAATCCCTGTGGGTGTGGTTTGCAGGCCTTCCGGGGGTACTGTGGATTTGACATATCCGACCCAAAATCTTGTTTAAGTTGGACAACTCATCGCTGTCATCCTTAAGAGGCGGTGTTTTGTTGTTTGGCCGCGAGCTTTTGAATCCGGCGTTGACTGCCGTGCTCTTTGGGATTTTCTCTTTATTCCGGCACTGCTCTTTTCTGCGCCGTGATTTTCCATTTCCATCTCTTATCTCGGATGTACTTGGGTTGCTGGTTTTGCATCTTGCCAGCCAGCTATCCTCTCCCGCACAGAAGCGGGTCATGAGGTTTTTTAGTGCGGACATTGTCCTCGGTTTCTCTTGGCCGAGGTGCCTGGCAAGCCATTCGTCTCGGACATTGTGTTTAAAAGCTGCTAAGGCTTCGGCGTTCGGACAGTCGACTATTTGGTTCTTTTTGGTGAGAAACCTATTCCAGAATTTCCGCGCTGACTCTCCGGACTGTTGAGTTATATGACTTAGATCATCTGCGTCCGGAGGGCGGACATAAGTCCCTTGAAAATTTGCTCTAAACACGTCCTCGAGCTCTTCCCAACTTCCAACAAGAGCTCGGGAGGCTTTTAAGCCAATGACGGGCTGGCCCTTTGAGCTTGAGGGGTAGGTATTTTATGGCGTGGAGATCATCTCCTCTGGCCATGTGTATATGTAGTATATAATCTTCTATCCAGACTCCATTGTCTGTTGTTCCATCATAGGCCTCTATGTTTATTGGTTTAAATCCTGCTGGGAATTCATGGTCCAACACCTCATTGGTGAAACATAGTGGGTGTGCGGCGCCCCTGTATTTGGGTGTGCCGCTATCTTCGGACACTTGACGTGTTGCCTTGCTTTCGGGGGCCTTCTTCTTTGTCCTGTAGATGGACCTGGCTGGGCCATCTGTCCTTCCAAGTTCATTGGTTGGTTTATGTGTTGCGCCGCTTTCAGAATTTGCCCTGTCATCCGGCCATCTATCCAACCAGGCAGCCTCTTTATTTTTTGACTGTGGAGGCTCTATGGCCTCGTTGTCGAATTCTGGTAGCAGCTTGCGCTTTGGGTAGCTCTTTGATTGGTGGCCATTGCCGTATTTATCCGCGGTTTTGAGTACTTTGCTCCACCTCATTCTGAGTGTGTCTTCCGCTGTTTTGAGCTTCCGTTTTTCTTTCTTCAAGCTTCTTGCAGTGTTGACGAGTCTTTTCCGAAGGTTTTTTTCCATCCGGCTGCGTGTCCGGCGTGAGATCGTCCAAACCGTCGTTTTCGCCGGGCCTGGACTGATTATCTGACTCATCCTGTTCGGACGGTTGCTTATCTGCATGTTCGTCGTCCACTTTCGTGCCCTGCTGTAGTGCGGGGTCCTTAGGAGCGTTGTTGTTATCGAGGCGGGGCTTAGGGCGGCGTTTGCGCCACCGTTTTGGTTGTTTATCGGCGGGGTTATCCTCTACCGCGGCCCGTTGGTCCTCATTATCGCTCTCTTTTGGGGTATCCACCATGTATATGTCGTATGACGAGGTGGTCCTTGCGTGCCCTATAGGCGCTGTTTCTTGTTCGTCTCCGGCGTCGTCGTCTATAGCGTCGATGTCTTCGGAGTTGTAGTCTAGCATGTCGGTTAAGTCGTCGACAGTGGCTACAAAGTGGGTGGTGGGTGGGCTCTGAATTTCTTCGTCGCCCGTATCCCAACCATCCTGGCCATAGTCCGGCCAGGGCTCTCCTGATAACGAGAGATGCTTTAGTGAATTCAAGATGTCGCCAAAAGGCGAGTATTGGAAGATGTCCGTGGCGGTGAATTCCATAACCGGCGCCCAATCCGATTTGGTTGGTAGGGGCGGGAGGTTGAGTCCGCAGGAGTCGGCACCTCGGAATCACGAGTTTGCGAGGACAAAATTAGTGTTCGGCTCCATCGCCGTGGTAGTTGAAGCCCCCGAGGCGGTGTCCATCCACCGTTCCTCTATCTGGGCAATCGGCTCCGTACTAATGGCCGAAGCGGATTCGTGTGCAGCCACCAAGGCACTGTTTGGCGGCAGTGTTAGATCATACCCATCACAACAGTGCGGCGCGCTTGGCTGTGGCTCGAGTCCGTCGAAGATCAAGTCTCCGCGGACATCGGCCGTGAAGTTTAGGCTTCCGAATCTGACCTGACGGCCAGGGGCGTAGCTTTCGATCCTGGACGGCGTCGTTGGTTGAAGATGCCATCAAGCCTATCGGTGACGACACATAGGAACTCTCAGTGAAAGCACCAATGTCGGTGTCAAAACCGGCGGATCTCGGGTAGGGGGTCCTGAACTGTGCGTCTAGGCGGATGGTAATAGGAGACGAGGGACACGATGTTTTTACCCAGGTTCGGGCCCTCTCGATGGAGGTAAAACCCACGCCCTGCTTGATTAATATTGATGATATGGGTAGTACAAGAGTGGATCTACCACGAGATCAAGGAGGCTAAACCCTAGAGCTAGCCTATGGTATGATTGTTGTAATGTATGTTGTCCTACGGACTAAAGCCCTCCGGTTTATATAGACACCGGGGAAGCTAGGGTTACAGTAGTCGGTTACAATGGTAGGAGATCTACATATCCGTATCGCCAAGCTTGCCTTCCACGCCAAGGAAAGTCCCATCCGGACACGGGACGGAGTCTTCAATCTTGTATCTTCGTAGTCTTGGAGTCCGGCGGACGATGATAGTCCGGCTGTCCGGACACCCCCTAGTCCAGGACTCCCTCAGCCCCCCTGACTGCTGGGACCCACCAACTACATCTTCGCAGGTAAGGAAGTGCCTGACAGTCGGGACCCAACTGGTCGAAGCGTACGTAGCGTTGTCATTCTGGTCACGAACGTGTACGTACATATATACTAGTGGATGTAGAGGTGCGCACGTGTCATAGTAGAGGCGCGCACGTAGGATGTACACGCACGCACAGCCGGCGTGGTGCAAGAAAGAAAATACGGCCACGTATGTGTACACACGGGCGGGGTCTCGAACGCCTACTCGCGCATACGTACGGCGAGGGCTCGTGTACATGGCTGGGTCAGAACGGAAAAACAACGTCGTCGTTGTGTTCATGGGGAGGCAACGGAATGCGTCGTGTTCATGGGAAGGCAACGGAATGCGTCGTGTTCATCGGGAGGCAACAAAACGCGTGGGAGACAACCGGCTGGGTCAGAACGAAATGCGTGGTCGTGTTCATCGGGAGGGCCTGGACGGAACATGCGATGGAAACGAGGCCTGGCGTAGCACACAACGGAGGAAACGAACCTCCTACGATCGAAACAGGGGTCCTGTTGATCGGGAGGGGTGTGGCGTACCGCAAAACGGAGGAAACAGACCTCCTACGGTCGAAACGGGGGTCTTGTTGATCGGGAGGGGTGTGGCGTACCGCAAAACGGACAAAACGGACCTCATGCGGTCGAAACGGGGGTCCTGTTGATCGGGAGGGGTGTGGCGTACCGCAAAACGGATGAAACGGACTTGTGTTGGAGCACTACGGTCGAAACGGGGTCTGTTCGCCGGGAGGGTGTGGCGCATCGCAAAACGGGACTCCACGGGATACTGTTCATCTCCACCATCGACCTCCTCCAGCCTCCACGGGCTACCGCCGACCTCCTCCAGCCTCCACGGGCCCTGTTCATCCGGCCTCCATCGCGCTACTCCACCGGCCATTGTTCAACCACCCTCCACGGGCACCCCTCCACCGTCTACTGTTCATCCAGCCCTCCACACCACGGGGTCCTGTTCAACCACCCCTCCACGGCCACCCCTCCACCGTCTACTGTTCATCCAGCCCTCCACACCACGGGTTCCTATTCATCCAGAGGCAACGCCACCGCTCACTGTTCATCCAACCCCCCGCAACGCTCATTGTTCATCCCAGAGGCAGCATCGATCGGCTTCAGTTAGCAGCAGCAGCAAAGGAATTGCTCCATCGGGTTCAGTTAACAGCCATCGATCGATCGCTCGGGTTCAGTAACACGTAGCCTGCAGTACAATCGCTCGGGTTCAATTAGAGCCCAACGCCTCGCTCGGGTTCAGTTAGAGCCAACGCCTCACACGTGTACTGAGAAAGCAGCGCGATCGCCGCCCCGACCTCCCACCGTAACCGGCCACTCCCGAAATTTTCCTCCCCCTTGCTTCTACCACGGTTTTTTCCGTCATGGACGGCCCAAAGAATGTCATGCAGCTGCATCTCCGGCCCGCCCAGGAAGAAAAGCACGTTTTCTGTCATGATTTTTTGTCATAGAAGTAGGAGCCCACCACATCTATAATGATACCGGGTTTTGTCACAATTATCATCATAGAAGTGTCATATGTATGACAGATTTTTTTCGTTCGGCCCAAAATGTCACGGATGTGTCTTTTTCTTAGTGTACGTTGGAGACGTATCAAAGAGAAATACTAGAACTTATACACCTCCTGAGCAAATCAAAGTTGAACCTAGTATTGCTATGGTGAAAGATCTCTTGGATGATAATTTAGATGGGCATGTTATTTACTTCTGTGAACAGGCTACTAATATTGCTAGACCAGATGCTAAGATACATAGACCTTTTGTAGGCATGCGTGTTATTTCTGTTAAAATAGGAGATCATTGTTATCTTGGCTTATGTGATATGGGTGCTAGTGCTAGTGCAATACCCTATGTCTTATATAAAGAAATTATGCATGATATTGCACCCGCTGAAATAGAAGATATTAATGTTACTATTAAGCTTGCCAATAGGGACACTATTAAGCCAGTAGGGATTGTTAGAGATGTTGAAGTCTTGTGTGGGAAGGTTAAATATCCTGCTGATTTTCTTATTCTTGGTTCCCCACAAGATGACTTTTGTCCCATTATATTTGGTAGACCCTTCTTGAATACTGTTAATGCTAGGATTGATTGTGAAGAGGATATTGTTACAATTGGCTTAGGGGATATGTCTCATGAGTTTAATTTTGCTAAGTTTCGTAGACAACCCCGTGATAAAGAATCACCTAGTAAGGATGAGATTATTGGTCTTGCTTCTATTGCCGTGCCTCCTACTGATCCATTAGAACAATATTTGCTAGACCATGAAAATGATATGTTTGTGAATGAAAGAAGGGAAATAGATGAAGTGTTCCTTCAACGAGGGTCCTATTCTCAAACACAACTTGCTGTTGAAACCTAGGGATCCCCTCCACCCAAGGGTGATCCGTGTTTGAGCTCAAACCATTACCCGATAATCATAAGTATGCTTATCTTGATGAAAAGGAAATATATCTTGTTATTATTAGTGCTAACCTTTTAGAGCAAGAAGAAGAAAGATTATTGAAAACTCGAAGAAGCACCATGTCTGCTATTGGATATACTCTGGATGATCTTAAGGGCATTAGTCCCATGTTATGCCGCACAAAATTAAAGTGGAGGAAGATGCCAAACCAGTTAGAGATCCTCAACGACGATTAAATCCTAAGATGAAGGAAGTGGTAAGAAAGGAGATACTAAAGCTCCTTGAGGCGGTATAATTTATCCCGTTCTTTGACGGTGAATGGGTAAGTCCTGTCCATTGTGTTCCTAAAAAGGGAGGTATTACTATCATTCCTAATGATAAAGATGAATTGACCCCTCAAAGAATTATTACAGGTTATAGGATGGTAATTGATTGCCGTAAATTAAATAAAGCTACTAAGAAAGATCAATACCCTTTACCTTTTATTAATCAAATGCTAGAAATACTATCCAAACACACACATTTCTGCTTTCTATATGGTTATTCTGGTTTCACTCAAATACCTGTGTCAGCGAAGCATCAATCAAAAACTACTTTTACTTGCCCTTTCGGTAATTTTGCTTATAGACGTATACCTTTTGGTTTATTGAATGCACCTACTACCTTTCGAAGATGTATGACGACTATATTCTATGACTTTTGTGAAATGATTTGTGAGGTATTCATGGATGATTTCTCCATTTATGGATCCTCTTTTGATGATTGCTTGAGCAACCCTGATCGAGTTTTGCAGAGATGTGAAGACACTAGTCTCATCTGGAATTGGGAAAAGTGCCACTTTATGGTTAATGAAGGAATTGTCTTGGGGCATAAGATTTCTGAGAGAGGTATTGAAGTTGATAAAGCTAAAGTTGATGCTATTGAAAAGATGCCATGTCCCATGGACATAAAAGGTATAAGAAGTTTCCTTGGTCATGCCGGTTTTTATAGGAGGTTCATTAAGGACTTCTCTAAAATCTCTAGGCCTCTGACGAATTTCTTACAAAAAGATATTCCTTTTGTCTTCGATGATGATTGTGTAGAAGCATTTGAAATACTTAATAAAGCTTTGATCACTGCACCTATTGTTCAGCCACCTGATTGGAATTTACCATTTGAAATTATGTGTGATGCTAGTGATTATGTTGTAGGTGTTGTTCTAGGGCAAAGAGTTGATAAGAAATTGAATGTTATCCAGTATGCTAGTAAGACTCTTGATAACGCCAGAGAAATTATGCTACTCTTGAAAAAGAGTTCTTAGCAGTTGTATTTGCTTGTGATAAGTTTAGACCTTATATTGTTGATTCCAAAGTTACTATTCACACTGATCATGCTGCTATTAAATATCTTATGGAAAAGAAAGATGCTAAGCCTAGACTCATTAGATGGGTTCTCTTGCTCCAAGAATTTGATTTGCATATTATTGATAGAAAGGGAGCTGAGAACCCCTTTGCAGACAACTTGTCTAGGTTAGAGAATGTTCTTGATGACCCACTACCTATTGATGATAGCTTTCCTGATGAACTATTAGCGGTCGTTAATGCTTCTCGTACTCCTCCTTGGTATGTTTGTCGGCGCGGGATGGTCGCGTCGGCACCTATGGGGCCGGGGCCCCTTCGTGTGTTCGGTAGGAGGGCGGAGGCTGCGCGGAGAGCAGATCGAGGCGATGCGCGCGGGGGATTTTTTACCCAGCTTCGGGCCGCGATGGTCGCGTAAAACCCTACTGCTGCATTGTGCTATATTTGATCTTGCTCGAGAATGCGAGCAGAACGGTGGAGTGGTGTCTACAACCCACGCGAGAGTGGCGAATGATCGGAACCCCACGCGAGAGTGACGAATGATCCGAACCCCCTCTACGTTGTGCATGGGCCTCCTTTTATAGGGCAAGGGGTCACCGACAGGTGTCAACGTGAGGTAGAGGGGTAAAAACGTAAAAGAGGTGGTAGTTGGAATAGTGCGGGAACAGTGCAGCTACAGTGCTCTCTACCTACTTTTGACAGAGGGGGACAAGGGCATTAAATGCCCGTCGCCGTCGCCCCAAAAGCTCCCGCCATTGCGTCTTCTTTCGCCACGGCGGTGAAGCCACCACCGTGGAGTGCCACCGCATTCTTCATGCAGCACAACCACCCGCCACGCGTCTCTGGAGAAGGCTGGAGGCGACGCGTGGGCGAATGAGCTGGGATGCGGGCACGTAGCATAGCTCTCCCCGGCAAGCACCTTGCCGGGGCCCTGATCTTGCCGGACCCGGGGGCTTGTCGGGCTCTGTGACTTGCCGCTCCCCGGGTCCTCGCCGGGGCGCACGCGGGGCGCCGAGGCGTGTCTTCTGTGATGTGGTTTTCTGGTCCTCCCGACGAGCTCCTCTCGCCGGGGATCTGTAGGAGTAATGTAGCCTTGAGCCTGGAATGGCCTTCCCGGCAAGCTCCTCTTGCCGGGGTCTTGAGTTCTGGTCTTGCACACTTTGTTCTTGAATGGCTTGGTGGGGAGCCGGAATGGTCTCCGGCAAGCATACGGTGGATCTTGCTGTGGGGAGCTGCGGCTACCTGTGCACAAGTTAAGTACCGAGGTACCCCTACCTTAATACACCGACAGAGCCCCGGCCTGGGCCATACAGTGCCGAAAGCGCTGTTGGGCCAGGCCCAAGACGTCTGCTGCACGGCACGAAGCCCATGGCGCGCCGAATCTGTTTCTGCGTCTGTCGCCCTCCCCCTCCCATAGCGACGCTGCGTCGATTCTGGGCGTCAGGATGGGACGTGCCCACGCCCCTTAATGAGGAGAGCGGAACGTGCCCCGCCCACTTCCCCATAAAACAGAAGGAGCAGCGGTTCATACGGAGATGACCCCAGGAGTTCTTCATCAAGCTTCGCGGGCGCCTCGCCGCCGCCTCCGCTGCCGCCCCGTTCATGACGCAATGGGGCGGATCCGCCCGACGTGATGGAGCTACGATGAGGGGCTGCGGGATCAGCGGCACTCGGGTGAGTGTCGTGTCCCCAGCCCCGGCGTGATGTTCTTCGACCGAGGGTGGAAGACGTTCGCCGGATCCATAGCTTGACGCGGGGTTCACCCTCCATTTCAAGTTATTGGATGGTGACCTCCTCGCCGTCAAGGTCTTGGCGACTATGGAACCCGGTGCGCTGCTGTGTGGACAGCTCCTCGGATAGCGAAGGCCCTCCTCGGCGAGAGTGACGAGGAGGGAGCGACAACGACGACGAGGGGATGGCGGGCCCGACTAGGCGTCGGACACCGCTGCCTCGCGCCACCGCAACCCTTCTTCCGGGTTGCGGGCTCCAACTCCCCGGGCCGTCTTCTTGGCGGCGGGCGAGGGAGGCTGCGGAAGAGGAAGAGGGGAGTGGCGGCAAGGCCGCATGTCGCAGCACGAGGGCGAGTAGCCTTGACGGCGCGGCCGACGCCCCACTACCCCGCCTTCAAGCTCGCCTCCCACGCCTCCGACTCCGCCAAGCTCTGGCGGCCCCGGGTGTTCTCTTGGGTCTTCGGCGCCGTGGCTCTTCGCGGGCTTCAGGGGCTTGCCGCTGGTTCTTCGGGCATGCGTTCCCCATGCCCGTCACCTTGCGCAGCTCCTGGGGCACGGCGGCGCCTCCGCCACGCCCCCCTTGTCGCTCCTTTCGCCCTTCCCCGACAAGCTCTTCTTGCCGGGGTCTTCTCTCCCCGGCAAGCCTGTCTTGCCGGGGGCTCCTTGACCTACCTCCTGAACTCCTGAACAGAGAAACAGGAGAGGGATCACGGGCACCTTATCTTTTTAATTGTAAGCCCTCGGGCATTAGCTGCATTTAAGAACTTGTAATCCTCTCTATCATGTTTTTCATCCTCCATGGACTTGTACTAAATTGGATGTTTTTAATGAAAAGAAAGGAAAGCTTGCCGGACTGAATCTTTTACTTAATTCTGTGTCTTGTATGTTCCTACGCTTTCGGGGAGCTTGCCGGGGCGAACATGCAGCGCCAGTCTTGGGACAGCCAGTGGCGGTGTTGCTCGGCAAGCAACCTTGCGGGCCGATTGACGCTTAACTCGCTGAGCGGACTCGAAAGCGAGATAAGGGTGCAGCAGCACACTTGTGTTTGTGGAGCGGACTCGGACACAAAACAAGCACGCAACTGGGCCACGACTCAGCTCCTCCACGTATGGGTTTTTTCAAGACACGCTTGTTCAAAGACGCAGTCCCGCAGTTCCCGGTCCATGAAAGGATGCATGACGAGGGATGAAAAGCTTATCTGAAATAGCAGCCCCCAGCAACTCTAGCTTGCCGGAGACGAGTCTTGGCGTTCGCAGCCCCCAGCGGGGCTGGCTTGCCGAGGAAGAGCCTTAGCACCCGCAGCCCCCGGCGACCCGGGCTTGCCGGATCTTAGTCGTCGGCGAGGTCTTTTGGTTCTCCCTTGTTGCTGCAACTTTAGCCACGAAAATAGCTGAGGTAGATATGCGATTGCTCAATGCACATGTATGTGTATATAAATCTTGGCTATGCAAAACAACGCCGTGCCTTGTCCCTTGTATGTTTGTACTCTACGCTCTCGGGGAGCTTGCCGGGGCGAACACGCTTGCCGCGGGACAGCCCGCTGGTGGCGTCGCTTCCGGCAAGCAACCTTGTCGGGCCAGTTACGACGCTTAACTTGCTGAGCTTGGCTCGGAAGCAAGATAAGGGTGCTGCAGCACACTTGTGTTTGTTGAGCGGACTCGGAAACAAAACAAGTACGTAACTGGGCCACGACTTGGCTCCTCTTGCGCTCAAGCCTCCCATATCAAGGACATTTCACGGCAAGGCTTGCGACGTTACACCCTCTACCCAGCATCCTTTGTGCACTTTAGCCCACGCTTTGTGGAACTTGCGGCGCTTAACGCGCTTGCTGAGTCTACGGACATCAGCAGCCCGCCGGTGGCGTCGCTTCCGCAAGCAACCTTGCCGTGTCTAGTTCGCGACGCGCTTAACTTGCTGAGCAGACTCGAACGAAAACGAGGGTGCGAAGCTGGTCGCCGCTCGCTCTTTTACTCGTTGAGTGTGTTCGAAGCGAAGTAAGGGTGCGGCTATCCACAGCAGGCTCCTCAGCGTGCAGGTTTCGGGCACAAACGATGAATGCGAGAGGGATATAACGAATAAAAGTACTGGAATAACAAGAGCCCCGCACGAAGGTGCGAGTGACTTAGCTTTTCTTTTTCTTTGTGCTCGCTGGTGGAGCTCAACGGTGTGTCCATGGCGGTGGCGCGGCGCTCCGGGGAGGCGCGCTTGCCGGGACGAGCACCAAAGCTGTCCTCACCGGGCTTAGAGCGTTCCGAGGAGCTGCGCTCGTCGGAGTAAGCACCAGAGCCGTCCTCGCTGGACTTAGAGCTCGAAGGCGCGTCCTCGCCGCTCGCAGAGCGCTCGTGGAGACACGCTTGCCGGAGCGTAGGGGGAGCGGGAGCGAGCGGCGCGAGGAACGGGCCGTGCTCGGACTCCTAATAGCGATAAGAGGAGCAGGGTCTTGTCCCGGCACTTTCGCTTTGCTCATGCTCGGACAGCGGTCCGGAGCATCCCGCGAGCCCCCGGCATGTTCTAGCCCCAGCATGCGGGCACCATCTTCTGTGGCACGGCGCCGCTGGGATGGACGTGGGTCTACGGGGCCGAGGCGTGGCCCTCCGCCCTGTCCCTGGATCTGGTGGCACCGCGAGCGCCCTCGTCGGTGTCCACCCTTCCACCGGCGTCTCCCCCGCCCGCCGCCGGCTCCGGTGGCGGTGGGGAAGACGGAGATGGGTCTGCGACCCTCGAAGCTCTCGTCTTCGGGGCCATGGTGCAGTTGTCGATGAAGCTGCTGACGAAGCTGGAGAGGTTGATGAAGAGGTTTGCGCGCTTAACGCCGGATCGAGTTCGCACAACCTCGACGCCCCTACCTGGCGCGCCGAGAGATGTCGGCGCGGGATGGTCGCGTCGGCACCTATGGGGCCGGGGCCCCTTCGTGTGTTCGGTAGGAGGGCGGAGGCTGCGCGGAGAGCAGATCGAGGCGATGCGCGCGGGGGATTTTTACCCAGCTTCGGGCCGCGATGGTCGCGTAAAACCCTACTGCTGCATTGTGCTATATTTGATCTTGCTCGAGAATGCGAGCAGAACGGTGGAGTGGTGTCTGCAACCCACGCGAGAGTAGCGAATGATCGGAACCCTACGCGAGAGTGGCGAATGATCCGAACCCCCTCTACGTTGTGCATGGGCCTCCTTTTATAGGGCAAGGGGTCACCGACAGGTGTCAACGTGAGGTAGAGGGGTAAAAACGTAAAAGAGGTGGTAGTTGGAATAGTGCGGAACAAAGGCAGCCACGGTGTTTCTACCTACTTTTGACAGAGGGGGACAAGGGCATTAAATGCCCGTCGCCGTCGCCCCAAAAGCTCCCGCCATTGCGTCTTCTTTCGCCACGGCGGTGAAGCCACCACCGTGGAGTGCCACCGCATTCTTCATGCAGCACAACCACCCGCCACGCCTCTCTGGAGAAATTTGGAGGCGACGTGGGCGAATGAGCTGGGATGCGGGCACGTAGATAGCTCTCCCGGCAAGCACCTTGCCGGGGCCTGATCTTGCGGACCCGGGCTTGTCGGGCTCTGTGACTTGCCGCTCCCGGGTCCTCGCCGGGCGACGCGGGCGCCGAGGCGGTCTTCTGTGATGTGGTTTTTGGTCCTCCCGACGAGCTCCTCTCGCCGGGATCTGTAGGAGTAATGTAGCCTTGAGCCCAGAATGGCCTTCCCGGCAAGCTCCTCTTGCCGGGTCTTGAGTTCTGGTCTTGCACACTTTGTTCTTGAATGGCTTGGTGGGGAGCCGAATGGTCTCCGCAAGCATACTGTGGATCTTCTTTGTGGGAGCTGCGGCTACCCGTGCACAAGTTGGGGTACTGAGGTACCCCCTACCTTAGTACACCGACAATGTTGATTATGCTAATTATATTGTTGCTAAATTTATACCACCTAGTTTCACATACTAGCAAAAGAAAAAGTTCTTTTACGATTTAAGACATTACTTCTGGGATGACCCACACCTTTATAAAGAAGGAGTACATGGTGTTATTAGACGTTGTGTACCTGAGCATGAACAGGAACATATCCTATGCAAGTGTCACTCTGAATCATATGGAGGACACCACGCTGGAGATAGAACTGCACATAAGGTATTGCAATCTGTTTTTTATTGGCCTACTCTCTTCAAAGATGCTCGTAAGTTTGTCTTGTCTTGTGTTGAATCTCAAAGAATAGGTAATATCAGTAGACGTCAAGAAATGCCTATGAATTATTCTCTTGTTATTGAACAATTTGATGTTTGGGCTTTGATTATATGGGACCTTTTCCTGCCTCTAATGGTTACACACATATTTTAGTTGCTGTTGATTACGTTACTAAGTGGGTAGAAGCTATTCCAACTAGTAGTGCTGATCATAACACCTCTATTAAGATGCTAAAAGAAGTTATTTTTCTGAGGTTTGGAGTCCCTAGATATTTTATGACTGACAGTGGTGCACATTTTATTCATGGTGCTTTCCGTAAGATGTTTGCTAAGTATGATGTTAATCATAGAATCGCATCTCCCTATCACTCGCAGTCTAGTGGTCAAGTAGAGTTGAGCAATAGAGAGCTCAGATTAATTTTGCAAAAGACTGTGAATAGATCTAGAAAGAATTGGTCCAAAAAACTTGATGATGCATTATGGGCCTATAGAACTGCATATAAAAATCCTATGGGTATGTCTCCGTATAAGATGGTTTATGGAAAAGCATGTCACTTACCTCTTAAACTTGAACATAAAGCATATTGGGCTATTAAAGAGCTCAACTATGACTTCAAACTTGCCGTTGAGAAGAGGTTGTTTGACATTAGCTCACTTGATGAATGGAGAACCCAAGCCTATGAGAATGCTAAGCTATTTAAAGAAAAAGTTAAACGATGGCATGACAAATGGATACAAAAGCATGAGTTTAACATAGATGATTATGTGTTGCTATTCAACTCTTGTTTAAGATTTTTCGCAGGAAAACGTCTCTCTAAATGGGAAGGCCCTTACGTTATCGAGGAGGTCTATCGTTCTGATGCCATAAAAATCAACAACTTCGAAGGCACAAGTCCGAGGGTGGTGAACGGTCAAAGAATTAAAAATTACATCTCAGGTAATCCTATCAATGTTGAAACTAATATTATTGAGACCGTAACCCCGAAGGAATACATAAGGGACACTTTCCATAATGTTTTAGACTCCGAAAAGGAATAGGTATGTTGTACGGTAAGTAAACAGAGTCCAAAACAGTTCTAATGGCAATTTCTCTCTGTATTGGAATATTTAAGAATTTTGGAAAGCAAG
>CM038141.1:169770521-170135272 GCA_021437245.1 Aegilops speltoides | reverse complement strand
AGGTGTGGGCTGTCCAAAATATCTTGTTGGTCCCAGTTACTAATGGCGCACCCTGTCCTCATCGCCATTAGAAACCCTAATTACTAATAGGCGCGCATCGAGGAGGCGTCGCCATTAGAAGTTTGGCAAAAAAAGAATAAAACAAAATTTAGTGTAATGGCGCACTACCAACATAGTGCGCCATTAGATTAATACATAGTAATGGCGCATTGTAGGTGTCATCGCCATTAGAATGTATGGGAAAATGGAAAAAAAAAAATTCATACTAATGGCGCACTCCATCGGCCGTGCGCCATTAAGTCTTCACTCTAATGGCGTATTTAGGACAGGTGCGCCATTGGTATATAATAAGTGGCATACTTGCACGTTTGCAGTGCGCCATTAAGTCAATCCTATCTATAGGCCTTTTCCTAGTAGTGTGTACTAAGCGGGATGTTTTAATGAAAAAGAGGCAGCTTGCGGACTAAGTCCTTTACTTGATTTTGTGCTTTGTACATTTCCCACCCCTCGCTTTTGGGGACTTGCGGCGAACCGCTTTTGATTGGGGCGTCGGCAGCCTATTGGCGGTGTTGCTTCCGGCAAGCAACCTTGCAGAGCGAGTTGCGGTAGCTTGTGCTGTTGGCGGACTCGGAAACAAACCAAAGGCGCAACAGCGCGACTTCGGCTCCTCCAGCGCCTGGTTTCTTTTACAAAGCACACTCGTTCAGGGACGCGGCCCAGCCTTCCCCGGTCCACAAGGGGATGCATGATGAGGGATGAAAAACTTATCTGACTCCGTAGCCCCCCGGCGACTTTTAGCTTTCCGGGGAGGAACCTTGGCCTTCGCAGCCCCCGGCAACTCTGGCTCGGCAAGACCAGGTGCCGGCCGCCTTCTTTGCCCCGTCGTGATCTTCGGCCTCCGAGCTCCGGCCGCCAGCGAAGGAACTTTGGCACTTGCAGCCCCGGTGGGGCTGGCTCGTCGAGGAGCCCGTCGCGGCGCGCCCTCTAGTTTCTTTTGTCGCTGTGATTGTAGCCACAAAAATAAGCGAGATAGTGCCGTAATAAGCTATTCTTTTATGGTGTGACTCTATCACGCGATGCCATGCTTTGCCCGCCGTATGTTCATACTCTCGCTTCTAGGGAACTTGCGGTGCTAACACACTTGCTGAGTCGGAACATCAGCAGCCATTGGCGGTGTTGTTCCCAACAAGAAACCTTCTTGGGTCGATCGCGGCGCCTTGATTGTCGGCGGACTCGAAACAAATCAAGGGCCTTAACTTCGACCATGAGTTAGCTCCTCAGCGCTGAAGTTTCCCATCTGAAGGTCGCCCCACGGCAAGGCTCGCTGTGCTACACCCTACGCCGTTGTATCCTCGTCGTTTTTAACCCTCGCTTCTAGGGAACTTGCGGAGGCTAACACACTTCTGAGTCGCGGGGCGTCGGCGGCTCTGGCTGGCGGTGTTGTATCGGCAAGAAACCTTCTCGGGCGATTCAGAGCACTTGTATTGTTGGCGGACTGGAAACAAAGCAAGGGCCAACAACCCAGTTGGTTCCTCTGCAGCGCAGGGTTTTTCGTACAAAGGATAAATGCTCGAGGGCACAACACAAGGTTATGGGACTAAAAAGTGCTCTGTACAAAAGCTCGGGTGACTTAGCTTTTACATCTTGATGATCCGAGCAGTCGTGCTTCTTCCTGATTCCGCCACCTCCTTATATGTTTTCTTCCTCACGCTTTGGGAACCCTTGGTAGCGAACACACTTGCTGGCCTTGGGCGCCAGCAGCCAGTGGCGGTGTTGCCTCGTGGGAGAAGAACTCGTCGGGCTGGTTGCGGTGTGTCTTTACGTCGGCGGACTCGAAGCGGATCGATGGCGCAACTTAACCTCGATTCGACCCCTCTGCGCTCGGATTCTTCATACAAGTGTGGACTTCGGGGAGCACAATCTCAAAGTTCGAAGTTTTGGCAGCTTTCTTGGCCTTATCGGCGGCGAGCTCGATGGCGGCGTTCTCGGCGGTAGTGCGGCACTCGGAGGCGGTCTTGTCGGAGTGGCGCGGAGCTGTTCTCGTCGGGCTTAGCCTTTGGTTAGTCTGCCTTCGCCTTCGCACTTGCGGTGGAGCTCGATGGTGCGTCCTCGGCAGCCTTAAGCGCTCCGGGGCGCTTGCGAGTCGGCACGAGCTAGTCTTGCGGACTTGGCTTTCTTCTTCCCAGGAGCTTGGTGACAAGTGGCTCGCGCTGTGGCGGCCGCTGCTTCGGTAGATCTTGCCGGTCGCAGATGGCGCATCCCTCTTGTCGCCTTGGACAGAGATAACACTCATCGGGCGGGCATCTTGAGCACATTGTATGCATAGTGAGAGCCGCCATGAACTTGGCGAGTGCGGGTCGGCCGAGTATCCGTTGTAGGGCAAGGGGATATCAGCCACATCGAGCGTGACCCTCTCGATCCTGAAGTTCAGTTAAGCTTCCGAACATTCACGGCAATGTAATCTTCCCCTTGGGCTTGCTCCTTCGGTTATTCCTTGAGCGGCACGGTTTCTTTGAGCTCGGCTGTCGGGGATGCGGGCTTCTTGAGCGCTGCGGAGGAAATCAAGTTCAGGCGGCCCGCCGTCGGCCAACATCTTCGTGACCTTGAGGTTGCGGATTGTTGAGTGAGACCAACATCGGCAAGCACCCGACCCATGATGTGCCGATCAGGGTGGTCCTCAGCGTCGAAAACGATGGGCGTCTTGGACCACTTCAAAAGCCTGCGTCGTCGTCAGACTGCTCCGCTGCATTCACTTCGCACCTTGTTTGAGTTGGCGGTGTGAGGTGTGCGAGGGAGGCACCGCCCGTCGATGCACAACACTCTACCGCCCGAAACTCTTGATCATCGGTCTCATCTTCCTCCATCTCTTCATCCTCATCTTCATCTTACGTCCTTATCGCGGCGCGAGGAGGCTGTCTCCTTGCAGCGGCTTAGCCTTCTGTGGTGCCCTCCCGGGTGAAGCTTCTTGTCGGATCCTCCGCCACCTCCTGGGCTCTCTCCTTGTCGCTTGGCTCATACTCAGCTTTTGCAGCTCGCCATCTGCTCTGCTTTTTGCAGGTTTGGAGGTCATGGCCTTTGGTGCGATGGATCTGCAATATCTCTTGCAGGAGCCATCACAGCAGCGGCGGCTGCTACTACCTCATTTGGGTCGTCGGTCTTGGCCTTGTCGGAGCCGCCTCCGTTGCCGGAATGCTCAACAGCTAGCACATCCTTAGCTTTCCTCTTCCTATTGTTCGCCTCCGGTTCTTCCTTGCAGGCGGCACCCTCTTGTCGAGATCATACGCTCGGCAATCTCTCGGGATTTTCCTCCCTCCTCGGCTCGTGCACACTTGCCGGCGGGCGTAAAGCTTCTTGACATCTCGATCTTGCACATCGCCATCTCCTCCCTCATCCTGCGGTTGCGCCGTTACGATGAAAGCGCTAATAACCTGGCAGGGTGGGCGTCTGCAGGATGTTCGCGTTGCACTGGTTGATTCTTTGTATATACTTGCGCGAGGCTCCCCTCATACGGGCGAGCAAGTGGAGGTCACTCTCCGGCCATGAGGCTTGTGGCCACCGTGAAAGCGGCAAACAAGCGATGGCACAGGTCCACCCATGAGGAGATGGAGCCGTCCGGCAAGTGCATGAGCCAAGATCGGCGTTAGGCTTGAGTACGGCGGGAAGTAGTTGGCAAGGATCTTCTCGTCGCGCCCTCCGACGCTTGCACGCGATGGTGTAGATCTTTGAGAACTCCGACGGGTGTATCCTGCCGTCATACTTCTCGGTACATCTGGCAAAGTTCTTGGTTTTGGGCCCTTTGGACTTGCCGCCTTTCGCGGGTGAGCGCGAGCGACCTGCGGCGTATAACCGTCGCTGGTTCCCAGCGCTTGCATGTCGACAATTGGCGGCCTTGCTGGTGATTAACGTCGCATTTCTCTCCGGCGCTTCGATCTGATGCGAGCTTCTTCGTGTTGCCGTTCTTGGAAGCGTGGCGCTGATCACGGCGAGTTCGCGGGTCCGATGGCGCAGTGCGATCGGCGTCAAGGTTGGTCCGGGCTGGCGATCTTAACCTTTATTGGGGGCGCGCAGGCGGCACCAATGATCTGTCGGCGCCCTGCTGCGCAGGGCGTCTTGCGAGGCCCTCGGCGCTTCGGCCGTCGGGGCTTATCGCCCGTTAGCGGCCGATGAGCTATGTGTAGCCATCCTCGATCGTCGATCTTGTGTGGGCGGAGGAAAATCTAAGCATTGGGCTCGGGCAGCGCTTCCCTGCTGTCTTGGGTGGCGGCAGCGGCAAGCGGCGAGGCGGATGTGCTCGGACTCCCAACGGTTGGGAGAGCAACACCTCGTCGGCGACCGCACCTCACTCGCGGCGCGCATGCGGCGTGCATGCTGACCTCGGCGTCCGCGACCCACCAGCAGCCTTGCTCCGCGAGCACGGTGCTAGGAAACTGGGCGTTATTGACCCTGCACCTCTTAGGAAGAAGCGCGGCGTCTGCCGTCGCCCGGCGCTTGCGGGGCCTTGTTCTTGAATCTGGTGGCGACCACGAGACCCGCGGCACCCGCTCCTCCGCGGCGTCCACTTCACCGCTGCTTGCTGCGGTGGTGGTGGTGGAATGATGTAAACGGGCGGCCACCTCGAATGCTTCTTCTTGGTGGCATGTTGATGATGGCGCTGATGTAGCAGCGTGGAGACCGGATCGGATGCTCACGATCTCGGCGCCCCCTACGGCGTGCCAAAGATGTCGGGCGTGTCTCTGACCTCGAGCACCTATAGGGGCTTTGGGGCCCCTTTACAGTTCGGCAGGGAGGCGGGGATCATCATGCGCGAAGCAGATCGAGGTTAGGCGCAGGGGCAGGCAATCTTTACCCAGCCGGGTCTCTTGAGATAACACCCCTCATGCTGCTTCGTGTTTGTTATTTGATCTTGCTCGGCGTCTGGCGTATAGTAGTGCTGTGGGTGTCGAATGGACGAACCCCTCCTACGTCGCATGGTCCTCCCTTTATAGTCTGAAGGGGTACCCACGGTGGCAGCGTAGGAAGAGGTAGAAAAGTAAAATCGTGAGTAGGTGCAGCAGTGCTGTGATGCCCCTACCTAACTCGGCGGCGGGGACAAGGGCATTAAATGCCGTCCGGTCGCTAATGTGATGCGGGAGGAGGTGACCGTTAAGTGCGCCTCCGGTTGCCGATGGCGCCTCTGTCGACTCCGTTTGCCACCTCGCCGTATGGCTGCGTGGTGCCACGCCACGTGCCTTAGGATGGCTTTGGTGATGTGGCGTCCTTTGGGTGCGCTGGAGTTGGGTGGCAGTCTTGCCACGGCAAGTGCTTTGCCTTGGGCCTCTTGTTGCACCGACAAGCTTGCGGCGGCTGGGCCTTGCCGAAGCCTTGCGCGCTGTGACAAGTCTTCTGGTGATGCCCTGGTTGGCCTTCCGCAAGCTCCTCTTGCGGGGCCTTCATGTTCTTGGCTAGTACTTTGTTCTTGAATGGCGGTAATAAGGAGTGGTGGAGAGCCTTGCGGGCGTCCGGCAAGCCTTGCCGTGGGGTCTTCTGTTGCCGTGCGAGTTCGAGTACTAAGGTACCCCCTACTTTAATACACCGACAGCCAGAATTCCAACAAGTTGGCGCCAAAGTGGGAAGGCCCTTACCGGGTGAAGCGAGTCACTAGGCCTGGCGTATCGCCTTGAGACCGAAGATGGCTTTCGGTGAGCAACTCGGGAACATTGAGCATCTTCGTAAGTTTTACCCGTAAAAGTAGCGCGATTCTTGGAACACTGTTAAAGCAACCACCTTTATACAAATCTTGCCGCTATTGCATGTAATACTTTGTACAAAGCGGTATGACTTCCGTGCATAAATAAAGCTCATGTGCTCCGCACATCTTGTCAATTTCATGCTTTCTATTTTTTGCATGTGTTATCTTACACTTTGTGCAGCACCTGTCCCCGCTAAACAATAACGAGCCGTAAGGCTCCATATCTTTATTTTCTCTTCTTTCTCTTTCTCAAAGAAAGGAAGGTTCCCTCGCGCACAAGTTTGCCGGGGGGGAGGAGAAGATAATGGTGTGGACCAGGCGTCGTTCAAGGAAGTTTTGCCTTACCGGGAAGCAAACGACATAAAAGCTAAGTTGCCAAAGTTTGAGCAATCAGTTTTAAAAATTTTAAGTTATCTTCCTCGAACGACCGTGCTTTGTATGGAAAACCTGTGCGTGGAGGAACCAACTCGTAGCTAGTTGCACCCTTACTTTGTTTCGAGTCCGCACAAAAATTTAAGTGGGCTGCGACTAGTTGTGACAAGGTTTCTTGTCGGTAGCGGCACCGCCAGCAAGCCGCTGATGTCCCGCACTCAATGCTCGCGGCTAAGGTGCCTGCACCGGCAAGTTCCCTAAAAGCGTAGGGCAAAAACATACAAAGGAAGGAATCAAGTAAAGGAAATAACATAGCAATCGATACCCAAAATAAAGTTATATTACAAGATAACTTGTCGCCGCTCTAATAGATTGTTCTCATAACATGACTAGCAGCGACAAGGAAAGGAGGAAATAGGCGGCCTAATCTACGCGATCGCCATCAACCCTCTTGACCTCGTTCACCTTGTCCACAATGGGTGCGACAAGGGCCTTGAGCGCTTCCAGATCAGCATCCGCCGGCAGCTTCTTGAGGACGTTGGTGAGGTTGAGGCCTGGGTTGTGGAAGGCCACCTTCACCAACACCTTTTGCAGAACTCTCGCGCAGATCGTGCACGACTCGTCGGCCAGCTTCTTTGGGATCCTTTCCCGGAGTCACTGGAGCATCGTCGCCACGCCTTTGAACAACAAGGTGAGCTTGGCGCTGGGTTGGAGGTTCTCGTCGGAGGACTACCGAGATCCTCCATCCCAGTGTGCCAGCTCCCGTCAATGACATGGCGATGTTCACGAGACCCTCTATCTAGAGCTCCACAGTCTCCCTAAAAAGTGTTACAGGTTTGGCTGACCCTCGTCGCAGATGCCGTTGGCCTTGATCTCCTCCTTCAAGGCCACCTCCTGCTCCTTGGCGTCATCCGGCGTCTTGGTCAAAGTAGCCAGCTTCAACTCAAGATCGGCGTTGGAGTCCTTGGCGGCGCTAAGCTCCTTGCCCTTCTCGACGAGACGACCCTGCAGCTCGCCATGGGCGTAGGCGTCCTTCTCGCGCTCACGCTGGAGTGCGGCAAGCTCTTTGCTCCTCGCCTTGAGATCGGCCTCTAGCTGCGCCACATTCGTCTCCAGCTCCTTGGCGGACTCGCCAGCTGCGGCAGCATCTTTTGCTTCCTTGAGGGCCCCACCAAATGTCTGCTCTCGCGCTGCAAGCTCCTTCTCATGGCTGTCAAGATTGACCTTCCGCTGCGCAACTTCGCCTTCCAGCAAAGCAGCTCCTCGGCGGCAAGCCTGTTGCTCTTCGACTTCAGCCTTCTTGAGGAGGAAGGCTTTCCAGCGCCTCGGCGAGTTCGCCCGCTCCTGCAATGGACGAGAGGGCTTCACAGTTGCGACTCGGAGCTCCTCGCATGCTTCTCAATATCCACTCCAGCGTGCGCGACAAGCGCTTCCGGGATTCCACCTTGGCTTGTCGGTAGCGGTAGAGTGACACCGGCTTCGCGTGGTTGCTCTTCCTCGAGACTCGCCGTTGCTACTCGCTTGGCGCGACAACCAGCGTCGGCCCGGAGGCGAGCACCTCTCCATCAAAAGTTTCTCCTTCGACCGGCGCCCTGGAGCGTGACGCCCAGGGGAGCTTGATGAAGACACCATCGCCGGCCTTCAAATAAGCGTCGGGCTGGGGCTCTTCGGAGCCTGATGCTGCACCAGCGGTGGAGGGATCGACGGTCGGCGTAGCGCCTTGCGCTCCTGCGGCCTCGGGGCCGTCAGTGCGATCGCCGACCCCTCGCCAGCTCCTGCGGCGGCAGCCTTGGCGGCCCCTTCGCTGGCTGGATCATCAGCGCCGGCTCCTTCCTCGGTGGCGGCGGCGTCGTCGGTGTTGCCGCGCGCGTTCTCCTCGCCGGTGGCCTCGGTCTCCATCGGCTCCGTGGAAGATGGATCTGACGGCCGGGAAAAGAGAGAAAAAGTCAAGCAAATATCCGAAAAAGAAGATCAGAAGAAGAAGAACCCACGGGAAGTTTTCAGACAAGAGGGTTACCTGTACTGGGATCTGCAGTCATGGGCTCCACCACCGGGGGGTCGATGGTGCTGTCCCTTGCCGGAGAATCGTCTCTTGCCGGAGAACTGTCCCTTGCCGGAGAACGCTCCCTTGCCAGGGAATCCTCCCTTGGCGGCATAGTCGAAGCAGATAGCATCTCGGGGGCGGCTTCTGGTTGCTCCTGGTGAGGCTGCTCTGCTCCTACACAAACCAGTAATCAGATGTCAGCAAAGAAAGAACACCCATGCGCGCCATAATAGCGGGAAGTAAACCATATACTTACGCTGGGGGCTGCTTTGGGGAATGATTGCGGGTCCGACAAAGGTGGTCTCGGCGCGCCCCTATTTGTCATGATGGGCTCGTCCTCGATGACAATCACGAGCCTTGGCTCTCTTCGCGCTCTGGGCGGGGTCACGAAAAGGAATGAGTTGAGTGAAGCAAATCGGACACAAGACAAAGCAGCAAAAATTGAAGAACTACAAGTACAACAAAGAATCTTACTCTTCTTCTTCCTCGTCGGAGCTGGAGCGCGGAGAGGTCAAATCCGCCCTCTTCGGCCTGACGAGGCGGAGGAGTAGGCTCCCTTGACCGCTTGGCGGGGCAGCGCAGATCGAGCGGCGGTCAGGAGGACCCGCCCGATTACTGCAAGCGGTGTGAGGCGCTCCAGCTGCTTGATGCTTGTCGCATGATGGGCGTGTCGCGGCGGGCACGGCGGCTATTGACCGTCTGCCACCACTTCGTCCCCAGCCTTGCGGAGCGCCTTCTTAGTGGAGCTGGGGCTCTACTGCGGCAAGCTGCTTGAAGATGGCGGGCTGCTCGCACCCTCGGCGGGCTCGCTCGACTCGGCCAGGCTCGGCAAGCTCTCCCTCGCCCGACAAGCTCTCGGCAAGCTCATCTCGGTCGGCAAGGCTTGCCGCCCTGCTGCCTCTGCCTCCTCCACGGTGAATCCAAACTACGCCGCGGCGGCCCTGCGCCGCCTCTTCCGCCCCTAGTGGCGTCGCGCATCTCCGCATTGGTGGTGTTGCGGGTGAGGCTCTTGTTCATCGGCGTGCGCCGCCCCTCCACCAAGCCGTCGAAGCTGCTGCGCACGACATCGTTGCGGGCTCTTGCCAAGTTGGAACAATTCCATGCGAATCGCACAAAGGCATCATTGCACGGATGTGATCGAGCAAGGAATTGTTGCCAGCGAAGACGGCGCCCGTCGACGCTGAACCATTCGAGATGATGAGGTCGTGCTTGAACAGCTCCTTGAGCATCCGTCCAGCTCGGGGCGGTGAAGTTGAAGATTGAGGCCAGGCGTAGCCTCATGATGTCCGCCGGGCCCCGAACTCAAAGCGGGTCTCCTCTCTCTGCTGCGAAGCGTCTGGCGGCGAAGAATATCTGCGCTAACGGCTCTCTGATGAGCAGCAAGCTGGCGCGCAAGATCCGGTGGCGGCAATCTTCAACCTATCATCTTAGGGGCTAGGTTGCTCCAATCATTGCCGCTGCTTCTTTGGGGCTTTGGCTGGGCGATGGCGGCTGCGGATTCTCCTCGACAATCCAGAACCATTCCGCTCTCCATTCCTCCCATTTGCTGCGGAGCTCTCCCTCCAGATAGGCTTCCTTCTTGCCGGCTCTCGAGATCCAGGCGATTCCGCCGGATAAAGGCTCTCCTCTCTCGACCCGGGGCATAAAGAAGTGGCGGAAAAGAGCTATGTTTGGGTGGAGTCCGACAAAGTTTTCGCAGAGATGTACGAAAACTGCCATGGTCAGAACATCATTCGGGTGAAATCAAGGAGGTGGAACCCATAGGTGTTCATGATATCGTAGAAGAACTTCGAGAGAAAGCGGGCGAGCCGTAGTAGAAGAACATCACGAAGAAGGGATATCCGTTCGGAGCCCGTTCGGAAGCAGCGGCAGAGAGTACCTTCGTGCGTGGATGCGCTCGCATCTCCGTCGACGAAGTGGTAGTACCACTCCCTCAGCTCGCCGTGGCGAGCTTGGGGCGAAAGTTGCCGCTCCTTCGCGGCGCCTCGAGCCGCAATGCCTCGGCCGACTTCACAGCCTTCACGGCTTTGAGACCATAAGCGGAGGTAGTGGGGGAGATCGAAGGCGTTGGTGGCACCAGCGGCGATGGGGGGCGGAGCGCTGCTCTCTCTCGGCTTTGAAAGAAGGGGGGAGCGGCGGAGATTTCTGAGATTGGGACAGCAACTGGCGAGATGGGGGAACTGCCCCTGTTTCCTCTGCTTATAAAGAGGGATGGGGCGGACGTTCCACTTTTCCGAATAAAGAACCACCCACGATCTCTCCCACGACGCCGCATTCGACCTGTGCCGTTAGGGGAGGGCGCGGTGGATATGGAGTGAGATACGGCGTGGCCCAGGCAGGCGTGCCCATGCCTGTTTGGGCACTGGCCCAACAGCCTTCGGCTTGCCGTGTGTGGCCCAGGCCGGGGCTCTGTCGGTGTACTAGAATAGGGGTACCCTAGTATCCCGAACTTGTGCACGGCGATCCACAGCGCCCAGCAGCAAGGCTTGCGGGTGACCGCCAAGGTCCCCGTGGTTCCTTTGGAGCCATTCAAGAACAAAGTGTTCAAGTCAAGGAGACAAGGCCCGGCAAGAGGAGCTTGCGGGAAGGCCAACAAAGGCATTTCAAGGAACTTGCCGCGGCCGCGCCTCGCGTCCGGCAAGGCCCAGCGGCGACAAGCTTCCGGACACGACAAGACAACGACGCGGCAAGGCGCTTGCATGACAAGCTACCACTGTCTGCGGCGCTCCGGCACATCCACGAACATATCGCCCCAAAGGCCTTTCGGTAGCTGGCGTGGCGAGAGGCTGTGCAACCAGCGGTCGAGTGTGGCAAGCAATGACAAGATTGCCATCGTGGCGGCGGTGGCGCCCTGACGGTCCCTTTTATGCCTTGTTTGGGTGACACAGACGGGAATTTAATGCTTTTGTCCCCTGCCGTCAGGGTTAGGTATGATACACTGTACAAGTAGTTGTACCTACCGCAACTCTTTTTCCATTTTTACCCTTGCCTACGTTGCCACCTGTTGGTGACCCCTTGAGCATATAAAAGGAGGCCCAAGCGCAACGTAGAGAGGGGTTCGAAGGATTCAAAACCAGAAAACACTCACGCTCTAAAGCAAGAACAGAATAGAAATCAGACATGCAGCAGTAGGAGTATTATCTCTCCGGAGAGCTCCGAAGCTGGGTAAACCGCTCGTGTGCTTCGCCTCGATCTGCTCTTCGTGCGATCTCCGCCCCCCGCCGGACCGAACGGGGCTCCGGTCCCATAGGTGTTCGTTCCCACGACATAATTGATCGATGTTGTTCATAGGCATGGCTCCATTTCCATGGCACAGTGTTCATTGCTTGGCAGCTAGTTTCACCCAGCTCTGTAGCCAAAAAAGAGGTGTATGAAGGACACCACAATCCGATCATTTTGTGCAGCTCCACTAAAATCTGGCGGACCATCCCTGTTTGCAAAGATATCCAGTCAGTGTGATTACAATAATAGTGGAACTAGATGATGAAACATAACACACATAAATAGAAGCCGATCACCTCTACGATCTCTCTTTAGGACTAACTTCTTGTTGGAGAAGATTAGGCACGGAGTTGGATGAGGAGGATAGCAAAACCAATCTCCTTTCCATGATCCCAGAAATGTAAAAGCGTTGCCCATGTGACATTTTGGCAGAACTACACAAAACACTCTTGAGAAAAGTGATTTGTGCAGTTCACCAAAAGTCATAATAATAACAGTGAAAATGGATAGCCCTGTTTGCAAAAGGTGGTGAAAGGAAACAATTACTGCCCAATAACACGAGTTGAAGACACATCGCCCGACAAAAAAGCATGTTCCATGTAAAAAGGAAATATAGCACAAGGTGGTTTATCAAAAATGGTTTGAGGGCGAGATTGCAAGATGGAAAATACGCCGGCCGAGATACGATTTAAGCAAACAACTAAAGAAGATCCACATGCAGCAACATGGGAAGATGGGTAGTGGAGCAAGGCCGAAGGAAGCTGTACCTGAGGGTCATCGGGATGTTACTAGGAGGGCGCCGACGGCTGGGATCTGCCCATACTGCGGCAGCGAGCAAGTGGTGAAGGCCCTACCGCGCCGGAGCTTGGTCAGAGAGAACGGCGGGTACCGCAGATCGGGACGAGCTGCCTCAACACCGTCGAACGGAGAGATGATGCACATCCTCCCTTTCCGCGGCCGGACGGGATGCGGCCGGATCACGGACCACGCGAGAGAGAGAGGCCACAGTGACCTTGTGTGAGATTGTGTGTGAGACTCACGAGAGACAAACCCATTTTCCATTTTCCCCACGGCAATCGTTTTATATTCTAGGCGTGGTACCGACCCTCCTTCGAGTAAACAACCACTACACGCGTCAAATTATCCGTGGGTTGCCTTTTCGTCTGAAACGAACTCCATCATGTACCAGCGGGTGTGGCGGGAGCGAGGCGTGTGATCGTCGTCTTGCGTGCATTTCTTCTTTAGGTGCGAATGCGTGCATTGGGTGGGTGTGAGAGAGATGGTTTGTGCGAAAGCAGAGGCAATGTTTTGATGATATCTCAATCAGAAAAGCGTAACATATGCAATGTGTGTGAAAGCGGAGTCATGGACATGAGATATCGATAAAATTGAAAATAGGGATGAAGTGTGTGGCTCTTGCGATCGATAAAAGTGCCATCAATTTGTGTTTGCCCACGTCAAAGATACAGGCGGCTGGCCTCTTGGAATTTGAGTGGGCAGAGGTGTAGTTCTTCTCCGTGGCATGGATACCTACCTACAATGTTCGACTATCGGTGTGTGTGTGGGGAGGGGGTAGGGACGGTCGACTAGTATATGTGTGGAGAAGGAGAGAGACCTAGCTATGTATTGAGGAGATCGATCGACATCCATGGATATGTGTACAGAGGAATAAGGTTGGGAAAAAGACAAAGGTAGGCGTCGGAGGGTTGGTGGTGGAGCGGCGTCTCACAAATGGTGGGAGAGGCCTGCTAGAAAAACGGAGGGTATGAGTGCAATATCAATAAGAGAGGGTGGGGGATGGCTGTATGTCTATGCACGTGCGTGTGAGAGACGGGTCGGGAGGTATATAAGGATGATGAGGGGAGAAGATATGGTTGTGGTAAGCATGCGTAACTACATAGGAAGATCAACCGTCGTGTGTCCAGAAAGGAGAGACATAACTAGCGAGGTAAGTGTATCGGTGCTTGGTAAAATGAATTATAGTCCACACTGGCTATATGTAGGAGATCAGTTCATATACACGCTTGCATGTGTTGGAAGCAAATAAGGTCGGGAGGCGAGAGGGGGAGAGGGTGTGGCTAGGAGGTGGTGCGAGAGGCCTACCATGTCGAGGGGAGGGTGTGCGAGCATGTGATTAATGAAAAGAGGCGGGAGTGTGCACATGCGTGGAATCATATTGGACATATGGGGGCATGGGCGGTGAGAAGAGAAGAGGGAAGTATATATGTGTTTGTTGTAGGCACACTTGGCTAGAGAGGTATATCGACGGTGTGTGCTAGAAAAGAAGGAGCAGGGGCCTACACACACGCTGGTGGGCGACCTAAGAGAAATAATGAACATCTGTGATGGAGGGGACGCTAAGGGTGTGTGAGGGGGCGGGCGTGTGCATGCACGATAGAAAGTTAGCGCTAGCTAGCTACAATTAGAAGAGGATCGTGAAGGTGTAAAAGACGAACAAAGATGATAATTCATTATAAAAAGGTGGATACGGATACTTGAAGAAGATATCATAATCTAGAACATTGATTATAATTTGGGCTAATGTGTGGCTTTTGCAACTCAGGTCTAAATACTTGTCATAATGTAGGGGGCGGGGCACTATACTTTGTGTGATAAACACGGGGTACATATGGAACATGGTTTAGATTATGAATATATAGTTAGTACATCAAATGTACTATTATTTGGAATCAACATCAAGTGTATTCAAAAAATAGAATTCGAGTTCATGTAGTACACATAGTTCATATCTATCTCTATAGTAATCATGTGGTGTGTTATTAAGGTGTCTGTGAATGATGGTTGAAGTTAGCAACAATCATGATTGTAGATTCTTATTGAAATAGAGAAACGAATTCAAATTTAGTTGAATTGCAGCGGTAGTATAGACATTTGGAGTGCATTAAAATGTTGGTATGAGTAGGTTACATGCATTATACAGCAAGCAAAAAAATAATCGGACATAACATGGATTCATAGTACATGACATGACATGGCGTAATGATATTTTTAAGACCGCCTTTGACTATTGACAAGATTAATAGTACATGACATGCACAATGTGAAAATTATATCATTGAAAGAACCTTTCACAGACGAAGTTAACGGTGTGTTTTGTGTAAGTTGCATGTCATATATCATTGCTCTAATATTTGGTCAAAGTTAGCATCGAAAAACGCATTAGGCCCTATATAGATGGAAGTAGGGAGCAGCTTTGAATAGCATTTGTATAGTAAAACGGGGCAAGACTCTCTCTTTGTGTGGTGTGAATAGTTTTATTTTTTTGTTTTCTTTTTGGTTGAGGGAAGTGCGAATTGATTTAGTGCATACAAGTACAATATTACTACGTTAGGCTTGTCCTAAAATTCAACCGCGTCTTGTTATATCTCGAAAATTCAGATATCGTGCTCCCAAAACTGGCGCCTTCACAACCCGCGCCTTGCTATCCCGAAATTACAACGCGCGTGAAAACTCCCTCCAGATGCCAAATCCCGACACGCAAAATCCCCCTTCTAACCCTGAGCCGAAAGGGCCGCTAGTTCAAATCGGTGGGGGTACTTTTGTAACACACCCTACATTTTGTACAAGCGCGTCCCTAAGTCATGCTTCACCCCCTCCCATCACCCCTTTCCTCCATTCGAAATCCCAGGCCGCCATAACCTCTCCGCTCCAGCAGCGAAACCCACCCTCCTCCGTCCGCCACGTCACCACTGCCCAGTCGGAGCCTCTTCCCCGACGATGTCGTCCACCAAAAGATCTCGACGTCCCTCGTCCACCTCCCCGGATGAGGATCCGTCGTCCATCCCGCCTTCCCGCCGGTTCAGCCGTCCCATCCTCCACCTCCAAGGAGCTGCTCCGACGATCGCCTCGTCTATCGCGGTTGCTCCATCCCCACAGCGCCGCCTTAACCTGCTCCACCGGAACTGCAACATCCTCACCGACTCCTCGGACAAAGCCGAGGCCTACTCGGCGCCACCAAAGAGGTTGTACACTCATTGCATCGCACCTTCTCCTTGACTCGACCTCCCGATGTTGTGCTCCATCCCGCATCCCCATGGAGCAGCTACCTTGAAGCCGGCGCCGCGGGCGACATCTCCATGGCGGCTCTCCCCCAGTGCGAGGCCCCTTCGGCATCGGCGTCCATACCAGCCAGATCTGTTGCTGCTGCTCTGGCTCTCTCTTGCTCGCTCGCGCTGCTACTGCTGCTCTGGCTCTCAGTCGATCGCTCGCTCGCCCAGCTGCTGCTGCTGCTCTCCCCCTCGCTCATGCTGCTGCTCTGCTCCAATTAAGCCACACTTCAGTCGGCCGAATCGACTTGTGGGTCAGTCGATTTTTAGGGGTTGGGGGCTCGCGGAGTTAAGGAAGAACCACCGTAGCAAGGCGAGGCCTCACAGAGAGGTACCCACTATTTATCTTAGGGTTCGGGGTGGGGCGGGTGGCCTAGAGGGCTGGCCGGGCGGTGGTGGTGAGTTGTTTGAGGCGGAGGGCTGGGGCAGCCAGTTCGGCTGGTGGTGGCGGCGGCTCGGGGTGTGCTTGAGTTGAAGATGAACTGCAGCCCTCCTAAACTACATGTCAAGTGCCTCTCTCCTACCATTGTGTTTAGTTTTGATAGTAGCATTCAGATTCCTGATGAAATTTCAGTTTCGACAGCTAAGTTTGAGTCAGCAGTTTTACCTCATTTGTTGTAGTTAGGTGGTTTTTGGTGATGTTAATTTTACATCCATTTTCATCATCTATTCGAGATGCTATAGAATCCCACTTGAGATTGACGATGTCTGTCTTGTCTTGCTTCAGCCTTGGCGTCTTCTGGCTCACGGAGCTGCTCAATGACGTAAGCGATCCATCCTGTGAGCAGTGCCACAGGCGCCGTCTCTGATTCCTCGAGATCTTCCTCCACACTCTCCGACAGCCACCTCTGCCTCAAGCGCTTGCGACCAACCCAATGATCTTTGAGGTCGACACGGCTACTGCAAAGAGGTTGTACACTTGTTGCATCACTTATTACTATACATTCACGTCGATCCATTAGGGCTATTTTGGTTCAACGAAAAAACATAGCAATAGGGAATTTTCCAATGGCACTCTACTAATCAATTATTCATGCATTTTGTTGAAAGGAATGAAGCAAAACATCCACCTGGACCTACTTTTCAAAATCCTATGCATGAAAACAAGACCAAGTGCATTAGTGCCAGAATAACATTCTAACTGCAAACGCTTTCATATGGTTTCTCTTTATTTTGGCCATGTTTCTTTGCATTCCTCTGCTCTTCCAATTCCTGTAAACCAAACACTCGAGTTGACAGAAATCCTGTGTTTACAAATGTTCTGTTTACCATGTGCATTTTCCTATCCTATTCCGGTGTTTTTCCTATCCCTGCGTTTTAAGAATCATGCAAGTTAAATGAGCCCTTACAGAATTACTTCAGTTACAGGTACGTGTTGAAGGGAACTTTGTGTGGTTTGTCCTGCTCCTGCCGCGACATCGTCCACCTCACCTGAGCTGCTCCATCAACAGAAGCATCCACCAAACAGAACATCACGACTCATGACCATCTTTCGCCGCCTTAGATCTCCTTCCCTGCCGCCAGCAACCACCCCAACAGCATCACCATCATCGACTCAGCAGATGAACCTGAGGAGTACACGGGTCCACAAGAGAGGTTGCACTCTTTTGTTTCTGCTTATGTTATGCATTGCTTAAACTTACCTGCTACTTTATCGTCCTGTTCAACTCTTTGACTCCCAACTCAGGTCCAAATTCATGTTCAAACTTGAGTTCTAAATTAGTTGTGGGGCACATATCGAGGCAGCAATGAATAATATGTCTGTCTAATATCTGGTGCCTATGTTGTTCATTTTGGGTGGGAAACAAATAGTAAAGCAATCATCATCTGTTTTTTTTTTAATTTAAAGCAATCATCAGCCTATTATCATTATTTTTGGATCCATCTACTGGTTGTTACCATCACTCTAAAATTCTGCATGCTCTCCTTAGATAATCTCACCATATTTTTTCATTATGCATATAGGATATTGTACACATCATCTTGAACATGTAGAGAAAAAGAGAAGAGTTTTGCACGGCAATACAATGTCATGCAGACATCGCTCCATGGTGGGTTCAATGGCAAACCCTCCCCACCCTCTCCAGATTTTAATCCAGAGGAAGATATCTGTTCTGAGGCGGATTCAGAAGCCGCTGACCACTCCTATTTACCCCCCCAATGTGTTTGCTCTACCTTGGCATGATGATGCTAGTCATATCATGCATATGTTGCCTTGTAGTGCCTACTTTTGACATCATATATGTCATCTGCTTAGTTTAGACATGTTCTGTAATGCCACCTGTTTAGTTTCTATATCATATATGGGAATTATGCAGTCCCTTGTCTTTTAGCCAGCCATAATATATGTGAAATTTGCAATGCCATACTGTTTAACCATGCATCATATATTTGAATGATATCTTGCCCATCCTTTTCTTCATTACATTTCCATTTGTCGACAATGTTTGTACATTAAACTACTCTTCCGTGAATCAGCCATTTGGGTGGGAGATGGAAAAATCTGGAGTGAAAACAAGGCCTTGAGAGGCAGTGCTACACGTCAAGCAGATCTCTTGTTGGGTCCCGATAGCTCCTCAAAGATGGATTGAGAGCAGATGACCATTCCTATTCCCCTCTTGAGGTGTATGCTCGAACTTGCGCAGTTATCTGCTCATATCATGCATACGGTGTCTTGCATTGCATAGTTTAGACATCATATACAAAATATTCAACACCATGTTCTTAGTTGGACATCATATCGAATGCCCTCTGTTTAGCATATAAATCACATATGTGAATTAAATGATGCGATCTGATTACTTAGATAACATGTAGGTGAATTATGTCATGCGATCTGTTTAGTTATTCATCATACCTTTGAATTATGTTATGCTATGCTATCAAGTTTAGATAGACATCATATATGTGAAATTATGTCATGCTATCCGTTTTAGTTAAACAATATACATGTCAACTATTTCATGCCCTCTTTTTTCCACACTATCTATTGCATCTGTCTCTCATTCAATGTCTGTACATTCAACTATGTTTCCTGTTTATCAGCCATTTGAATTGGAGCGGGTGATGCCAATATCTAGCAGAATAAAAACACATTCTCCAAATAAAACAGTGATACCTCTTGGTGGAGATAGCACCCCGGTTGTACATGCACAAGAACCAGCCCTACCACACATAACCCAAACTGTCGCAGATTGTACCCCTACTGCGATGGACAGAGAACCAGCTTCACCCAATCTAACCCCAACCCGAACCGATAGTAACCCAGTTCCTGTTGACACAGCACCATCTCCACCACAGAGCTCCCAAACAAGACAAGTTAGTAAGGCAGCTCCAGTGCCCAAAGGGCCAGTACTATCACGGCGAACCCCAACTCCACCAGTTAGTACGCCTATTCCTGTGGAGGAAGCACAACCAACCAGTCGTAGTTTAGCATATATCGCATTTGATGTTGTTAAATCGTATGAGCATATCTTCCCATCTTGGAAATATTATACTGAAGATGAAGCAAAATGCTAGTTGCAGGTGTTTGTCCAGGAGTTATGTGTAAGTAATGTTATTCATGGCAATTACTTTGCTTCGTCCCATGCAGCCTACCTCCATGATGGTTATAATACAGCAAATTTTCCCATTTTCTCTATAGAGAAGGACCGATTTGGAAACTCGGGATGAGGTAACCTATGCTAATACCTCTGCTATCTTCAAGAATGCTTGGTGGCGATGTCGGAATTACCTAAAGAAAGCGTACTTCACCGCAAAGAAACTCATCAAATTCCCTTACGTCTCTCTGAGACACATTATTGGATGATGGTAGGAATGCCTTGTTACATCTTGGTCCCGAACCAAGAATGTGGTAAGGTCTATGAGCTCATTTTCTATTTTAAGTATTATATTCTTGCGTCTTATTGTACTCTGTTCATGTAGAACAAGTGCCTAAACCTGAAGATCAACTGTTCTAATTTAAGATTCCATTGCTATCATAGTTCAAAAAAGCGCTAGGCGTTAATTGTGCGTTTTGCCACCGCCTTGCACTTTACTGACCAAAGCGCATGCTTATGCGCAGTTATCACAGATTAAGCGTAGTTATGCGCAATGCGTTTTTATAGCGCCTACAGCCTAGGCACGCTTAAGCGCTTCGCTTAGGCGCGCCTTTTTAACTATGATTGCTTTGCTCTTGTATCTTTGTATTCTTGATACAAACTTATTTTTAAATTGAAGGATCAATCGAAACTCCAATGGCACAGCAGGTATGTTCACGCATGTTTCTTTAACAGGTTTGCTCTTATCAATAGCTCTTTTGATTTCAATTTCAATTGTGTATATAGTTGACTTTCATATCATGCACATTACTAGCATCAATGAGCCAATAGTGTTGTTGTACATGTAGACCCGTGGTACCCATCTGAAATCTTGTTGTGCCATGTAGTTTCCCACGCTTTGTATTCTTTCTTTGCTGCTTTGTCTTGAGCGATATGATTTGAACCGTGTCTCTATTTTGATTTGGCAAGACAATGCAATGACCATAGGACATAGATATATGTTTGTTTGATGCTTTTATTATGTACTAGTACCGGCAATAGAAGACTTGGTAGTTTAACCTGTCCACCTTACTAATGAACTGGTTCACGAAATGAGTTTCATATGCTAGTACATGCTAAACTTGTTATGTGTCTGCTTGTTTCTTAATTTAGAATCTTGATGAATATTGGGGAAGAGTGCCTTATTAAGCAATGGTAAAGGAAGTAATGCGAGATAAGGTTCGGGATAGTGACACATCCTTGTTGGTCTCCAACAAAGCTGATACAACAGACTAAGGAAGACTATCTTGAAGACAATGAGACAACCCCAAAGTCTGTCTTGGTTTAGCGTTGATTCTTGGCCACTACCGCTTGCACAAGCTATTCAAACTCACTATCTGAATTAGTTCAGTTTCTTGAGTCTCAACTACAAGCAGAAAGACATCGATCAGCTTTGCTGCGACAAGAAGCGGAAGGACTGCGGAAGTCCCTGGAGCATTCAGATGCATACTTTCTGTTGCAACAGCAAGCGTTGGAGGATTTTAGCGCCAACTAGGACAAAGCTAATCAGCTTGCTAAGCTTATTGCCAGCATGGTGGATAGACAGGATAACGTTTCTTGAGATCTTCTGAAGTTGTTTTGATTATGCTCTTTTTTCTTTGCCGTGTTTATTTGCCTTTGGTGGCCAATTTTGTGACCAAGTGTATGTAATATGCTGCTTTGTTCCCTATATTTGCCTTGGTGGCGAACTTTGATGCCCAGTGGATATAATATGTGTAATAGCAGTAATAGGCTAGCCTTAATTGCTTGCTTATTTATTTCCTTATTGTCTTGTTTAGTTGTTTGCTTGTAGTCACTGCAGTTCTTTTTCTATGTTTTTCTAGTGGCCACAATAGCCTATTTTTGGCAACTAGGCCAAAATAATCATGGCAACACACGAACTGTTGTAACCATGGGCCTCCTGCAGGCCTTATGATCCATGGGCCTTCGTTCGACCGTAGGACCATTGTCCTTCTATACGGGCCGTAGGATCCATCGACCTTCTATACGGGCCTTAGGGATCAATGGGCCTTCTACGGGCCGTAGGGTCCATGGGCCTTCTATGGGTCGTACGATCCATGGGCCTCTCTGAGCCGTAATATCCATGGGCCTCATACGGGCCGTAGGATCCATGGACCTTCTACGGGGCGTATCATCATTTCGCCAATCATGGGCGTACTATTCGTGGACCATAACGGGTCGTTAATAGGCCGTGTTGATAACTCTATGAAAACAGCCCAGCGGGTTTTTTGACATGAAAACGCCCAGCGATTAACGGTCCGCAAATGGGCCGATCAGAACGACGGACTGAATTTGGCCCTCAAGCGAAAATGACGATGTGGGCCGTATGTAACCGAATCTTGCAAATGAGCCCAATAATAAATGGGCCCCGAGAAGGCCAAAAGATAACATGGTGTAAGTGCATCTAGTGCCCTTAGTGATTTTGGTGTATTGAAGACTTATAGGTTAAGTGGTGATCGTTTGTGAGTGTAAACAGGTCTATAAGTCTATGAGGAGTTTGATATTCTGAGAGAAAGTCGACCTCTAAAATGAAGTTCTTCGATGAAGACTTTGATATTCGAAGACTTTCGAAGACTTTGAAAGTGAAGAAATTGGTGTGACCTTGAAGACTTGGTATTCATTCGAGGAATATGGGCGTGAAGACTTTTGTTTTCGTAGTTTCATTTTCTCTTTCTTGAGTCATAAAACACCGTCTTGTTAAAGGGGTCGAGGAAATACTAAGGAAAAATTTCCATGTGATGCTCAACTCAAAATCCTACACCTACAGTTCCCTTGAGTGAAGCCATTGGAAATCTCATACTGATTCAGTCAATTTCTTGATGTGAGAGACGCAGTTCTTACGGTCACTAAGGACTTTTTCGATCGAGGAGTTAGGAATTCGCTAGTCGAATTACCTCTGAGTGAGAACATGATAGCCCCGAGGAATTTGAGAGTCAAATTTCCGACCGTTCTTTGTCTTCTTGGCGGCTGTCCAAAATATCTTATCCACCTAACGGT
Source organism: Aegilops speltoides (assembly GCA_021437245.1). Taxonomy (NCBI): domain Eukaryota; kingdom Viridiplantae; phylum Streptophyta; class Magnoliopsida; order Poales; family Poaceae; genus Aegilops; species Aegilops speltoides. The sequence goes on along the minus strand of CM038141.1, from coordinate 170,113,264 downwards.
CATATCATTGAAGGGCATTTATGTCTTATCATGTCGGGCTGCTCCCTAGGCTATAAATAGCCGCCCCTACAACCACTAGTTGGTTGGCTGCTCCGAGAGAACTTGACACTTGTCATCCGAGAGCAACCCATCCTCCGAGGTCTTTGGCGAAAATCATCAAGTGAGGAAAATCCCAAAACCAAACCCCACAAACCCAAAGTGATTGAGCATCATGAAGAAATTGATCTGCGTGGATCCGACGCTTATTACCTTTGAAGACTGTGCTTCTTCAGACGGTTAGGCGTCAAGGTCTAGAGCATCAAGAGGAATTGTGGATCAACGAGTGACCAAGTCTGTGAAGGTTTGGAAGTCACGAAGACTTACCACGAGTGATTGGACGAGGCCTGCGTGTTCTTTGTTCAAGGAGAATACGGTGAGGATGGGTGTCTGAGTTCTGCTCGAGGCGGGTGTCCGGACTGCGTGTCCTCGAGTTTAAATACTCGGCCGCTCCAACCAGGACGTATAACCGAGACAGCGAGTTGGAACTGGTTTACCAAATCATTGTCTTCACCAACTAACTGGTTCTATTTCCTCAACTCTTTCATTTCCTCATTCTTGTGTTGTACATTGTTCATATCGTGCTTGAAGACTTTGGTGAAGACTTTCACAAATTCCTCAGTTCAATTCCTTTAGTCATCCATCTTCATCTTGTTATCCTGTGTTTACGCTTTACGTACTCGTGCTAGTTTTCATTTCTTCATGATGACTATGTTTGTATCCTGTTATGTTTACTTTGAGTACTTATTCGCTGCAAGTAGTTCTTAGCTAAGGAATTTCCTCACCGCAAATTCCTCGGTGAAGAATTCATAAAATCGCCTATTCACCCCCTCTAGTCGATATAACGCACTTTCAATTGGTATCGAGCAAGGTACTCCTTGTTACGTGTGATTTTAGTTTAACCGCTTTGGAGTTTTAGTTATGTCGACCGCAGGTATGATCAAGGTCTCGGCTGGGTGTCCTACCTTTGATGGAACAGACTACCCCTACTGGAAGAACAAGATGCGAATGCATCTTGAGGCAATTGATAACGATCTCTGGTATGTTGTGGAAAATGGTGTCCCCTCTGTCACTCCCTCACTGAACGCTACCGATGTGAAGAGATTCAAACAACTCGATTCTCAAGCGAAGAATATCATATGTGGTCATCTGAGCAAAGGATAGTATGGAAGAGTGAGTGCTTTGGAAACTGCTAAGCTTATCTGGGATAGGCTGTCCAAAGTAAATGAAGGAGTTTCAACTCAGCGTGACTCTCGAGTCGATGTTCTTCGGAATCTCTTCAACTCCTTCAAAAGCCTCGACAATGAGAACGTCCAACAAACCTTTGATCGCCTCACTGACATCTCAAATGAGCTTCAAGCCCTCGGTGCCACTGACATCACTGATCATGAAGTTGTGAAGAAACTGTTGAGATCGCTTGACTCCTCATTTGATACTCTGGGACTGATGATACAAGAACGTGCTGACTACAAGTCGCTGGATCCTGCTGATATCCTCGAAAGGCTAAACACTCACGAGTTCCAGCTTGCTGAAAAGAGAGATCTCTATGGCTCAAACTATGGCAAACCACGTGCCCTGAAGGCCAAGGCTGTGTCTGAATCTGAATATGAGGATTCTGGTAGTAGCCTTGGTGATCCTGAAGAATTGAGCCAGGATCTAGCACTGCATGTGAAGAAATTCTAGAAGTTCACAAGACGTGGTCGCTTTGGAAGATCCTCAAGAGGCAATGATTCCTCATCCAGTGACTATAAGAGAAGGCTTTGCCACAAATGCAAGAAGCCTGGTCACTATATTCAAGATTGTCCTCGGTGGGAAAAGGAAATGAAGAAGAAGAAATACAAGGATTACAGTTCTGATGATGCGTAGAAGAAGAAGAAATCTTCAAAATCGTCGTCATCAAAATCTTCGAAGTCTTCATCTCACAAGAAGAGCAGCTCCAAGAAGGCTCGGGCATTCATTGGTAAGGAGATGGACTCTGAAGCTGAATCTGAGGAAAATGATGAAGAGGAGGCGTCTGAAGAATCTGAGTCTGGTGTGGCGAGTCTGGCCGTTGCTACTGCCTTTGTCAGCAAGTCCATCTTCAACACTAAAGAAATTGATTCCACCGACAAGCCTGATGAAGATAATGATGGCTACGCTCCCACCTATTGCTTCATGGTGAAAGGTGCTAAGGTACTTAAATACAACTCCTCTGACTCTAGTGAAAATGAATCTGATGAGGATCTCAACCGCAGCTACTCTAAACTTGCTAAGATTGCTGTGAAACAATAACGAGCTCTTGAAAAGTTTCAAAACATGCTAGATAAAAGTGATGATATGTTGGGTGAAGAAATGGATCGCACTAAAGCCTTGGTGAAAATCTTCAGAGACTTGGTCTAGGTTTGATAACCTTCAAGGTCATCATAACTCTCTCTTGTCGATCATGAGAAACTTTCTTATGAATTTCTTCAAGAAAAGCAAGATCATGAGAAGCTTTCTCTTGAATCTCTTCAAAGAAAGGAAGATCTTGAAAAGCTAAGAGTGTGTTATGAAGATCTTGAAGGCGCGATTCATTACTAGCTCAACAAATCAGCGCTTCTCGTGAAGAATTTGTTCCCCATGCTTAAAGTGCATTGAGCGTGAATCGCTAATTCTTCACATGAATGTTCAAATGCTTCAAATGTTACAAATTCTTCATCTCGCCTCTGCTATCACTAATTCCTCACCGAGGACATTGCTAGTATCACTTACAATGCAATTTGAAGGAATTGTACATGACAGCATGTACAAAAGCCTCAAAGGGCATCAGACACTTTGTGATGTGCTCAAAAGCAGATCCTCAACAGAAACCCTAGGAGAGAGGTGTTGCCTTTGAGAGGAAACTCAATCTTGATGGAACATATTGGAAGCCTGAGCAGTACCCCAAAACCTCATGGGTTGCTACAAAGGGACCTCCAGCTGATCCATCTAACTTAACTGGCTTTACATGTGAATCTCCTCATTCTTCTGATGAGTCATTTGACACCAACTATAAACTTTTCAAAAATCAAAATGGTGAAGTATTTGCTAGATATGTTGGCACTAACTGCCGGAACGGTTCCCCTATGAAGAAAATCTGGGTTCCCAAAAGTTGTGTTGAAAGTCTTCAGGTGAATGTCCTCATGACACCACCTGTGAAGAACAGAAACCCCAGATCAAATTCTTCATATGGACCAAATTCTTCATATGGATCCAAGTCCTCATATGGACCAAATTCTTCACATGGATCAAAGTCCTCATATGATTATCATTGTGCTAACAACTCTGTCTCGCGGGGTAGAGCTAAGGGCTATGAATATGTGCATTATTCTTCAAACCATTATGTTCATAAGTCCTCGAAGAATTACTCTGCTTATTCATATGCTTACCCTAACCCATCTTATGTGAAACGAAATGGTTTGGCATCTTTGCCACCTTTCTCATATGGTGCTCGCAGAATGATGAACTCTTTGCCACCCCTCCAGATGTGGGTGGTGAAGAAAAAGAACTAATCTCTTCTACAGGGTCAGGTCTCCGGGCGTGCTTTAACGTCTGAAGAATTTCTTGGGACGACAAAAATGCTCTGAAGGGACGCAGCGAATCATGATGAAATGAACTTTCATTTCACGTCCTATCTTGCTATATCGCTTATTGCTTGATGAAATTCATCGATGAACTTGATATCATATTCTTCACTGATGAAGCATATGAGATTGTAAGCTACACTAATTCATCTGCAGGATGATCAACACAAAACCACTGAATGGGTCCTTGATAGTGGATGTACAAATCACATGACTGGTGACAAGAATCTATTGATGGATGCCCCCTTATCACCGTCACCTCTGAAGCATATCATCTTTGCTGAAAAAGGCAAAAGTCAGGTATTGGGTCTTGGTAAGGTTGCTATCTCTAAGGCTAAGCACATGGACAAAGTCATGCTTGTTGAGTCCTTAGGATACAATCTCATGTCAGTCTCAATGCTTTGTTATCTTGATATGGTTGTTGTCTTTGGCAAACATCGCTGTGTTGTGATTATGGAAGCTGACAATTCCAAAGTCTTCGAAGGCTTTAGGAGAGGAGATATGTATATTGTTGATTTCTCTACAGGACCACAACCAGCCGTGTGTCTACTTGCAAAAGCTTCAGAAGGCTGGCTATGGCATCGACGACTTGGTCACGCAGGCATGAGGAATCTGAACACGCTTGTGAAGAAGAAGCATGTCATTGGCATTGAGAATGTCAAATTCCTCAAGGATCACTTATGCGGAGCATGTGAAGCCGGAAAAATGACCAAGGCCAAGCATCCAGCGAAGACTATCATGACCACTACCCGTCCATTCGAAGTGCTTCACATGGACCTCTTCGGACCTAATCATTACTCAGCAGTCACTAATGATGCATCTTTATATGGTTTTGTCATTGTTGATGATTATTCTCGATATACATGGGTACACATTGTTACTTACAAACATGAAGTGCAGGAAGTCTTCAAACGATTTTCCTCGAGGGCTTCAACCAACTTTGGTGTGAAGATCAAGCATATCAGAAGTGACAATGGAACTGAGTTCAAGAATTCCGGTCTTGATGCATATCTTGATGAACTTGGTATTACTCATGAGTTATCTGCTCCCTATACTCCTCGTGAGAATGGCGTCGTGGGCGCAAGAACAGAACTCTTGTTGAGATGGCTCGCACTATGCTTGATGAATACAAAACGCCTCGGCGTTTTGGATTGATGCAATTGATCTTGCTCGCCACATCATCAGCAGAGTATATCTTCACAAATTCTTCAAGAAGGCGCCAATGAACTCCTCAACGACAAGAAACCCAATGTGAGTTATTTCAATGTCTTGATTGCTAAATGTTGGGTTAGAGATCCTCACCACAACTCTAAATTTGCACCGAAAGCACATGAAGGTTTTATGCTTGGTTACGGAAAGGACTCACACACCTCTGAGTCTTCAACATTGTTCTTCACAAGATTGTTGACCTTTGTAGATGTGCGGTTCGATGAAACTAATGGCTCGCAAAGAGAGCACCTACCTTCTGTGTTAGATGAACCATTTTGAAGATGCTATCAAGCTCAAGGCAACCGAGGATGTCATTCCTCTTGAAGAATCTCTTTGAAGAATTCATTCTGTTCTTGAAGAACATCGAGCTAATGCACCAAGAACAAGATGAGCAAAATGGTCTGTGAAGAAAATGCTGATCAAAATCCTCGGCGACAACCAACTCATCCACGCATTGCAAAAGAAGTGCGGTGGAGAAGATCATCGATGACATTAGCGCACCAGTCCTCTTACGCTCAAAAGCATCACATTTATCTAACTTTTGTGGGCACTATGCTTTTGTCTCTATCACAGAGCCCACTAAGGTAGATGAAGCATTTCTAGAGCGGAGTGGATTCAGGCTATGCAAGAAGAATTACATCGATTCGAGCTGAACAATGTCCAGGAATTGGTCAATCGCCCGGATCCTCGCAAGCATAATATCATTGGCACAAAGTGGATCTACCGCAACAAGCAAGATGAAAATGGCCTTGTGGTGAGGAATAAAGGCACGACTAGTAGCTCAAGGCTACACATAGGTTGAAGGAATTGATTTGATGAAACTTTTGCACTGTTGCTAGACTTGAGGCTATTCGCATATTACTTGCTTACTCTAACCATCATGATATCATCTTATATCAAATGGATGTGAAAAGTGCATTCCTCAATGGTAAGCTTGAGGAAGAAGTATATGTTGCTCAACCCCCAGGTTTTGAAGATCCAAAGAATCCTGACAAAGTCTTCAGACTCAATAAGGCTCTCTATGGCCTCAAGCAAGCCCCTCGGGCGTGGTATGATACATTGAAGGAATTCTTCGTGAAGAATGGCTTCACACCCGGTTCACTCGACCCTACTCTTTTTACTAAATCATATGATGGTGAACTATTTGTGTGCCAAATATATGTTGATGATATTATCTTTGGCTGTACTAACCAACGATATAGTGATGAATTTGCCTATATGATGAGTGAAGAATATCAAATGTCTATGATGGGAGAGTTGAAATTCTTCTTAGGTCTTCTAATTAAATCGGTGAGCAATGGCATATTCATATCTCAGGAGAAATACCTCAAAGATGTACTGAGGAAATCGGCATGCAAGATTGCAAAGGCGTCAAAATTCCTATGCCCACAAATGTCCATCTATGCACTGATGAAAATGGTATTGACTTCGATCACAAGGTATACCGCTCCATGATTGGTTCCTTATTGTACTTATGTGCATCTACGCCAGATATAATGCTTAGTGTTTGCATGTGTGCCCGATTTCAAGCTGCACCGAAGGAATCACACCATAAGGCTGTGAAGCATATTCTTCGATATCTAGCTCACACACCAACACTAGGATTATGGTAACCCAAGGGCTCTGCTTTTGACCTCATTGGATATTCGACTCGACTATCTTTGGTGATCGTGTGGACCGCAAGTCAACATCCGCACTTGTCATTTCCTCGGACGATCTTTGGTCCGTTGGTCCTCGAAGAAACAGAACTGCGTATCACCGCTCTCATCGCTGAAGCTGAATACATTGCTGCTGGCTCATCTTTGTGCTCAACTGCTTTGGATGAAGCAAACCCTCAAGGACTATGGCATCAACGTGAAGAATGTGCCTCTCCTCTGCGACAATGAGAGTGCCATCAAGATTGCTCACAACCCAGTTCAGCACTCGAAGACTAAGCACATCCAGATTCGTCATCATTTTCTTCGTGATCATGCGTTGAAGGGCGACATCTCCATCGAGCATGTGAAGACTGAAGAACAGCTAGCTGATATCTTCACCAAGCCCTTGGACGAGAAGAGATTTAGCAAGTTGCGGTGTGAGCTAAATATCTTAGAATCTTCGAATGTTCTTTGAAAAGGACACACATCCTAACCCTTATGCAGAATTGATGACTTAGATGTGCAACACATGAAGAAACGTTTTTCTTCAATCAATGAAGAAGAACACTCTAAGTGTGAAGAAATTAATGAAGAATTTGATTCTCGAGAACCCTCGACAATTATGCGCGGTGTCTGAAATCATCATTCTTATCTGATGGGTCACGCCACCACAAAAGTTGAAAATCTTCAATTTGAGTTTTTCCTCATTTTTGAAATTCTTCAGTCTTTCAAATTCTTCAACTTTGCAAAATCTTCACTGTTTCTGTCTTTTTCTTCATTGGCTATATATATATGTGTGAGTTTATGTCCTCTACATCATTCACTTATTGCTAATTCTTCAAGTTGCGATTTCTGCTAAGTGAATGTGATCGGACCCTTCCCCCTCTATGCTACACTCAACCCAATCTATTCACAAATTCTTCATGTGCGTTCTGATTGAAACTCGTTCAAAGTCTTCACTGTGTCCTTGTCAGCTGAAGAAATTGCGAACGAAATTTTAAAACAAATCTTGTCCAGATTTTTGGTTTTACCGCTCAAACCGTTCCGCATCCCACGATGCATTATTTTATTCACCCACGATCTTACACGATCTCATACGCACGATGCGTGGGTGACACATGTCGCGTGAAGAAGAAAGGGCAGGGCCATGTTCGTCCCAAAATCTTCGGGCGAACAGTTTTTACCGTGGCTATAAATACCCCTCTCCCCTTCCTTACTTCATTTACTCCGCTCGGTCATTGTCTCCCGCTCGAGCTCTCCTCAAACCCTAGCGCCGCCGCTACTCCATCGCCGCCGGTGAGGAAGAGCTTCATTGCCTCGACCTCGTCGTCGTCGTACTCGCGCCGGCTACGGAAATCTTCACTCTGCCGCCGCCGTAGTCATCTCCCTCTGCCAAGTTAGGGCGTGGGAGATCTAACTTGACGAACTTCATCGCTGTTCATCTCTGTTCGTCGTGTTCTTCAGTTCGGGTAATTAAAAGTCACTTTTATTACTCGCTTTGATTCTCAAACTTTTCTGGAAATCCTCAAAGGTGTTTTATTCTTCAAATCTTCACATATGAACACCTCACACACTGTATGCTCTTGATCCATCTCTCTAAGCACTCATTTCTTCAAGATTCCTCAATTGTGCGGATTTTCGATCTGTACAACTCTGGAACCTAAGACAAGAACGCTTAGTGAAATTCCACAAGGCTCAACTGGTCAAATTCCTCAAAACTTATCTTTTGAAAAATCTTACGAGAACGATATGACCTCTCCAAATTCCTCGGACCTACACTCTGCTCACGGTATTCATGTCCATTCTTTGAATCACTAGGTTCTCATCAACTTAACTCATTTGCAGCGTTCCTCGAAGAAAAACTGCATACTTCTTGAGTGTTCAATTGTTCAAATTCCTCATCTGAAGAAAATGGTGAAGGAAAGAGACCATGAGATAGGAGGAAAGAGACCGGAGGTCATGGCTGCTTCGAGATCCTCGATGAAATATACAAGGATTATTGCACACTGATGAAGCCAAGTTTGGCAAAGAAAACAAGAATCAGCGCAAAGTCGCATTCAGAGGATTGAATGAAGATGGGCATGAGAATGGAGGAATATCGATATGTTACTCCAAAGTACATGAAGAAATTAGCCTTAAATCCTCCATGCCCAAGAGCTCCATTGGCACTGGCCAAGTCGCTGATCCCACTAGCATCAAAAGTGGTGAAGACTTTCTGAAGAATGGGCTAGGCGCCAAGCAAAATTGGCAAGACAAGCCAAGGAGGCGGTGAGGAAATTCAATGAGGATTCTGCTGCTGCTGCTCTTTGCTGCTGAGACCTCGGTCAAGCCGAGGAAATCAATGCCAAGAAGCACGCCGCAAGCCAAGTGCTTCACCATCAGCGCCCTCACGGCAAATTCCTCAGACTATTGCTGCTCCACCAAAGTCCTCAGCAGCTCCCTCCAAGTCCTCAACTCCTGTGCATCTGGCTACATGTCAAAGGACACAGGGTTTCTCAATTGCTTCTGGTGTCTCAGCGAGTTCCTCAGCTGCACCAATGTCCTCATCAAGCCCCACCCAGCTGAAGACAAAAGCAACAGCTGGACGCGGTTCACGGCCAAGTCCAAGAAAGAAACAGGTTGCTTTCCAAGTGCCCTCTGATGACGAGGCTTCTGATGAAGAACTTGCAGAAATCATCAGAGACAGACAAGCAAAGGCCGCTAGAGCCAAAGGAACACCTGTGCCTCTGCTTCTGGATCCGAAGAAGATCCTCGACTACATTGACTTATGGCATAAGGATCCAAACACTCCAATGCCTGATCTGCCTCTGACTCCTGGTCAAAGTCATATGCTAACCCATTTCATCGCTCAAGAGAAATGGAAGTTTGAAAAGGCTCATGAGATAAAGATAGCACAAGCCAGAAAGGAGAAGCTTCTGAAGAAGAACGTTGTCAGACTAACTCCTGAAGAACTTCTCAAGGCTCAATCTGAGATCCAAGACCTCAGCAAAGATTTCGATGCATACCATGCTGATTGGCAAGGAGCCAAAGTGAGATTCGTCAATTTGACGAAGAAAATGACAACTGTTGCAGCCTCATCGCAACAAGAAAATCCTCGAGCTGCAGACTCGCTCAGCCTCTTTGAAGAACATGCCAAGACTCTGCTGATGACTTTTAACTCTTGATGAGAATACAAGTTCGAGGCTGATGACTCCATTCCAGCCCCTGAAGAAATTCCTGTGGCATCCACTAGTGGTGCGCCAAGAAAGCGAAGAGATCAGGCAAGCTGCACGGTTGCGCTGAAGAAAATGAACCACGATCCTCAGCTCCTCCTGCGCCAACACCAACTCCAATTCTTCCTTCTGCTTATGAAGTGAAGAAGACCAAGGCTGCAGAGCGAGCTGTAGTGAAGAAAAGGAAGGCATCATCTGCGTCAAATTCTTCGGCCGCGAAGAAAATTAAGCCAATGACCAGCTCGCTTGAAAATCCTATTGATGCCATTTCGATTTCCTCCATGTCATCAAAGGAAATTGTTCCTTATGGAGAAGACTACAAGATCCCAAGCGGATCTGATGAAGAAAATCATTCTGTTACTACCTCAGAGCAGTTTGATGAAGAAATTGAAGTGGAAACATTCACTTCAATGCCAGTCGTTTCCTCACCTATGCCTCAGTTCATAGCTGAAGAGGCTGGTGTTGAGAAAATTGAAAAAGAAGATGAAGATGTGGATATTGGATGCACTACACCAGTAATGAACGATGACTTTTGGGAAAGTCGGCATCCCAATACTCCTCTCTTCACTCCTATTCAACAAATTCCTCGATCCCCGACTACAACTGTTCAAATGGGCTCTGAAGAAACTCATCCCACATCGTCATTCATGAAGAGATTCCAGCCGCTAGTCTTTGAAGAACCTCTTCTTGATCCCCAAACTGCACAAGAAGAGGAACCAAAATTCCTCACTGAAGCACTGAGATCGTCATTCACGAGGTTGTCTGCAAATCAACGACACTCCTCTGCCCAAACCGAAGAATCCGTTCTCTAGCAAGCAAAAATTCAAGGCTGAAGACTTCTTTTCTGAGCATGTGTTATTCACTGATTACAATCCATATGACTCTGCTCTCATAAGGAAAAGACATTTCTGGACTGCTACTCAAGCCAACTTCTATTCCTCAGTGCTCTTTGACAAGGACAAAATCTTCGATCATGAGCATATTCCTCATGTGGATATGGAATCTCTGTCGTGCTTCGAGCCAGTCCTCCGAGTTATTCACGATGCAGGACTACTGAATTTCTGCACTAATATCTGTGATTGGAATGAAGAACTCATTCTTCAGTTCTATGCCACTTTGCATATCACCGGAGATGATGAAGCTGTCAATTCATGGGTGCTAGATTGGATGACAGAAACACTCACTATAAGGCACCAGCAACTGAATTGCTTCGTGTCATTCCTCTTGATCCTCCCCATGACAGTGCACGTTGCATCTACAATGACCCATCGACAGATCATTATATGCAAGTGCTCATGAAGCCTTTGAAGCGAGGCAGGCCCTCGAACCAAATTCCTCGTCAAGGAATTGCTGTATGTGCCTCGGACTGTCTATCGAATCCTGACGAAGACAATGAGTCCTATCAAAGGCCACGACTCGAATGATGAAGATGTCGTTGGCATCATGAAGAACATGCTCTTCAACATCATTCATGGTGTTCCCGTCAACTTCCATGATTTCTTCATGAGGACTCTGGCTAATGTTGCTATGTCACCTTTTGAGCTGAAGCCCTATGCGCCTTGGATTATGAGATTCATAAGGGCAAGATCTTCACTGAATTACTGGTGACACTCTGCACCATGGTAGCTACTTGCCGCCCATTGAAGTCCTCAGCGACCGGTTTCACATCGATGATAAGGGCAAGGCGATTCTTTGTGATCGATGAAGGCACTCGTCCATTGGATGGTCAATTCCGTCTAGCTATATCTTACTCCACCAATGGCGATTACGCAACACATGACACCGCCGCAAATACATCACCAAGCAAAAGCCTCAAGCAACAAAGACACCGTGGTGATGGTCGACCGTGAGTTACTCCTCGGTCTTCATCGGAAGGTTGATCGCAATCACAAATGGGTGAAACGTCAATTTGCTGCAATTCTTCACAACATGACCTCAACCCATAATGCGGTGAAGAAAAATCAGTATCACCTTCATGAAACCCTCAACCGCTTTTGGTCGTTCTCACTCATGCATATTCATGGAAGAGCGAAGACTATGGGTCTCCGGGAAGCATTTGACTGGTGCGCACCACCTCGAAGAAATTCAAGAGAGTCAAAGTTCCGATCCGGTGGCGAGTTCTTATTCTTCATCGCGTGAAACCGATGAATATGAAGATTTGGGCGACAACTGCGGCGAGCCCTACTTCAACGAACAACCCCGACAACGCCGGCGCTCCTCCATCGACTTGAAATTCTTGAGCGTTAGTCCTCGGTTTCGTCCTTTTGGTCATTTGATGACAAAGGGGAGAAATCTGAGTTAGTCTTCAAGCGGGTTTATATTATGGGCGTTTTTAAGTTACAACTCGTTCTTCCGAAACTTTTATTGGATCGAGTTGTAATCTTAAATCCGATGGTGCTACGATACTTTTGAGCGGTGCATTGTGCTCGACTTTGATGCTTCGTGCTCGATACTTTGATGTGTTATTCGCATGCTTATTCCTCGTTAATATTATTGCACGACGTTGAATCTCATCAGGCACCATATTTCATCATGCATTTGAAATTCTTCATATTATATATCAAATCGTGTATGAATTACAAGATATAGGGGAGATCTCCATGATTCAATTCTTCAAATGTGCATTGCCTAAAAGCAAATTCCTCACTATGCACATATTAGGGGAGTTCTTCTATATCTTGCAATCAAATTCCTCGATGTCAGTCTTTACACTTCATATGTTTATCCTGTTGAAAACTTAACCTATGTTGTCATCAATCACCAAAAGGGGAGATTGTAAGTGCATCTAGTGCCCTTAGTGATTTTGGTGTATTGAAGACTTATAGGTTAAGTGGTGATGCATTGTGAGTGTACACAGGTCTATAAGTCTATGAGGAGTTAGATATTTCAGAGAAAGTCGACCCTAAAATGAGGTTCTTCGTTGAAGACTTTGATATTCGAAGACTTTACGAAGACTTTGAAAGTGAAGAAATTGGTGTGACCTTGAAGACTTGGTATTCATTCGAGGAATATGGGCGTGAAGACTTTTGTTTTCGTAGTTTCATTTTCTCTTTCTTGAGTCATAGGAAACACCGTCTTTGTTAAAGGGGTCGAGGAAATACTAAGGAAAAATTTCCATGTGATGCTCAACTCAAAATCCTACACCTACCAATCCCTTGAGTGAAGCCATTGGAAATCTCATACTGATTAAGTCAATTTCCTCGATGATAGAGACGCAGTTCTTCAGTCCTTGAGGACTTTGCTCGATCGAGGAGTTAGGAATTCGCCGGTCTGAATTACTACTGATGAGGAACATGATAGCCCCGAGGAATTTGAGAGTCAAATTTCCGACCGTTCTTTGTCTTCTTGCGGCTGTCCAAAATATCTTATCCACCTAACGGTCATATCATTGAAGGGCATTTATGTCTTATCATGTCGGGCTGCTCCTAGGCTATAAATAGCCGCCCCTACAACCACTAGTTTGTTGGCTGCTCAGAGAGAACTTGACACTTGTCATCCGAGAGCAACCCATCCTCCGAGGACTTTGAGTGAAAATCATCAAGTGAGGAAAATCCCAAAACCAAACCCCACAAACCCAAAGTGATTGAGCATCATGAAGAAATTGATCTGCGTGGATCCGGCGCTTGTTACCTTTGAAGACTGTGCTTCTTCCAGACGGTTAGGCGTCAAGGTCTAGAGCATCAAGAGGAATTGTGGATCGCCGAGTGACCAAGTCTGTGAAGGTTTGGAAGTCACTGAAGACTTACCACGAGTGATTGGGACGAGGCTGCGTGGTCTTAGTTCAAGGAGAATACGGTGAGGACTGGTTGTCTGAGTTGCGGCTCGAGGCGGGTGTCGGATCTGCGTGTCCTCGAGTTTAAATACTCGGCCGCTCCAACAGACGTACAAGCGAGACAGAGGTTGGAACTGGTTTACCAAATCATTGTCTTCACCAACTAACTGGTTCTATTTCCTCAACTCTTTCATTTCCTCATTAACGTGTTGTGCATTGTTCATATCTGTGCTTTAAGACTTTGACTGAAGACTTTCACAAATTCCTCAGTTCAATTGCTTCAGTCTGTCCGTCTTCATCTTGTTATCCTGTGTTACGCTTTCTGTACTCTGTGCTAGTTTTCATTTCTTCCTGATGACTATGTTTGTATCTGTTATGTTTACTACGAGTACTTATTCATTGCAAGTAGTTCTTCGCTAAGGAATTTCCTCACCAAACAAATTCCTCGATGAAGAATTCATAAAATCGCCTATTCACCCCCTCTAGTCGATATAACGCACTTTCACATGGGCTAGAAACGGCCCAACGGAATAATGGGCCGTTAATGGGTATAAAGTGATACCTTTGTTCATTACGGGCGATTTCACCATGGGCGTTAATGGGCCAAAGTTACAAAGGTCCTCATATGGGCGAAGAAGTCATGGGCCACACATGGGCGGAAGTTAAAGCAGGCTAAATCATATTGGGCGGCCCAGATGGCGCTCTGAGGCCTAATTCGGATAGGGCATAATGGGCCTTTGGGTTAGCGGGCTGTAAATGGGCTATATGCGAGCAGTGTCGTTAATAAAGCTTTACGTGGGCGCCCGCCACCTTTGACCAAGTCAAACGCTACCGCCTTTTCACAGAATGGGCCTCTGTTGGGCGTGCCGTGTCGCCCGTATCATAGGCGCCTTGGTCCAATGACCGGATGACATCTGTCCCAACGGTGAGCCGACCGTGTTTCCTCCAGCCAATGATGATTTTACGTGGAAAATCCCCATTGGTCGGGGCTGTTAACGGTTATCGGATCCAAAACCCGACCCGATAGCTTAACGACGTTCGTTATGGCGGATGCCACGTGTCGATCACCCTTGGCGAAAGCACTTACGTGACGCGATTTATCGTCATGGAAGTGGATGCTTCGTGATGATTATTTTGGTAATGTCATGGAACACTTCTCGACAAGACACGGTATGACTATCTTGATTCTGTCATACATTTGTCATGGATGTACATGCATGACAAAAAACGCGACCTACTGTGACAAACACGTATCATCACGGAAGTGTATTTTTTTTGTAGTGGTCTCTATAATTTATGAAGCATTCATGCTATTTTATTATCTGTTTTGAATGATTATGGGCTTTATTATACACTTTTGTATTACTTTTGGGACTAACCTACTAACCAGAGGTCCAGCCCATATTGCTGTTTTATTGACTGTTTCAGTATTCGAAGAAAAGGAATATCAAACGGAGTCCAAATGGAATGAAACTTTCGGGAGTGTGATTTTTGGAAAGGATATGATCCGGGAGACTTGGAGTTCAAGCCAGGGAAGGCTCGAGGAAGCCAGGAGATAGGAGGGCGTGCCCACCCCCCTGGGCGCGCCCCGCTTTCTCCTAGGCCCCTCGAGGCTCCCGGACCGACTTCTTTCGCCTATATATTCCCATATACCCTAAAACCATCGAAGACGAAGATAGATCGGGAGTTCCGCCGCCGCAAGCCTCCGTAGCCACCAAAAACCACATGGGAGCTGTTAGGCACCTGCTGGGAGGGATCCTCACCGTGGCCATCTTCATCATCCTGGCACTCTCCATGACGAGGAGGGAGTAGTTCACCCTCGGGGCTGAGGGTATGTATCAGTAGCTATGTGTTTGATCTCTCTCTCTCTCTTGTGTTCTCTCTATGGCACAATCTTCATGTATCGCAAGCTTTGCTATTATAGTTGGATCTTATGATGTTTCTCCCCCTCTACTCTCTTGTGATGAATTGAGTTTTCCTCTTGAAGTTATCTTATCGGATTGAGTCTTTAATGATTCGAGAACACTTGATGTATGTCCTGCCGTTCTTATCTGTGGTGACAATGGGATATCACGTGCCACTTGATATATGTTTTGTTGATCAACTTGCGGGTTCCGCCGGCACACGTTTTCGTCTTGACTCTCCGGTAGAAACTTTGGTGCACTCTTTGAAGTACTTTGTGTTGGTTGAATAGATGAATCTAAGATTGTGTGATGCATATTGTATAATCATGCCCACGGATACTTGAGGTGACAATGGAGTATCTTGGTGACATTAGGGTTTTGGTTGATTTTGTGTCTTAAGGTGTTATTCTAGTATGAACTCTTGAATAGATTGATCCGAAAGAATAACTTTGAGGTGGTTTCGTACCCTACCATAATCTCTTTGTTTATTCTCCGCTATTAGTGGCTTTGGAGTGACTCTTTGTTGCATATTAAGGGATCACTACTAGGGAAAAGCCTAGCAGCAGCGCGGGTTTTGGGCCTATTAGTAGCGCGGGGGCCGGCGCTACTAATAAGGCGCTACAGCTAACTTATAGCAGTAGCGCGGGTGCCACCCGCGCTACACCTAACGTATAGCAGTAGCGTGGGTAAAAACCCGTGCTACTACTAATCTGTAATCCTCTGAATTTTTTTTTGAATGTTTTCGATTTTTTTTATTTTTTCCCTAATTTTAAAATTTCTGAATTATTTTAACCTCAAATCTCTAATCACCCATCATCGCTGCTAAATTTAATCTCTAATCACCCCTCATCATTCCAAATCATCTAACTTCCCGGACGGTCACCCATCCTCTCACTACTCCAGCCTGAGCACGCTTAACTTCCGGGTTCTATTCTCCCTCGTTTCCAAATCTGCACTTGTTGTTTTCCTGACAATAGTAAGATGTCAATCCTATTAACCTCAGGAATTTAGCTTGAGCATCTAGTGACACGTTTGACTGTTTGAGTTTGAAACTATGTTCTAAAAAAATAGTAACACTAATATTTCTTGAATAATTAGTTTGACCCATAGTTTGACCATAGTTTGACCAGATTTGACCACAGTTTGACCAGATTTGACCAAAATTCAAAAAAACTAAAATAATTATTTAGTAACACTAATATTCTTGAATAATTAGTTTGACCATAGTTTGACCAGATTTAACAAAAACTAAAAAAAAACTGAAATTTGATGAATTTTTTTGCCTCCAGATCTTAAAAGCCCCGTAACTTTTTTCTGTTAGGTTTTTGAGGATTTTAAAAATGTTTAACGGGGTTCCCCCGATTAAATTCGGATGTAACTTTTCGAGTAGATGATTTTTCATATAAAAAACTTTTTCATCCGAGTTCATATGCAAAAGTTATGGCCATTTACAAACTTCCGAGAGATTTTGCAAATAAAGTCGAAATTCATATTTGTAAATTTTCCCAACAACTAGACCACATATCACATGGGAAACTTATTTTTTGACATTTTATCATTTTCTTTTATTTTTTAAAAACTGAAAAAGCGGTCCACGGGGGTAGACTTTGACAAATAGGCCATACCCGCTACTACTATGGCAGACGATTAGCGATGGCGGGTTTTAACCTCGCTACTACTAAGTTGATAGCGATGGCGGGTTTATAACCATCGCTACTACTATGGCATGGTCCAGGCCACTTAGTAGTAGCGAGGTTAAAACAGCGCTACTACTATGGCATATCCCGGGGCACAGTAGAGACCGCTTAGTAGTAGCGAGGTTGCAAACCCAGCATTGCTATCGACTTTTGTAGTAGCGAGGTTTAAAACCTCTTGTTGCTAGTAAGTAGCAGTAGCGAGGGTTTTTAACCCTCGCTACTGTTAAGATTCTGTGTATAGGCTTTTCCCTAGTAGTGGATTGTTATATAATCTATCTATGTTATTATTGTTGAGACAACTTGCACTAGTGAAAGTATGAACCCTATGCCATGTTTCCTACCATTGCAACACCGTTTACGCTCACTTTATCATTAGTTACCTTGCTGTTTTCATATTTTCAAATTACAAACACTACTGGAATCAGCTACTTTGCCATCTGCCAGCTCTTTGCCGTCAGCTAGCGGACGGCAAAGAAGCTCTTTGCCATCAGCTACCAGAAAGCGGACGACAAAGAACTGGCTGATGGCAAAGAAAGCCTTTGCCATCAGCCTGTTCTTTGCCGTCTGCTAGCAGACGGCAAAGAGGGAGGGGGCCCCCACTGAGGAGCTGGTTAAAAAACTTAACGGCCCCCCTCTTTGCCGTCCGCTAGCTGACGGCAAAGCGCACATTACACTACTAGGGAAAAGCCTAGCAGCAGCGCGGGTTTTAGGCCTATCAGCAGCGCGGGTACCCGCGCTACTAATAAGGCGCTACAGCTAACTTATAGCAGTAGCGCGGGTGCCACCCGCGCTACAGCTAACGTATAGCAGTAGCGTGGGTAAAAACCCGCGCTACTACTAATCTGTAATCTCTGGAAAAAAAATTGAATTTTTTCGAAAAAAAATTTTGATTTTTTTTTGAAATTTTCAAATTTCTGAATTATTTTAGCTCAAATCTCTAATCACCCCTCATCGCTGCTCAATTTAATCTCTAATCACCCCTCATCATTCCAAATCATCTAACTTCTCGGACGGTCACCCATCCTATCACTACTCCACCCTGAGCACGCTTAACTTCCGGGTTCTATTCTCCCTCGTTTCCAAGTCTGCACTTGTTGTTTTCCTGACAATAGTAAGATGTCAATCCTATTAACCTCAGGATTTAGCTTGAGCATGAAGTCACACATTTCACTGTTTGAGTTTGAAACTATTGTTCCAAAAAATTAGTAACACTAATATTTCTTGAATAATTAGTTTGACCATAGTTTGACCAGATTTGACCATAGTTTGACCAGATTTGACCAAAATTCAAAAAAACTGAAATAATTATTTATTAACACTAATTATTTATTAACACAAATATTAACACTAATATTCTTGAATAATTAGTTTGACCATAATTTGACCAAATTTAACAAAAATTAAGAAAAACTTATTTTTTTGAATTTTTTTGCCTCCAGATCTTAAAAGCCCCGTAACTTTTTTTCTGTTAGGTTTTTGAGGATTTTAAAAATGTTTAACAGGGTTGCCCCGGTTAAATTCGGTTGCAACTTTTCGAGTAGATGATTTTTCATATAAATAAATTTTTCATCCGAGTTCATATGCAAAAGTTATGGTCATTTTACAAACTTCCAGAGAGATTTTGCAAATAAAGTCGAAATTCATATTTGTAAATTTTCCCAACAACTAGACCACATATCACATGGGAAACTTATTTTTTTGACATTTTTATCATTTTCTTTTATTTTTTAAAACTGAAAAGGCGGACCACGGGGGGGGGGTAGACTTTGACAAATAGGCCATACCCCGCGCTACTACTATGGCAGACGGTTAGCAATAGCGCAGGTTTTTAACCCTTGCTACTACTAAGTTGATAGCAGTAGCGCGGGTTTATAACCATCGCTACTACTATGGCATGTTCCAGGGGCCACTTAGTAGTAGCGAGGTTAAAACCATGTTGCTGCTATCAACTTAGTAATA
Organism: Aegilops speltoides; assembly: GCA_021437245.1. Taxonomy (NCBI): domain Eukaryota; kingdom Viridiplantae; phylum Streptophyta; class Magnoliopsida; order Poales; family Poaceae; genus Aegilops; species Aegilops speltoides. The sequence goes on along the minus strand of CM038141.1, from coordinate 170,094,257 downwards.
GCGAGGGTTAAAAACCCGCGCTACTACTATGGCATATCCCGGGGGGCACGGTATAGACCGCTTAGTAGTAGCGAGGGTTGCAAACCCGCGCTGCTGCTATCGACTTAGTAGTAGCGAGGTTTAGAAACCTGCGCTGCTAGTAAGTAGCAGTAGCGAGGGTTTTTAACCCTCGCTGCTGCTAAGATTCTGTGTATAGGCTTTTCCCTAGTAGTGGATTGTTATATAATCTATCTATGTTATTATTGTTGAGAGAACTTGCACTAGTGAAAGTATGAACCCTATGCCTTGTTTCCTACCATTGCAACACCGTTTACGCTCACTTTATCATTAGTTACCTTGCTGTTTTCATATTTTCAGATTACAAACAATACTGGAATCAGCTACTTTGCCATCTGCCAGCTCTTTGCCGTCAGCTAGCGGACGGCAAAGAAGCTCTTTTCCCAACAACTAGACCACATATCACAGGGGAAACTTATTTTTTTGACATTTTTCTCATTTTCTTTTATTTTTTTAAAAACTGAAAAGGCGGTCCACGGTGGGGGAGGTAGACTTTGACAAATAGGCCATACCCCGCGCTACTACTATGGCAGACGATTAGCAGTAGCGCGGTTTTTAACCCTCGCTACTAGTAAGTTGATAGCAGTAGCGCAGGTTTATAACCATCGCTGCTGCTAAGATTCTGTGTATAGGCTTTTCCCTAGTAGTGGATTGTTATATGATCTATCTATGTTATTATTGTTGAGAGAACTTGCACTAGTGAAAGTATGAACCCTATGCCTTGTTTCCTACCATTGCAACACCGTTTACGCTCACTTTATCATTAGTTACCTTGCTGTTTTCATATTTTCAGATGACAAACACTACTGGAATCAGCTACTTTGCCATCTGCCAGCTCTTTGCCGTCAGCTAGCGGACGGCAAAGAAGCTCTTTGCCATCAGCTACCAAAAAGCGGACGGCAAAGAACTGGCTGATGGCAAAGAAAGCCTTTGCCATCAACCTGTTCTTTGCCGTCTGCTAGCGGACGGCAAAGAGGAAGGGGGGCCCCACTGAGGAGCTGGTTAAAAAACTTAACGGCCCCCCTCTTTGCCGTCCGCTAGCTGACGGCAAAGCGCTGATTAACTACTAGGAAAAGCCTAGCAGCAGGGGGTTTCGAGCCTATCAGCAGCGTGGGTACCGGCGCTACTAATAAGCGCTTCTGACTAACTTATAGCGATAGTAGCGGGTGCCACCAGCGCTACTGACTAACGTATGGCAGTAGCATGGGTAAAAACCCGCGCTACTACTAATCTGTAATCTCCGAATTTTTTTTAAAATTTTTTCGAATTTTTTTTTTGATTTTTTTTGAAATTTTCAAATTTCTGAATTATTCTAACTCAAATCTCTAATCACCCCTCATCGTTGCTCAATTTAATCTCTAATCACCCCTCATCATTCCAAACCATCTAACTTCCCGGACGGTCACCCATCCTCTCACTACTCCAGCCTGAGCACGCTTAACTTCCGGGTTCTATTCTCCCTCGTTTCCAAGTCTGCACTTGTTGTTTTCCTGTCAATATTAAGATGTCAATACTATTAACCTCAGGAATTTAGCTTGAGCATGAAGTCACACATTACACTGTTTGAGTTTGAAACTATTGTTCTAAAAAATTAGTAACACAAATATTTCTTGAATAATTAGTGTGACCATAGTTTGACCAGATTTGACCACAGTTTGACCAGATTTGACCATAGTTTGACCATAGTTTGACCATATTTGACCAAAATTCAAAAAAACTAAAATAATTATTTATTAACACTAATTATTTATTAACACTAATATTCTTGAATAATTAGTTTGACCATAGTTTGACCTGATTTAACAAAAATTAAGAAAAACTAATTTTTTTTTGAATTTTTTTGCCTCTAGATCTTAAAAGCCCTGTAACTTTTTTTCTGTTAGGTTTTTGAGGATTTTAAAAATGTTTAACGGGGTTCCCTTGGTTAAATTCGGATGTAACTTTTCGAGTAGATGATTTTTCATATAAAAAAGTTTTACATTCGAGTTCATATGCAAAAGTTATGGCCATTTTACAAACTTACAGAGAGATTTTGCAAATAAAGTCGAAATTCATATTTGTCAATTTTCCCAACAACTAGACCACATATCACAGGGGAAACTTATTTTTTTGACATTTTTATCATTTTCTTTTATTTTTTTAAACTGAAAAGGCGGTCCACGGGGGGTAGACTTTGTCAAATAGGCCATATCCCGCTACTACTATGGCAGACGATTAGCGATGGCTGAGTTTTAACCTCGCTACTACTAAGTTGATAGCGATAGTGCGGGTTTATAACTATCGCTACTACTATGGCATGGTCCAGGGCCACTTAGAAGTAGCGAGGTTAAAACCTGCCACCGCTTGCTATCAACTTAGTAATAGCGAGGTTAAAACCCCCGCTACTACTATGGCATATCCCGGGGCACAGTAGAGACCGCTTAGTAGTAGCGAGGTTGCAAACCCGCGCTGCTACTAACGACTTAGTAGTAGCGAGGTTTAAAAACCTGCGCTGCTAGTAAGTAGCAGTAGCGAGGGTTTTTAACCCTCGCTGCTGCTAAGACTCTCTGTATAGGCTTTTCCCTAGTAGTGGATTGTTATATAATCTATCTATGTTATTATTGTTGAGTGAACTTGCACTAGTGAAAGTATGAACCATATGCCTTGTTTCCTACCATTGCAACACCGTTTACGCTCACTTTATCATTAGTTACCTTCTTTGTTTTCATATTTTCAGATTACAAACACTACTAGAATCAGCTACTTTGCCATCTGACAAATAGGCCATACCCGCGCTACTCTTTGCGTCGATAGCTAGCAGACGGCTTTTCCTAGTAGTGGATTGTTATATGATCTATCTAAAGAAGCTCTTGCCATCGACTACCAAAAGCGGAAGAACGGTAAAATAAAGAGCGGACGGTAAAGAATCTGGCCGATGGCAAAGAAAGCCTTGCCATCGACTGTTTTTTTGCCATCGCTAGCGGACGGCAAAGAGGAAGGGGCCCCACCGAGGAGCTGGTTAAAAACTTAACGGCCCCCTCTTTGCCGTCCGCTAGTCGACGGCAAAGCGCTGATTACACTACTAGGAAAAGCCTAGCAGCAGCTTGGGTTTGAGCCTATCAGTGTGGGTACCAGGTACAGCTACTAATAAGGCGCATCTGACTAACTTATAGCGATGGCGAGCTGGTGCCACCAGCGCTACTGACTATTAATATATGATAGCATGGGTAAAAACCCGCGCTACTACTAATCTGTAATCTCCGATTTTTTAAAAAAAATTCGAATTTTTTTTTGATTTTTTTTGAAATTTTCAAATTTCTGAATTATTTTAACTCAAATCTCTAATCACCCCTCATCGTTGCTCAATTTAATCTCTAATCACCCCTCATCGTTCCAAATCATCTAACTTCCCGAACGGTCACCCATCCTCTCACTACTCCAGCCTGAGCACGCTTAACTTCCGGGTTCTATTCTCCCTCGTTTCCAAGTCTGCACTTGTTGTTTTCCTAACAATATTAAGATGTCAATACTATTAACCTCAGGAATTTAGCTTGAGCATGAAGTCAAACATTTCACTGTTTGAGTTTGAAACTATTGTTCTAAAAAATTAGTAACACAAATATTTCTTGAATAATTAGTGTGACCATAGTTTGACCAGATTTGACCACAGTTTGACCAGATTTGACCACAGTTTGACCATATTTGACCAAAATTCAAAAAAACTAAAATAATTATTTATTAACACTAATTATTTATTAACACTAATATTCTTGAATAATTAGTTTGACCATAGTTTGACCAGATTTAACAAAAATTAAGAAAACCTAATTTTTTATTGAATTTTTTTGCCTCCAGATCTTAAAAGCCCCGTAACTTTTTTTCTGTTAGGTTTTTGAGGATTTTAAAAATGTTTATCGCGGTTCCCCCGGTTAAATTCGGATGTAACTTTTCAAGTAGATGATTTTTCATATAAAAAACTTTTACATTCGAGTTCGTATGCAAAAGTTATGTCCATTTCACAAACTTCCAGAGAGATTTTGCAAATAAAGTCGAAATTCATATTTGTAAATTTTCCCAACAACTAGACCACATATCACATGGGAAACTTATTTTTTTTGACATTTTTATCATTTTATTTATTTTTTAAAAAAACTGAAAAGGCGGTCCACGGGGGGTAGACTTTGACAAATAGGCCATACCCCGCGCTACTACTATGGCAGACGATTAGCGATGGCGGGTTTTAACCTCGCTACTACTAAGTTGATAGCGATGGCGGGTTTATAACCATCGCTACTACTATGGCATGGTCCGGGGCCACTTAGTAGTAGCGAGGTTAAAACCAGCACGCTTGCTATCAACTTAGTAGTAGCGAGGTTAAAACCCCGCTACTACTATGGCATATCCCGGGGCACGGTAGAGACCGCTTAGTAGTAGCGAGGTTGCAAACCAGCTGCTGCTAACGACTTAGTATTAGCGAGGTTTCAAAACCTGCGCTGCTAGTAAGTAGCAGTAGCGAGGGTTTTTAACCCTCGCTGCTGCTAAGATTCTGTGTATAGGCTTTTCCCTAGTAGTGGATTGTTATATAATCTATCTATGTTATTATTGTTGAGAGAACTTGCACTAGTGAAAGTATGAACCCTAAGCCTTGTTTCCTACCATTGCAACACCGTTTACGCTCACTTTATCATTAGTTACCTTGCTGTTTTCATATTTTCAGATTACAAACACTACTAGAATCAGCTACATTGCCATCTGCCAGCTCTTTGCCGTCAGCTAGCGGACGGCAAAGAAGCTCTTGCCATCGACCATCGACTAAGATTAAAGAAGCGGACGATGGCAAAAAAGCTTGATCACTGTTCTTTGCCGTCTGCTAGCGGACGACAAAGAGGGAGGGGGTCCCCACTGAGGAGCTGGTTAAAAAACTTAACGGCCCCCCTCTTTGCCGTCCGCTAGCTGACGGCAAAGCGCACATTACACTACTAGGGAAAAGCCTAGCAGCAAGCTGGTTTCAGACGGTATGGGTACCGCGCTACTAATAAAATGCTCTGACTAACTTATAGCGATGGCGCGGGTGCCACCAGCGCTCTGACTAACGTATAGCGATGGCGTGGGTAAAAACCCGCGCTACTACTAATCTGTAATCTCCGATTTTTTTTTTTGAATTTTTTCGAAAATTGTTTTTGATTTTTTTTTGAAATTTTGAAATTTCTGAATTATTTTAACTCAAATATCTAATCACCCCTCATCGCTGCTCAATTTAATCTCTAATCACCCCTCATCATTCCAAGTCATCTAACTTCCCGGACGGTCACCCATTCTCTCACTACTCCAGCCTGAGCACGCTTAATTTCCGGGTTCTATTCTCCCTCGTTTCCAAGTCTGCACTTGTTGTTTTCCTGACAATAGTAAGATGTCAATCCTATTAACCTCAGGAATTTAGCTTGGGCATGAAGTCACAAATTTCACTGTTTGAGTTTGAAACTATTGTTCTAAAAAATTAGTAACACAAATATTTCTTGAATAATTAGTTTGACCACAGTTTGACCAGATTTGACCATAGTTTGACCAGATTTGACCACAGTTTGACCATAGTTTGACCAGATTTGACCAAAATTCAATAAAATAAAATAATAATTTATTAACACTAATTATTTATTAACACTAATATTAACACTAATATTCTTCAATAATTAGTTTGACCATAGTTTGACCAGATTTAACAAAAAATCAGAAAAACTAATTTTTTTGAATTTTTTTGCCTCCAGATCTGAAAAGCCCCGTAACTTTTTTTGTTAGGTTTTGAGGATTTTAAAATGTTTAACGGGTTCCCTTGTTAAATTCAGATGTAACTTTTCGAGTAGATGATTTTCCATATAAAAACTTTTTCATTCGAGTTCATATGCAAAAGTTATGGCCATTTTACAAACTTCCAGAGATTTTGCAAATAAAGTCAAAATTCATATTTGTAAATTTTCCCAACAACTAGACCACATATCACATGGGAAACTTATTTTTTGTCATTTTATCATTTTCTTTTATTTTTTAAAACTGAAAATGCGGTCCACGGGGGGTAGACTTTGACAAATAGGCCATACCCCGGTACTACTATGGCAGATGATTAGCGGTGGCGGGTTTTAACCTCGCTACTACTAAGTTGATAGCGATAGCGGGTTTATAACCATCGCTACTACTATGGCATGGTCCAGGGCCACTTAGTAGTAGCGAGGTTAAAACCCATACTGCTGCTATCAACTTAGGAGTAGTGAGGGTTAAAAACCCGCGCTACTACTATGGCATTTACCGGGGGGCACGGTAGAGACCGCTTAGTAGTAGCGAGGGTTGCAAACCCGCGCTGCTGCTATCGACTTAGTAGTAGCGAGGTTTAAAAACTTGCGCTGCTAGTAGTAGCGATGAGCGAGGTTTTAACCCTCGCTGCTGCTAAGATTCTGTGTATAGGCTTTTCCCTAGTAGTCGATTGTTATATAATCTATCTATGTTATTATTGTTGAGAGAACTTGCACTAGTGAAAGTATGAACCCTATGCCTTGTTTCCTACCATTGCAACACCGTTTATGCTCACTTTATCATTAGTTACCTTGTTGTTTTCATATTTTCAGATTACAAACACTACTGGAATCAGCTACTTTGCCATCTGCCAGCTCTTTGCCGTCAGCTAGCAGACGGCAAAGAAGCTCTTGCCATCAGCTACCAAAAAGCGGACGACAAAGAGCTGGTGATGGCAAAGCTTGCCATTTTTGTTCTTTTCCGTCGCTAGCAGACGACAAAGAGGAGGGGTCCCCACCGAGGAGCTGGTTAAAAACTTAAAGGCCCCCTCTTTGCCGTCCGCTAGCCGACGACAAAGCGCACATTACACTTCTAGGAAAAGCCTAGCAGCAGCGGGTTTTAGGCCTATCGGCGCTGGTACCAGCGCTACTAATAAGCGCTTCTGACTAACTTATGGCGATGAGCGCTGGTGCCACCAGCGCCACTAACGTATAGCGATGGCGTGGGTAAAACCCGCTACTACTAATCTGTAATCTCTGGAAAAAAATTGAATTTTTCAAAAAAAATTTTGATTTTTTTGAAATTTTCGAATTTCTGAATTATTTTAGCTCAAATCTCTAATCACCCCTCATCGCTGCTCAATTTAATCTCTAATCACCCCTCATCATTCCAGATCATCTAACTTCTCGGACGGTCACCCATCCTATCACTACTCCACCCTGAGCACGCTTAACTTCCGGGTTCTATTCTCCCTCGTTTCCAAGTCTGCACTTGTTGTTTTCCTGACAATAGTAAGATGTCAATCCTATTAACCTCAAGAATTTAGCTTGAGCATGAAGTCACACATTTCACTGTTTGAGTTTGAAACTATTGTTCCAAAAAATTAGTAACACTAATATTTCTTGAATAATTAGTTTGACCATAGTTTGACCCAGTTTGACCATAGTTTGACCAGATTTGACCAAAATTCAAAAAACTGAAATAATTATTTATTAACACTAATTATTTATTAACACAAATATTAACACTAATATTCTTGAATAATTAGTTTGACCATAATTTGACCAAATTAACAAAAATTAAGAAAAACTAATTTTTTTTTTGAATTTTTTTGCCTCCAGATCTTAAAAGCCCCGTAACTTTTTTTCTGTTAGGTTTTTGAGGATTTTAAAAATGTTTAACAGGGTTGCCCCGGTTAAATTCGGTTGCAACTTTTCGAGTAGATGATTTTTCATATAAATAAATTTTTCATCCGAGTTCATATGCAAAAGTTATGGTCATTTTACAAACTTCCGAGAGATTTTGCAAATAAAGTCAAAATTCATATTTGTAAATTTTCCTAACAACTAGACCACATATCACATGGGAAACTTATTTTTTTGACATTTTTATCATTTTCTTTTATCTTTTTAAAACTGAAAAGGCGGACCACGGGGGGGGGGGGGTAGACTTTGACAAATAGGCCATACCCCGCGCTACTACTATGGCAGATGATTATAATAGGCGGGTTTTAACCCTTGCTACTACTAAGTTGATAGCAGTAGCGCGGGTTTATAACCATCGCTACTACTATGGCATGTTCCAGGGGCCACTTAGTAGTAGCGAGGGTTAAAAACCCGCGCTGCTGCTATCAACTTAGTAATAGCGAGGGTTAAAAACCCGCGCTACTACTATGGCATATCCCGGGGGGCACGGTATAGACCGCTTAGTAGTAGCGAGGGTTGCAAACCCGCGCTGCTGCTATCGACTTAGTAGTAGCGAGGTTTAGAAACCTGCGCTGCTAGTAGTAGCGAGTGCGAGGTTTTAACCCTCATTCTTTGCGCTAAGATTCTGTGTATAGGCTTTTCCCTAGTAGTGGATTGTTATATAATTTATCTATGTTATTATTGTTGAGAGAACTTGCACTAGTGAAAGTATGAACCCTATGCCTTGTTTCCTACCATTGCAACACCGTTTACGCTCACTTTATCATTAGTTACCTTGCTGTTTTCATATTTTCAGATTACAAACAATACTAGAATCAGCTACTTTGCCATCTGCCAGCTCTTTGCCGTCAGCTAGCGGACGGCAAAGAAGCTCTTTTCCCAACAACTAGACCACATATCACAGGGGAAACTTATTTTTTTGACATTTTACCATTTTCTTTTATTTTTTAAAACTGAAAAGCGGTCCACGGTGGGGGTAGACTTTGACAAATAGGCCATACCAGCGCTACTACTATGGCAGACGATTAGCGATAGCGTTTTTAACCCTCGCTACTAGTAAGTTGATAGCGATGGCAGGTTTATAACCAGGCTGCTAAGATTTCCTATAGGCTTTTCCTAGTAGTGGATTGTTATATGATCTATCTATGTTATTATTGTTGAGAGAACTTGCACTAGTGAAAGTATGAACCCTATGCCTTGTTTCCTACCATTGCAACACCGTTTACGCTCACTTTATCATTCGTTACCTTGCTGTTTTCATATTTTCAGATGACAAACACTACTGGAATCAGCTACTTTGCCATCTGCCAGCTCTTTGCCGTCAGCTAGCGGACGGCAAAGAAGCTCTTTGCCATCACTACCAAAAGCGGACGACAAAGAATCGGGTGATGGCAAAAAGCCTTTGCTATCAACTGTTCTTTGCCGTCGCTAGCGGACGGCAAAGAGGAAGGGGCCCCACCGAGGAGCTGGTTAAAAACTTAGCGGTTCTCTTTGCCGTCCGCTAGTCGACGGCAAAGCGCTGATTACACTACTAGGAAAAGCCTAGCAGCAGCGGGTTTTAGGCCTATCAACAGCGTGGTACCGGCGCTACTAATAAGGCGCCATGACGACTAACTTATAGCGAGATAGCACGGGTGCCACCCACTTCTGACTAACGATATAGCGATAGCATGGGTAAAACCCGCGCTACTACTAATCTGTAATCTCTGAATTTTTTTAAAAAAAATTTCGAATTTTTTTTTGATTTTTTTGAAATTTTCAATTTCTGAATTATTTTAACTCAAATCCCTAATCACCCCTCATCGTTGCTCAATTTAATCTCTAATCACCCCTCATCATTCCAAACCATCTGACTTCCCGGACGGTCACCCATCCTCTCACTACTCCAGCCTGAGCACGCTTAACTTCCGGGTTCTATTCTCCCTCGTTTCCAAGTCTGCACTTGTTGTTTTCTTGTCAATATTAAGATGTCAATACTATTAACCTCAGGAATTTAGCTTGAGCATGAAGTCACACATTACACTATTTGAGTTTGAAACTATTGTTCTAAAAAATTAGTAACACAAATATTTCTTGAATAATTAGTGTGACCATAGTTTGACCAGATTTGACCACCATAGTTTGACCATAGTTTGACCATAAATTGACCATATTTGACCAAAATTCAAAAAAACTAAAATAGTTATTTATTAACACTAATTATTTATTAACACTAATATTCTTGAATAATTAGTTTGACCATAGTTTGACCAGTTTAACAAAAATTAAGAAAAACTCAAATTTTTTTTGAATTTTTTTGCCTCTAGATCTTAAAAGCCCTGTAACTTTTTTCTGTTAGGTTTTTGAGGATTTTAAAAATGTTTAACGGGGTTCCCCTGGCTAAATTCAGATGTAACTTTTCGAGTAGATGATTTTTCATATAAAAAAGTTTTACATTCGAGTTCATATGCAAAAGTTATGGCCATTTTACAAACTTACAGAGAGATTTTGCAAATAAAGTCGAAATTCATATTTGTAAATTTTCCCAACAACTAGACCACATATCACAGGGGAAACTTATTTTTTTGACATTTTTATCATTTTCTTTTATTTTTTTAAAACTGAAAAGGCGGTCCACGGGGGGGGGTAGACTTTGTCAAATAGGCCATACCCCGCGCTACTACTATGGCAGACGATTAGCAGTAGCGCGGGTTTTTAACCCTCGCTACTACTAAGTTGATAGCAGTAGCACGGGTTTATAACCATCGCTACTACTATGGCATGGTCCAGGCCACTTAGTAGTAGCGAGGTTAAAACCAGCTGCTGCTATCAACTTAGTAATAGCGAGGTTAAAACCCGCGCTACTACTATGGCATATCCCGGGGGGCACGGTAGAGACCGCTTAGTAGTAGCGAGGTTGCAAACCCGCTGCTACTATCGACTTAGTAGTAGCGAGGTTTAGAAACCTCGCTGCTAGTAAGTAGCGAGGCGAGGTTTTAACCCTCGCCTGCTAAGACTCTGTATAGGCTTTTCCTAGTAGTGGATTGTTATATAATTTATCTATGTTATTATTGTTGAGAGAACTTGCACTAGTGAAAGTATGAACCCTATGCCTTGTTTCCTACCATTGCAACACCGTTTACGCTCACTTTATCATTAGTTACCTTGCTGTTTTCATATTTTCAGATTACAAACAATACTGGAATCAGCTACTTTGCCATCTGCCAGCTCTTTGCCGTCAGCTAGCGGACGGCAAAGAAGCTCTTTTCCCAACAACTAGACCACATATCACAGGGGAAACTTATTTTTTTGACATTTTTACCATTTTCTTTTATTTTTTTAAAAACTGAAAAGGCGGTCCACGGTGGGGGGGGGTAGACTTTGACAAATAGGCCATACCCCGCGCTACTACTATGGCAGACGATTAGCAGTAGCGCGGTTTTTAACCCTCGCTACTAGTAAGTTGATAGCGAGAGCGCAGTTTATAACCATCGCCGCTAAGATTCTCGTATAGGCTTTTCCTAGTAGTGGATTGTTATATGATCTATCTATGTTATTATTGTTGAGAGAACTTGCACTAGTGAAAGTATGAACCCTATGCCTTGTTTCCTACCATTGCAACACCGCTTACGCCACTTTATCATTCGTTACCTTGTTTTCATATTTTCGATGACAAACACTACTAGAATCAGCTACTTTGCCATCGCTGACTCTTTGCCGTCACTAGCGGACGGCAAAGAAGCTCTTGCCATCGACTACCAAAAGCGGACGACAAAGAACTGGCTGATGGCAAAGAAAGCCTTTGCCATCAACCTGTTCTTTGCCGTCTGCTAGCGGACGGCAAAGAGGAAGGGGGGCCCACTGAGGAGCTGGTTAAAAAACTTAGCGGCCCCCCTCTTTGCCGTCCGCTAGCTGACGGCAAAGCGCACATTAGACTACTAGGGAAAAGCCTAGCAGCAGCGCGGGTTTCAGGCCTATCAACAGCGTGGGTACCAGCGCTACTAATAAGGCGCAACAGCTAACTTATAGCAGTAGCACGGGTGCCACCCACGCTTCTGACTAACGTATCTTGAGAGCATGGGTAAAAACCCGCGCTACTACTAATCTGTAATCTCTGAATTTTTTTAAAAAAAATTTCGAATTTTTTTTTGATTTTTTTTGAAATTTTCAAATTTCTGAATTATTTTAACTCAAATCCCTAATCACCCCTCATCGTTGCTCAATTTAATCTCTAATCACCCCTCATCATTCCAAACCATCTGACTTCCCGGACGGTCACCCATCCTCTCACTACTCCGGCTGAGCACGCTTAACTTCCGGGTTCTATTCTCCTCGTTTCCAAGTCTGCACTTGTTGTTTTCCTAACAATATTAAGATGTCAATACTATTAACCTCGTGAATTTAGCTTGAGCATGAAGTCACACATTACACTATTTGAGTTTGAAACTATTGTTCTAAAAATTAGTAACACAAATATTTCTTGAATAATTAGTGTGACCATAGTTTGACCAGATTTGACCACAGTTTGACCATAGTTTGACCATAGTTTGACCATATTTGACCAAAATTCAAAAAAACTAAAATAATTATTTATTAACACTAATTATTTATTAACACTAATATTCTTGAATAATTAGTTTGACCATAGTTTGACCAGATTTAACAAAAATTAAGAAAAACTAATTTTTTTGAATTTTTTTGCCTCTAGATCTTAAAAGCCCTGTAACTTTTTTTCTGTTAGGTTTTTGAGGATTTTAAAAATGTTTAACGGGGTTCCCCTGGTTAAATTCGGATGTAACTTTTCGAGTAGATGATTTTTCATATAAAATAGTTTTACATTCGAGGTCATATGCAAAAGTTATGGCCATTTTACAAACTTACAGAGAGATTTTGCAAATAAAGTCGAAATTCATATTTGTCAATTTTCCCAACAACTAGACCACATATCACATGGGAAACTTATTTTTTGACATTTTATCATTTTATTTATTTTTTAAAAAAACTGAAAAGGCGGTCCACGGGGGTAGACTTTGTCAAATAGGCCATACCCCGCTACTACTATGGCAGACGATTAGCGATGGCGGGTTTTAACCTCGCTACTAGTAAGTTGATAGCGATGGCGGGTTTATAACCATCGCTACTACTATGGCATGGTCCAGGGGCCACTTAGAAGTAGCGAGGGTTAAAAACCCGCGCTGCTGCTATCAACTTAGTAGTAGCGAGGGTTAAAAACCCGCGCTACTACTATGGCATATCCCGGGGGGCACGGTAGAGACCGCTTAGTAGTAGCGAGGGTTGCAAACCCGCGCTGCTACTAACGACTTAGTAGTAGCGAGGTTTAAAAACCTGCGCTGCTAGTAAGTAGCAGGAGCGAGGGTTTTTAACCCTCGCTGCTGCTAAGACTCTGTGTATAGGCTTTTCCCTAGTAGTGGATTGTTATATAATCTATCTATGTTATTATTGTTGAGAGAACTTGCACTAGTGAAAGTATGAACCCTATGCCTTGTTTCCTACAATTGCAACACCGTTTACGCTCACTTTATCATTAGTTACCTTGCTGTTTTCATATTTTCAGATTACAAACACTACTAGAATCAGCTACTTTGCCATCTGCCAGCTCTTTGCCGTCAGCTAGCGGACGACAAAGAAGCTCTTTGCCATCAGCTACCAAAAAGCGGACGACAAAGAACTGGCTGATGGGAAAGAAAGCCTTTGCTATCACTGTTCTTTGCCGCTCGCTAGCGGACGACAAAGAGGGAGGGGGCCCCACCGAGGAGCTGGTTAAAAACTTAACGCCCTCTTTGCCGTCCGCTAGTCGACGGCAAAGCGCTGATTACACTACTAGGAAAAGCCTAGCAGCAGCTGGTTTCGAGATCGGCAGCGGTACCAGCGCTACTAATAAAGCGCTAAAGCTAACTTATAGCGAAAGAGCGGGTGCCACCAGCGCTACTGACTAACGTATAGCGAGAGCATGGGTAAAACCCGCTACTACTAATCTGTAATCTCCGATTTTTTTAAAAAAATTGAAAATTTTTTTTGATTTTTTTTTTGAAATTTTCAAATTTCAATTATTTTAACTCAAATCTCTAATCACCCTCATCGTTGCTCAATTTAATCTCTAATCACCCTCATCATTCCAAATCATCTAACTTCCGGACGGTCACCCATCCTCTCACTACTCCACTGAGCACGCTTAACTTCCGGGTTCTATTCTCCTCGCTTCCAAGTCTCGCACTTGTTGTTTTCCTAACAATATTAAGATGTCAATACTATTAACCTCGTGAATTTAGCTTGAGCATGAAGTCAAACATTTCACTGTTTGAGTTTGAAACTATTGTTCTAAAAAATTAGTAACACAAATATTTCTTGAATAATTAGTGTGACCATAGTTTGACCAGATTTGACCACAGTTTGACCAGATTTGACCATAGTTTGACCATATTTGACCAAAATTCAAAAAAACTAAAATAATTATTTATTAACACTAATTATTTATTAACACTAATATTCTTGAATAATTAGTTTGACCATAGTTTGACCAGATTTAACAAAAATTAAGAAAACCTAATTTTTTATTGAATTTTTTTGCCTCCAGATCTTAAAAGCCCCGTAACTTTTTTTTTTGTTAGGTTTTGAGGATTTTAAAATGTTTAACGGTTCCCCGATTAAATTCGGATGTAACTTTTCAAGTAGATGATTTTTCATATAAAAACTTTTACATTCGAGTTCGTATGCAAAAGTTATGTCCATTTCACAAACTTCCAGAGAGATTTTGCAAATAAAGTCGAAATTCATATTTGTAAATTTTCCCAACAACTAGACCACATATCACATGGGAAACTTATTTTTTTTGACATTTTTATCATTTTATTTATTTTTTAAAAAAACTGAAAAGGCGGTCCACGGGGGGGGGGGGGGGTAGACTTTGACAAATAGGCCATACCCCGCGCTACTACTATGGCAGACGATTAGCAGTAGCGCGGGTTTTTAACCCTCGCTACTAGTAAGTTGATAGCAGTAGCGGGTTTATAACCATCGCTACTACTATGGCATGGTCCAGGGGCCACTTAGTAGTAGCGAGGGTTAAAAACCCGCGCTGCTGCTATCAACTTAGTAGTAGCGAGGGTTAAAAACCCGCGCTACTACTATGGCATATCCCGGGGGGCACGGTAGAGACCGCTTAGTAGTAGCGAGGGTTGCAAACCCGCGCTGCTGCTAACGACTTAGTAGTAGCGAGGTTTCAAAACCTGCACTGCTAGTAAGTAGCAGTAGCGAGGGTTTTTAACCCTCGCTGCTGCTAAGATTCTGTGTATAGGCTTTTCCCTAGTAGTGGATTGTTATATAATCTATCTATGTTATTATTGTTGAGAGAACTTGCACTAGTGAAAGTATGAACCCTAAGCCTTGTTTCCTACCATTGCAACACCGTTTACGCTCACTTTATCATTAGTTACCTTGCTATTTTCATATTTTTAGATTACAAACACTACTAGAATCAGCTACTTTGACATCTGCCAGCTCTTTGCCGTCAGCTAGCGGACGGCAAAGAAGCTCTTGCCATCGACTAGAAAGCGGACGGAAGAATCGGCCGATGGCAAAGAAAGCCTTTGCTATCACTGTTTCTTTGCCGTCGCTAGCGGACGACAAAGAGGAGGGGTCCCCACCGAGGAGCTGGTTAAAAACTTAACGGTTCCACTTTGCCGTCCGCTAGTGACGGCAAAGCGCACATTACACTACTAGGAAAAGCCTAGCAACAACGCTGGTTTTAGACGGTAGCGGCGCTACTAATAAGCGCTTCTGACTAACTTATAGCGATGGCGCTGGTGCCACCAGCGCTACAGACTAACGTATAGCGATGAGCGTGGTAAAACCCGCGCTACTACTAATCTGTAATCTCCGAATTTTTTTTTTTGAATTTTTTCGAAAATTGTTTTTGATTTTTTTTTTGAAATTTTCAAATTTCTGAATTATTTTAACTCAAATCTCTAATCACCCCTCATCGCTGCTCAATTTAATCTCTAATCACCCCTCATCATTCCAAGTCATCTAACTTCCCGGACGGTCACCCATTCTCTCACTACTCCACTGAGCACGCTTAATTTCGGGTTCTATTCTCCTCGCTTCCAAGTCGCACTTGTTGTTTTCCGACAATAGTAAGATGTCAATCCTATTAACCTCAGGAATTTAGCTTGAGCATGAAGTCACAAATTTCACTGTTTGAGTTTGAAACTATTGTTCTAAAAAATTAGTAACACAAATATTTCTTGAATAATTAGTTTGACCACAGTTTGACCAGATTTGACCATAGTTTGACCAGAATTGACCACAGTTTGACCATAGTTTGACCAGATTTGACCAAAATTCAATAAAATAAAATAATAATTTATTAACACTAATTATTTATTAACACTAATATTAACACTAATATTCTTGAATAATTAGTTTGACCATAGTTTGACCAGATTTAACAAAAAATCAGAAAAACTAATTTTTTTTTTGAATATTTTTGCCTCCAGATCTGAAAAGCCCCGTAACTTTTTTTTGTTAGGTTTTTGAGGATTTTAAAAATGTTTAACGGGGTTCCCCCGGTTAAATTCAGATGTAACTTTTCGAGTAGATGATTTTTCATATAAAAAACTTTTTCATCCGAGTTCATATGCAAAAGTTATGGCCATTTTACAAACTTCCACAGAGATTTTGCAAATAAAGTCAAAATTCATATTTGTAAATTTTCCCAACAACTAGACCACATATCACATGGGAAACTTATTTTTTTAACATTTTTATCATTTTCTTTTATTTTTTTTAAAACTGAAAATGCGGTCCACGGGGGTAGACTTTGACAAATAGGCCATACCCCGCGGTACTACTATGGCAGACGATTAGCGGTAGCGCGGGTTTTTAACCCCCGCTACTACTAAGTTGATAGCAGTAGCACGGGTTTATAACCATCGCTACTACTATGGCATGGTCTAGGGGCCACTTAGTAGTAGCGAGGGTTAAAAACCCGCGCTGCTGCTATCAACTTAGGAGTAGTGAGGGTTAAAAACCCGCGCTACTACTATGGCATTTACCGGGGGGCACGGTAGAGACCGCTTAGTAGTAGCGAGGGTTGCAAACCCCGCTGCTGCTATCGACTTAGTAGTAGCGAGGTTTAAAACCTGCATTTGCTAGTAAGTAGCGATAGCGAGGTTTTAACCCTCTCGCCGCTAAGATTCTGTGTATAGGCTTTTCCCTAGTAGTCGATTGTTGTATAATCTATCTATGTTATTATTGTTGGGAGAACTTGCACTAGTGAAAGTATGAACCCTATGCCTTGTTTCCTACCATTGCAACACCGTGTATGCTCACTTTATCATTAGTTACCTTGCTGTTTTCATATTTTCAGATTACAAACACTACTGGAATCAGCTACTTTGCCATCTGCCACTTCTTTGCCGTCACTAGCGGATGGCAAAGAAGCTCTTGCCATCGACTAAGAAAGCGGAATGAGAAGAATGGCCGATGGCAAAGAAAGCCTTTGCCATCACTGTTTCTTTTTTGCCGTCGCTAGCGGACGGCAAAGAGGAGGGGGCCCCACCGAGGAGCTGGTTAAAAAACTTAACGGCCTCCTCTTTGCCGTCCGCTAGCAGACAGCAAAACGCACATTACACTACTAGGGAAAAGCCTAGCAACAACGCGGGTTTTAGGCCTATCAGCAGCGCGGGTACCCACGCTACTAATAAGACGCTTCTGACTAACTTATAGCGATGAGCGCAGGTGCCACCAGCGCTACTGACTAACGTATAGCGATGGCGTGGGTAAAACCAGCGCTACAACTAATCAGTAATCTCCAAAAAATTTCTGAATTTTTCAATTTTTTATTTTTTTAAATTTTCAAATTTCAATTAGTTTAACTCAAATCTCTAATCACCCTCATCGCTGCTCAATTTAATCTCTAATCACCCTCATCATTCCAAATCACCTAACTTCCGGACGGTCACCCATCCTCTCACTACGCCACTGAGCACGCTTAACTTCCGGGTTCTATTCTCCTCTCTTTCCAAGTCTCGCACTTGTTGTTTTCCGACAATAGTAAGATGTCAATCCTATTAACCTCAGGAATTTAGCTTGAGCATGAAGTCACACATTTCACTGTTTGAGTTTGAAACTATTGTTCTAAAAAATTAGTAACACTAATATTTCTTGAATAATTAGTTTGACCACAGTTTGACCATATTTGACCACAGTTTGACCAGAATTGACCACAGTTTGACCATAGTTTGACCAGATTTGACCAAAATTCAAAAAAACTAAAATAATTATTTATTAACACTAATTATTTATTAACACTAATATTAACACTAATATTCTTGAATAATTAGTTTGACCATAGTTTGACCAGATTTAACAAAAATTAAGAAAAACTATTTTTTTTTGAATTTTTTTGCCTCCAGATCTTAAAAGCCCCGTAACTTTTTTTGTTAGGTTTTTGAGGATTTTAAAAATGTTTAACGGGGTTTCCTCGGTTAAATTCGGATGTAACTTTTCGAGTATATGATTTTTCATATAAAAAACTTTTTCATCCGAGTTCATATGCAAAAGTTATGGCCATTTTACAAACTTCTAGAGAGATTTTGCAAATAAAGTCGAAATTCATATTTGTAAATTTTCCCAACAACTAGACCACATATCACATGGGAAACTTATTTTTGTGACATTTTTATCATTTTCTTTTATTCTTTTAAAACTGAAAAGGCGGTCCACGGGGGTGTAGACTTTGACAAATAGGCCATACCCCGCGCTACTACTATGGCAGACGATTAGCGATGGCTGGTTTTAACCCTTGCTACTTAAAGTTGATAGCGAGAGCACGGTTTATAACCATCGCTACTACTATGGCATGGTCCAGGGGCCACTTAGTAGTAGCGAGGGTTAAAAACCCACGCTGCTGCTATCAAATTAGTAGTAGCGAGGGTTAAAAACCCGCGCTACTACTATGGCATATCCCGGGGGTACGGTAGAGACCGCTTAGTAGTAGCGAGGGTTGCAAACCCGCGCTGCTGCTATTGACTTAGTAGTAGTGAGGTTTAAAAACCTGCACTGCTAGTAAGTAGCAGTAGCGAGGGTTTTTAACCCTCGCTGCTGCTAAGATTCTGTGTATAGGCTTTTCCCTAGTAGTGGATTGTTATATAATCTATCTATGTTATTATTGTTGAGAGAACTTGCACTAGTGAAAGTATGAACCCTATGCCTTGTTTCCTACCATTGCAACACCGTTTACGCTGACTTTATCATTAGTTACCTTGCTGTTTTCATATTTTCATATTACAAACACTACTGCAATCAGCTACTTTGCCATCTGCCAGTTCTTTGCCGTCAGCTAGCAGATGGCAAAGAAGCTCTTGCCATCGACTACCGTAAAGCGGAATGACGCATAGACCGGCTGATGGCAAAGAAAGCCTTTGCCATCAGCCTGTTCTTTGCCGTCTGCTAGCGGACGACAAAGAGGGAGGGGGGCCCCACTGAGGAGCTGGTTAAAAAACTTAACGGCCCCCCTCTTTGCCGTCCGCTAGCTGACGGCAAAGCGCACATTACACTACTAGGGAAAAGCCTAGCAGCAGCGCGGGTTTTAGGCCTATCGCCAGCTGGTACCCACGCTACTAATAAGGCGCCATGACTAACTTATAGCGATGGCGGGTGCCACCCGCCACAGACTAACGTACAAGAGCGTGGGTAAAAACCAGCATTACTAATCTGTAATCTCCGATTTTTTTGAATTTTTCAAAAAAATTTGTTTTTTTTAATTTTCAAATTTACAATTATTTTAATTCAAATCTCTAATCACCCTCATCGCTGCTCAATTTAATCTCTAATCACCCTCATCATTCCAAATCATCTAACTTCCGGACTGTCACCCATCCTCTCAAGATACTCCGGCTGAGCACGCTTAACTTCCGGGTTCTATTCTCCTCCTTTCCAAGTCTCGCACTTGTTGTTTTCGACAATAGTAAGATGTCAATCCTATTAACCTCGTGAATTTAGCTTGAGCATGAAGTCACACATTTCACTGCTTGAGTTTGAAACTATTGTTCTAAAAATTAGTAATACTAATATTTCTTGAATAATTAGTTTGACCACAGTTTGACTAGATTTGACCACAGTTTCACCAGATTTGACCACAGTTTGACCAGATTTGACCAAAATTCAAAAAAACTAAAATAATTATTTATTAACACTAATTATTTATTAACACGAATATTAACACTAATATTCTTGAATAATTAGTTTGACCATAGTTTGACCAGATTTAACAAAAATTAAGAAAAACTATTTTTTTTTGAATTTTTTTGCCTCCAGATCTTAAAAGCCCCGTAACTTTTTTTGTTAGGTTTTTGAGGATTTTAAAAATGTTTAACGGGGTTTCCTTGATTAAATTCGGATGTAACTTTTCCAGTAGATGATTTTTCATATAAAAAACTTTTTCATCCGAGTTCATATGCAAAAGTTATGGCCATTTTACAAACTTCCAGAGAGATTTTGCAAATAAAGTCGAAATTCATATTTGTAAATTTTCCCAACAACTAGACCACATATCACATGGGAAACTAATTTTTTTGACATTTTTATCATTCTCTTTTATTCTTTAAAAACTGAAAAGGCGGTCCACGGGGGGTGTAGACTTTGACAAATAGGCCATACCCCGCGCTAATACTATGGCAGACGATTAGCAGTAGCGCGGGTTTTTAACCCTCGCTACTACTAAGTTGATAGCAGTAGCACGGGTTTATAACCATCGCTACTACTATGGCATGGTCCAGGGGCCACTTAGTAGTAGCGAGGGTTAAAAACCCGCGCTGCTGCTATCAAATTAGTAGTAGCGAGGGTTAAAAACCCGCGCTACTACTATGGCATATCCGGGGGTACGGTAGAGACCGCTTAGTACTAGCGAGGGTTGCAAACCCGCGCTGCTGCTATCGACTTAGTAGTAGCGAGTTTTAAAAACCTGCACTGCTAGTAAGTAGAAGTAGCGAGGGTTTTTAACCCTCGCTGCTGCTAAGATTCTGTGTATAGGCTTTTTCCTAGTAGTGGATTGTTATATAATCTATGTTATTATTGTTGAGAGAACTTGCACTAGTGAAAGTATGAACCCTATGCCTTGTTTCCTACCATTGCAACATCGTTTACGCTGACTTTATCATTAGTTACCTTGCTGTTTTCATATTTTCATATTACAAACACTACTGCAATCAGCTACTTTGCCATCTGCCAGTTCTTTGCCGTCAGCTAGCAGATGGCAAAGAAGCTCTTTGCCATCAGCTACCAGAAAGCGGACGGCACAGAACTGGCTGATCGCAAAGAAAGCCTTTGCCATCAGCCTGTTCTTTGCCGTCTGCTAGCGGACGACAAAGAGGGAGTGAGGCCCCACTGAGGAGCTGGTTAAAAAACTTAATGGCCCCCCTCTTTGCCGTCCGCTAGCTGACGGCAAAGCGCACATTACACTACTAGCACTACAACAAAAACATCATGTATGGTCGCTTTTTCTGAGTCGCTTTTTTATTCGTCTCTACGCTCATGAACACTGGCGACCTAAAGACGCTTCTTAAGACGTTTACAAAGCACCACAAATTGTTGATTGTAATTAGGCTAAAAAATTAAGTACTTAGTTTTAAGTAACTTAAGAGGCGATTTGTGAGACGCTTTATATGCGTCTCTGCTCTTCGAGACGATTTGTGAAACGTCTTAATGTGCGACTCTGTTCTTATCATAGATTTAAGTAATTTTGAATAATCATTTTTTCAACCCAGATATCTATGAAAATTAGCTGTACTAAACTTTGGATAATACAACTTTGTTATTTGATTGCGACTTTGAACATCCCCTCTGTAATGTTCTTCTATGTCCCTGCAAAAAAAAAAGTTGGTCGTCTATGTATACTGTGAAGTATTGTACGTACGATAAAAGCACATTCGATTTTCATACGAAGCCATCCCAATCATCCAGCGAATGCAATGGACGGCTGCTATGTCAGGTCGTACACAATTCGTAAAAAACAGTAGTAGATATAGCAGGGCTGATGTATATTATACTATCTTTTTGGTAGGAATGTTATTATACTACCTCTGTGATTCGCAACTCCCTCAAATGATAAAAGAAATCAGCAGCTAGCGCCGCCGCCGCTCGCCGCCTCGGCACCAAAGATCGATCTCCGCCGTTGTTTGGCCCAGCCATAGCCTCCGTCGTCCGCTCGACCCTCTCCCATAGATCACACGCCGTCGCGCCCCCAGCCCGATCCGACGCCGCAACTCGCCCCAGCCCGAACTCCGGCGTCGCCCGACTCCGACTTCGCTGCCCTCCGGCCATAGCTCCACCACCGCCGACGCCGGTCTCCTCCCTACACAGAAGCTCCTCCGCCACCGACGCCGGTCTGCCCCAGCCAAGCTCCCGGTCCCCTCGACGCGGTTGCAGCCGACACGGTCGCCTCTAACGCCAGTTCGCCACCCGCAGAATACTCTACCGGACGACTCCTCTCTTGCTTTGCTGCCGACCATGGCAACGACCTCGCCGACACACCTCTGCTGCTAGCAGCTTGTCCGCAGATTGTTCTTCTCGTTTTTTTATCTCCATATCATGTGAAATATAGCTCAAATTGCGATATGTCACCTCTGTTTTCCCTTTCTGTCTTTGCAATGATGCACTGTATTGTTGAAATTAGACAATTGTTGATAAAAATCTTTGAATCCTTTTTGGTGATTGGATAAGAATTGTTGTTAAAAACAGTGGGGACTGTTGATTGGATGGCAATTGTTGATGACATGCTATTTTTGAAGTTGATCTGGTTAGGGGGAGCTGCATTTGTCATGCCACACAAGAGTACTTTTCTTGTTTTAGCAAGAGAGACCTGGATATTACTTATATTTTTAGTGATTTGGTTATACCAGCTAGCCTTCTATCTCAAGGTTCTATTGTCAAGGATATATTGTTGAAGAATGCTTGACCTTTTGTTCAAGATTTCTATAAGGAACCACACGTTTCACAAGAATATCTAGGAACCCCGATCCTTGGCTAATACAAAGGGCATGTACATGTCGATAGTGTTGGTGAGCCAATTGGAAAGGCTGTCCTTTGTAGGCCGCTTGGATGATCAGCTTCTAGTTCAAGCACATTGATATGTCTTGCGACAATCGATGAGCTTGATGATCTCCGAGGTGTGCTTGATGCTATCTTCTATTTCTTTTGTTTTTCACAAGTTGGAAAAAATCATGATGTTATTTGTCTTATTATTACAGAGAATTTGTGTATCAAGAGAAGAGGAAACCGGGTAACTTAAATTTGATGAATGATGACGATGAGGATTTGATTAGTAGACAGACTGGTTGGAACAAAAGGTATAATTCACTTTTTGCATGTTCCTTCACTGTAGTTCCATATGAACTCAATGTAACCACTCTTACATACATGTTATACTAGATGATGGACCGGATATCACAGAAAAGATAAGAGCATTGGCCGCAAAACTAAGCAAATGTGGGGTGCGCTACAGTGGCTATATAATTAATGGTTTCAGGTTTCATACTATTAGCCACGATACAGGACGTGTGACACAAAATAGTGGTGTCGTGAACCTTGCTGAAAATTGTGTGTCCTATTATGGCCGGTTATCTGACATCTTTGAATTGTCATACAGAGATTACAAGGTGTTGTTCTTCAAATGTGATTGGTATGATGTTCATCACAAAGCTGGTATTGTAAGAGATGAGTTTGGATTCACTCATGTGAACTTCTCCCGAAAAATACATATAGGGGAGAAGTTAGAGGATGATCCTTTTGTATTTTCTTCCCAAGTGGACCAGGTCTTTTATATCCAACATCCGAGAAGTGAGAATTGGAATACCATGGTGAAATTCAAACCTCGTTATATTTTTGACATGGGTGGAGAACAATCTTCAAATGAAACAGACTAATCTTTGTGCTTTCAGCTTGTCATCGGTAGATAAGATATAGGTTGAGCACTTGTCATCCATGCTCCTAGGTAGAGTTACTCCAACATAATTATTGCAGCTGGGTGGATCTTCTTCAGAATGTATTGATCCCTGTGTTACTTTGTAATGAACGAGCCTATGGTCTTTTTTAATGTGTATGTTCCCTTTTGTTATGAATGGATTGTATGGCTATCCATTCAGTTCTGTGAATAGTTATTTTATTTTATTTTTAACTTTCACATGACAGTTCTACTGCTAAATTTTGGAACCTTCTGACAAAGTGTGCTTCAGGTTCACTTACTAACTTGATGCTTTTTGTGCTAGTTTATAGGAAATGAAAGTAGTCTAGTCAATATTTCAATAATATTTTGCAAGTGCATGACATCGACTTTGCACGATTGACATCCCAGTCATAAAAATCAAAAGCAAGATGGGATATTTGGTAAAATCGGTGAAGTGTTATAGTAACTAGTACAAGACATTTTTTGTTATTCTTAAAATTCGAACGCCACATATGGCCGTTCACTTCAGAAAAGGTTCAAAAATTTGGTGGGGGGGGGGGAATCAAATTTGAAAATGTTCGCGATCTTGATAAAAACATGAATTCAAAAAAGTTCACGGCTTCTAAAAATGTTCATGAATTTGAAAAAATTTCACCAATTCAAAGAAAAATATTCACAAACTGAAAAAATTGAATTTAAAAATGTTCATGACCTCAAAAAAAGTTCAAGTATATGAAAAAGTTTTGTGAATTTGAAAAAGTTTTATGAGTTCAAAACTTTTTGCAGCAAACTGAAAAAAATCATGAATTAGGGAAAAGTTTGCAAATTCAATAAATATTTGCGAAATGGAATTTATTGTGAATTTGAAAAAAGTTCACTGTTTGAAGAAAAATATTCACGAATTAAAATAGTTTGGGAATTTAAAACAGTTCACTTTGGAAGAACTTCAAGAATTTGGAAAAAATAGAAATAAAAATTTAAAAGGAAAAATAAAAGAAAAAAGAAAAAAAGATAAAGGAAAAAAAGAAAAAACCAGGAAAAGAAAGTAAAACTTGGCCGAAAATAAACCTAAACATGATAAAGATACCCCAACTTAAAAACCTGGCAAGCTTTCAGATGCTTCCTAAAACCCGACCCGACCAAGGAAGCTTTTGACGCCTCCAAAACCAGGAGCAGGAGGGAAGTTCACGCTTGTGCCTTAGAGCAACTCCAACCGGCCAACCCATTTTCGTTCACCCATGTCCTTTGGGGTCAAAGCGGACAAAAATGGCAGTCCCGACGAGCCGCCGCAAACCTACCACGGGGCCCAAGCGTCAGTGAGTGGAAGCTGCGGGTTGTCATCCTTTTTTAATCCACGCGTGCGGGTGGCCGGCCTCATCCACTTCCACTGCTCGCCCACATCTAACCCCTGTGTGCTTCCTCGCCGGTGACAAGCGAACCCTAGAGCCATGGGTTTCTTCAGCGGCACCGGCGAGCGGCTCATGCAGATCGAGCGCGAGGAGGAGGAGGAGGAGCGTCGTGAGAAGGAGGAGGACAAACGTCGTGCGAGCGAGCAGCCCAGTCGGCGGCGCAACCTACGCAGCAGGACAACTTGGCCCTGGCTTGGGAGGCGGCATTCCCTTGGGCTGGCTCGGCGCCGGAGCTTGTCGACCTCTCCGGCCCCGGGTCGGACGACGAGGACGCCTAGGGCAGCGCGCACGGCGGCATAGACTTTTTAATGTTTAATTAATGTTTACTGTTTATGTGGACTTTAGCCGGCAGTTGACCGACTTTTGATGTTTAATTATGTTTAAGTTTGAACCTGATTGCTTTTTTTTAAGTCCGCATTTTTTAAAAAATGGGTCGTGCTAGTATTGGGTGCATGCACCGACCCAAATGAAAAAATGGACACGGATGTCTGCATGGCCGACCCAAACGGACAAAAAGCAGCCAAACCGTGCGTCCGTTTGGGTCGGCCGGTTGGAGTTGCTCTTAGATGGCCCGGCATTTTTTTGAACATAGTATAGACAGACGCATACGCTCATAGATACACACATACACTCATCCGTATGTACGCATACACACACGCACATCCTACCCCTATGAGCACCTCCAAGATACTGATCCGACACATCATCTTGACATTGATGAAGTCGCCACACACGTTTTCGTAGTTAACGGGAATGTCTCCTCCCACTGAACGCACATCGTCGGAATGCCTGGAATAAATCCGGGAAAATGCAAACATCAATGTCAAAATTGAGACTTGAATTCTGGTGGGCAAAGGATATCGGGAGCTGGAAATGGCAACGACGGCCATGCTGGACGCTCGAACCAGCCACACGATTTGCTGGAACCGGTGCGGCAGGTTTACTTCAAAGGCCGTGAAGGAAAAGGAGCCTTCCGGGGGCCTACTCCATTACCTCATCGTTGAGACGACACATTATCACGCAACACCTTGACGATAGTCAAGAGGCGGTACGAGAGGAGGAGCGGTAGGGCGACGCAATGTTGGGCCACGTTCGCCACATCGGACGCTGACACCGCATCAGTGACCAGCTGGTCAAAATTGGCTTGAAGGAGTTGCGACGCGCTACCACCCCATCGCTGACAAGGCTAGGTGAAGGGATGGCATGTCGGGGCGGCGTCCGCCGTGGACACGGATAGCACGCGACGGAGGGGGAAGCCCAACTTGGATCTACCACTACCTTTATTATTTTTATCAAACTATATTGATATTACTTGGATATGAATATTACCCAATAAAGTTTGTTGTTTTTTGAAAAAAGAACAAAGCATACGAATTGATCCAATAAAAGATACACCTAAAAATTCATTTATCCATATATGCGTTTTTAACACATCCATTACATGTGATTAATTAGAGCTCCCAAACTATTCCCACTAAATCAAATTTTTGCCGGACTATTTTCGCTTATAAAAGTTTTGGCGCTAGAGATTATTTTCTTTACCGCGCATACTTCCCGCGTCTCTCAATTTTCTTTCTTCATATATCGTCGGATATTTTCCCTCACCGCCATCTTCCCCCACCACCTCCCCATTTATCCAACCACCGATTCCAATCTGCGCCGTGACCACCACCCCGCACGCTGCCGTTCGTGTACCCGACATGGTGGCAGCCTCAACCTCAAGCGCTGCCCTCTGCTGCTATCGCCGCCTGCCACAGATTTCTGTTTTCCTCCATCGACAAGCTCGCTAATCGGAGCCCCGTCGTCCCCGCGTCACGAAGCCGCCATCCTCACCGCCACAAAGCCGGATCCACGCAGGTCTCATCCTTCACTCGAAGCTGCGCGCGTCTTCCGTCGGTACACAGCCCGCAAGCAGCTCTCGCCTCCATCCGTATCTTCAGCCTCCACCACGTCAAGTAGGTATTTTCTTAAATCCCATAGCCCCTACTGTTTTACAATTAAATCAACCGAAGTGGGCTCCTTCATTTATGCATCTCAAGTCCCGATCCTCTTCTCCTTCGTCTCCTTTCTTCCTTCATGTAGGCATGCACTCTAAGTGTTTGTTGAATTGCTTGCTTGCTTAGAAATCAATTATGACAGATTTTCTTGAAAATATGTGAGCAACTATTTGGTCCAATGAAATTTTATATGGTAAAACTCAAAAGTAGTACTAGCGGTGTTATATAGATTGACCAAATAACCTCAAATTCCATGTATGCTGGAGCATAAAACATGGTAGTGTTTGGTTGTACAGGCTGCAATGTACTTTGCTATTCTGTAGTAATTTTAGTCTGTCCTATTTCCTACCTCATCTTAGTGCAGTCCCACTATCTCGTTAGTTATGATTTTTGCATCTTAGTCAAGGAGGTTCAATCAGCAGCCTCAGATTGTGCACTACAAGATTTTTGTTTACAGGTTTGTATGTTCTTTATGCTGCGTTCTGATAATTTCTGAAGTGCTTTTTGGGTGCCTTTTCAGTTAAATGCATGTATGGGTCATATTTACAGCAAGATCACCTTATTCCACTTGAGTCCAACATGTACCATTATGGTGATAAGCATTGGTGCGAAATAAAAGTTTCTCAGGGACTAACTTTTGTTCAACATCCTGAGAAAAAAAAGGAAATGTTCAATTTGCACTGTGGGCACTAGGAGATAATATAGAAAACGTGACAGATGAGTTGGCTATGATCCGTTCGTTCCTGAAGCAAAAATTCCCCACTGAGGATTTGAGAAATGAATTTGTACCGCGGGAAGTGATGAAGTTAGTATCTAGACCACATGTCTTTCTGCAAAGATAAAAATATGAGTATTACTTTACTATTATCTTGTTCTTGTTTCAGGTTGATCTCGACGAAAGAGTTGTTGGCGGTGACCTCCCAAATGAATCACATAACGAAGCTGAAGAATATGCTCCATTGAGTGCTATGCAGGTGATGTAATAGTTTCTTCACTAATAAATATTCTACTTCATTCTCATCTTAAACAATTGTTCAACATAAGTTGCAGGAACTACATCCTAGCAGTTGTGCGGGAGCCAAAGAGTGTTACACTAGTTTATCGTTACCACAAGAAAAAATGATTGCTAAGGTGTGTGCACACATTTCTGATTTGTTATTAAAAAATGCCTATGTTTTGTGTAAGTTTACTTACAACTGAACTGAACCTCAATTGTAGAAAGCACCACATTGAAAAGTTTGATAGGGTCAATCAAGGAAGTGCAGAATCAACTTTACCGGATAAGCAGATCACTACCCAGGAATTGCATCCTATTTTTTCTGCGAGAACCAAAGAGGATCACACTGGTTTATCTTTGCCACACATGGTTGCTAAGGTGTGTGTGCATAATTTTTTTACTTCATTATCAAACAATGCCTATGATTGTGTATGTTTATGTCGTATTGAACTAAACCTCAAATGTATAACGCACGCATTGAAAAGTTCGATAAGGCAATCAAGGCCGTGCAGAATCAACCAAAGAGGGTTACACCAATCATGGAAGTGCAGAATCAACTTTGCCGGATATAGCAGATCACTGCCCAGGAATTGCATCCTAGCTTTTCTTCGAGGACCAAGGAGGATTACACTGGTTCATCTTTACCACGCATGTGTGTGCGTGCGTGCGTGCGTGCGTGTGCGTGCGCGTGCGCGCATAAACTTGTGATTCATTGTCAAACAATGTCTATGTTCTCCGTATGGCGCACATTGAAAAAATTGATAGGTTCAATCAAGGCTGTATAGAATCAACTTTACCGGAAAAGACTAACCAAGAATTGCATCGTAGCAACTGTGCAAGAACCAAAGAGGGCTGCCAAACACTGGTATGGTACATCATCAAAGTACATTTCTTCTCATAATAGTCTTAAAGCTATATTCTAAAAATTTCTCTGTTATCTTTCTTTTTCAGGGCAGCTCAAGATTTAGAGAAGGAGTGCATTGGAGGAGCCGGGAGAACTATAGAAGAATTATTCTTTAGATGGACAAATATTATGTTTTATATACAGATTTTAGCTTTATAGGAAAACTTAGTTCAAGTTTGTATGATCTCTTAATTATTTGAATATTTTGTATGAAGATCTTATTTGATTCAGTTGTGAACCTATGGTGTTTGTTCCTACTAAATGAACTTGTGTGAATGGGATGGTTGTGGATGCAATCAGTGATATGGGTGGATCCCTTCATATTGTTCATGATATTTGTTGCTTATGAATGTGATTGGTGATATGGGTGGATGTTGTTATATACAATATTTCTTGATCATTCTGCACAAGCATATGGCATGATAAAGTTACTGGATTTGAAATGGCGAAGTACACATTTGAAATAAATCTAATATTATTTAAAGTAAAATATTACGTGGTTAAAGCTTTTGTATATTTAGAGACGATATAATTTCTGTACATAGCGTGTATCCCTATTAGTAGAGATGTACGAGTGTGTCTAACAGAACGACTCTACATATCAGAGACGCTCTTGAACGTCCAAATATAGCGTGTCATATCTAGAGACGCCTTTGGACGTCCCAATATAGCGTCTCATGCCATTTACAGACGCTTTAGACAGCGTGTCTATGTGTTTTGAGACGGTCCGTGGGGAGACGCTCCAAAGACGCTTTACTAAGTCGACTCTATGGTTGCCTAGAGATGAAATAACATGTCTCTAGCTTTAGAATATGACGTCTCTACATGCAGTTTTTGTTGTAGTGTAGGGAAAAGCCTAGCAGCAGCTGGTTTTAGGCCTATCGGCAGCGTGGGTACTGCGCTACTAATAAAGCGCTTCTGACTAACTTATAGCGATGAGCGGGTGCCACCAGCGCTACAGCTAACGATTGCAAGATAGCATGGGTAAAACCCGCTACTACTAATCTGTAATCTCCTAATTTTTTTGAATTTTTTCAAATTTTTTGTTTTTTTTAGTTTTCAAATTTCGAATTATTTTAACTCAAATCTCTAATCACCCTCATCGCTGCTCAATTTAATCTCTAATCACCCTCATCATTCCAAATCATCTAACTTCCGGACGGTCACCCATCCTCTCACTACTCCGGCTGAGCACGCTTAACTTCCGGGTTCTATTCTCCTCGCTTCCAAGTCGCACTTGTTGTTTTCCTGACAATAGTAAGATGTCAATCCTATTAACCTCAGGAATTTAGCTTGAGCATGAAGTCACACATTTCACTGTTTGAGTTTGAAACTATTGTTCTAAAAAATTAGTAATACTAATATTTCTTGAATAATTAGTTTGACCACAGTTTGACTAGATTTGACCACAGTTTCACCAGATTTGACCACAGTTTGACCAGATTTGACCAAAATTCAAAAAAACTAAAATAATTATTTATTAACACTAATTATTTATTAACACTAATATTAACACTAATATTCTTGAATAATTAGTTTGACCATAGTTTGACCAGGTTTAACAAAAATTAAGAAAAACTAATTTTTTTTTGAATTTTTTTGCCTCCAGATCTTAAAAGCCCCGTAACTTTTTTTCTGTTAGGTTTTTGAGGATTTCAAAATGTTTAACGGGGTTCCCCCAAGTAAATTCGGATGTAACTTTTCCAGTAGATGATTTTTCATATAAAAAACTTTTTCATCCGAGTTCATATGCAAAAGTTATGGCCATTTTACAAACTTCCAGAGAGATTTTGCAAATAAAGTCGAAATTCATATTTGTAAAATTTCCCAACAACTAGACCACATATCACATGGGAAACTTATTTTTTTGACATTTTTATCATTTTCTTTTATTTTTTAAAACTGAAAAGGCGGTCCGGGGGGTAGGCTTTGACAAATAGGCCATACCCCGCGCTACTTCTATGGCGGGCGATTAGCGATGGCGTGGGTTTTAAACCTCGCTACTACTAAGTCGATAGCGATGGCTGGTTTATAACCATCGCTACTACTATGGCATGGTCCAGGGGCCACTTAGTAGTAGCGAGGGTTAAATACCCGTGCTGCTGCTATCAACTTAGTAGTAGCGAGGGTTAAAAACCCGCGCTACTACTATGGCATATCCCGGGGGGCACGGTAGAGACCGCTTAGTAGTAGCGAGGGTTGCAAACTCGCGCTGCTGCTATCGACTTAGTAGTAGCGAGGTTTAAAAACCTGCGCTGCTAGTAAGTAGCAGTAGCGAGGGTTTTTAACCCTCGCTGCTGCTAAGATTCTGTGTATAGGCTTTTCCCTAGTAGTGTTAGCGGACGGCAAAGATGGCGGACGGCAAAGATTGAATGTACCTAGCTAACGGCCGGCGCGCCCCACCCCCCTCTCTCTCTGTTTCCCTCCCCACACGCGCGCCGCCGCCCACACCACTAGCCGTCGCCCCGCCGCCCCACCGGCCCCCCGCCCCGTCGACCCACCGCCACGTCGCCCGCCCCCACCGCCCCCCGCCCGCCGCCCCCCATCGGACCCCGCCCCACAAGACCACCGCCAGGCCCGTCGCTCCACCGCAGCCCGCCCGTCGCCCGCCCCCCCGCCGCCCCAGCCCCTCGGCGACCAGCCCCTCGACACGACACCCGACCCCGAGACCCGACCCGACACCCCGACCCGACCCGACACCGACACCCCGACCCGAGCGACCCGACACCCGACCCGACACCGACACGGCACCTCGACCCGACCCGACACCCGACCCGACACCTCGACCCGAGACCCGACCCGACCGTGACACCCGACCCGACCCGACCCGACATCCCGACCCCGAGCCTGAACCGACACCCCGACCCCGACACCAACATGGCACCCCGATCCCGACCCGGCACCTCGACCCCGAGCTTGACCCGACAACCCGACCCCG
Organism: Aegilops speltoides; assembly: GCA_021437245.1. Lineage (NCBI taxonomy): Eukaryota > Viridiplantae > Streptophyta > Magnoliopsida > Poales > Poaceae > Aegilops > Aegilops speltoides. Next base: position 170,062,324 of record CM038141.1, on the reverse strand, counting down.
AGACCTCGACCCCGACCTCGACCCCGACACCAACACCCCGACCCCGAGCCTGACCCGACACCCCGACCCCGACACCGACACGGCACCCCGACCCGACACCCCGACACGGCACCCCGACACCGACACGACACCCCGACCCCCGACACCTCTCGAAAAGGTGTTCTTTGGCCTTCGAGAGGCCGACGGGGTCATATATTTGTGAATTATTAGTTAGGTCATATATTTTTCGATTTGGTTATGAAAAACATCATATATAATTGTGTTGATCGGGTAGTTTTAAATGTGCAGTTGTTTATGTGGTACTTTTTTTCATGTTGTACTAATTTCGTTTATTCTTTGTCATGGCAGGTGTTGACAGATGGTGGGCGCTGGTCGGGAGCGCGCCGAGGCCGCTTCTTCGTCTTCAATTCCACACACACCTCTCTGCGCAAGAGTGGAACAAAACACCAGGCATAAGGCCGAGCCTTCCACCCTTTACCAAATATATAGATGCATTCATAATATAAGAGATATTGTGATATCCCAACATAACCCTGTCCACCATGGAACAATCTTCAACTTCACCTGCAACTAGCAACGCTATAAGAGGGGCTGAGCAAAGCGGTAACATAGCCAATCAATGGTTTGCTAGGAATGGTGTCAAAGGTTAGAGCTTCATGGCAATTTGGGAGGCTTGAAGAGCAAATGATAGGTAACTCATCATAGCGATAGAACAAAGCAACTAGCATAGCAATGATAGTAGTGAGATCCAGGGTAGCGGTCATCTTGCCTGAAATCCCGCTAGGAAGAAGAATGAGTCCATGAAGAAGACGAAATGGAGCAGTGAACGAATCCTCACAACCGCAACATTACCGAAACTAAGAAGCAACACCGAAAATAAACAAACAACATGGTAAATGCACAAGCATAATCATGGCATGATGCACAAACAAGTATGATGCATGTCCGGTTTAATGAGGCATGGCATGACAAAGTGCAACAAACAATACTACAAGTTAAGTGGAGGTCAATATGCAACGAGTTGCATATTGAAGAAACACCACATCAATTATTTAGTTCTCTCTCGGTTTAGGTACACAACAATATTAAATGTTGTTAAACATGGCAAGAGGATGAAGCATATGAAAAACTACCTATCTAGACAAGTTTAAATGAGGCCGGAATAACAATGAACAATTTCGAAAATCCCCATATACGATTTATGAATTTGGTACTTTTCTGCCCTATATACAATTTTAGAGTTGTTAAACAGGAAAATAAAGTGGACCATGTTAAACTAGGCATTTTCCCACCCCATTTACATATAAAGAACATTTAATTCCGAGTTACGGTTATTTAGTTATGAAATAAATCATTTTAACATGGCATTGAGCAAATTTAAACAAACGACATTTTATACATTTTAACAAGGGATGAAAATAGGATATTATGAAACTAGATGAAATTCTAAGCATTTTACATATTTAAATCATTTTAATCCGATGCACGGTTTGTGATTTATTATATGCATGAACAACAAGGGAAAATCTGTAAATATGCAGTTTTTTGGATAATGCTAAATTCGCAGAGAAAAAAAAAACATGACACGGGCCAAATCCACTGGAACTGGGCCAGACTAGTGAGCGCTGGATCTGGGACTGCTCACCAAGTGGCCTTGGGCCGTTCGGTGTAGAGGAGGCTGGGCAGGCCGTGAAGGGGCGCGCTGGGCCTTGGCGCGGAGGAAGCGGACCCATGGTTGCAGCCCATGTGAGCAGCCGAATCGGTCAACGGGCGAAGGTGCGGGCGAGCTGCTGCTCGTTGCAGGGGAAGCAGAGGACGCCACGGCGTGGACTTGGCGGAAGAGACGACGGCTGGTGATGCGGGTCTCCAGGGCGGCGGATCTGGCCGGGAAGGGAGCAGGTCGAGGTAGGTGTCGCGGATCCGGCAAGGGATGACGAACTGGCGGCGGCCAAGGTGGTTTCGTCTCTGCTCGAACGAAACAGAGGCACCGCACGGCAAGGGACTTGTAGTCAACGCGAGCAGATGCTCGCTGCAAAGCAGGGGCATGCAGCGCTGAACTTGGCGGGGGGTCCGGCGCGCGACTGAACGAAGACGAACGGCGCGGCGACCAGGCATGGGGACGAGACGGGGCTGATCTGAGCACGGGACGAGGCGGTCCTCCCGGATCGAAGAAGGAGCGGAGGCACGGCAGAGTTCGAGCGACTCCCTGGTACAGAGAAGAAAAGAGAGGAAAAATGAGAAGAGAGGGAGCACGGGAAGGAGGAAGGAACGGAGCAGGGGAGGCCTCGCCTGGCCGTGGATCGCCGATGGAACAGCTCTCTGGGGACGACAGCAGACGAACTGGAGGGGCAGCGTGGGGCTTGAGCACTGGCTGGCTGCGGGTGGCCCGATCTGGGAAACGAGGAGGAAGGTAGCGACTTCGGTTGGTGGTTTGGATTGGGAGGGGATCCCAAGGAGGACGAGACAGTGGGCTGGCGGCGGGGAGGAGGATCCCTAGAAATTAGGTGGTTTGTCTAGATTAGGTTAGAGGGTCTATATATATTGCAATGCGGGGAATTTTGGGACATCCAATTTAAATCGGACGGACGAAAAGAATAGACTAGGGGAGTCCAATAAAGAACCGATAATGTTTTAGAGAGACGTTTGGAGATGAGCTGGGTCCATTGGTGATGACCATGCGGTTCGGGTTCGGGGAAGTTTCGGACACGCGTGCGAGGGGACTGCCGCTGGCAAGAGAGGTTAGGTGGTCACGATCAAGAGGAAAGCGAAAACCCGATTGGTCTCGGAATGGTCAACGAAGCCAAGGGGGGACGCGGCAACTACGAACGGATGCAAGTTTGAAAACAATGACGGCAACAGAGTGCCGATGCAATGCGGATGATGCTATGAGATGAGATGCATAACAAAAACAAAATGCAAAACAACAGACAAAAACCCAACCACGAAGAAAATAACATATCGCATCTCCGGAAAAAGGCAAGAGTTGGAGTTTCGAATATGGAATGTTGTATCCGGGGCGTTACAACACTCCACCACTATGAGAGGATCTCGTCCCGAGATCTAGGATGGCACCGGAGGGAAAAGGAAGAGGAAGATAAGAGGTAAAACTAAGTTGCTTCTTTGACGAACGTGTGAAACCACGAACCTTGAGAGGTTGAGCAATTTAAAAGAAAGAGTACAACAAAGATGAACGAGATTGCAAACAATCCATTAGAAAAGAGGAACAAGGAGTATTACGAGAACTTGAAGGTTGAAAGACATGGAAATAAGAGCTTCACGAACGAAAAGAATATGACCACATTGGTATAATGAGATAGCCAAGGAACAAGAATGACAGAATTTGGACAGCACTCCAGTAGAAAAGAGAAGAAAACTTGATGAGATGAAAAGATATTGAAGAGATGATACAACACTCCGGTTAAATGGATAAGCAAGAAAAGAACACGATCCTCACAAAACGAGGTGATGGGTGAAGAGAGCAACATCACCATGCCTTCGGAAGAAAGAATAGAAGATAGACCATTGGAATAAAAGAATGGAGAAGAAAATGCTAACTTCTGCCACAAATGAGCTTGGAAAGCACCCTTCCAAGAAGGTTACAATGGAGTTGTTGGAAAACCAACAACGAAGCGAATAAGCTTGTAGTGGGCTTATGGAAAACATCTGAAGACTATGAGGTGACAACCGGCCACTAATGGAAACCATTGATTTGATTGAGAGCACCAAAAAGATGAAAACTTCTTCCACCAAGAGGATAAAGAGCAAGCTTGGGTCATGCCTAATCACCACAAATAGCAACATTCCTTAGGGAAGGCTGTAGGTAAAATATGACACAAGATAACTCCAACGAAGAGATTAATGGAATTAAAATACCCCATTCTTGACAACATGGGAATCATGAAACACGAAGGGGAATTATCAAGAATGACATATCACCATCTCAAAAGATAATGTAGAAAGAATTGCACTTCGGATGCAAGATGAAGAATGCTTGAACTCCTCAAAACAAAACATGTGTTGGGCACAAGGTTTATTTTAGAGTATAGCTTGGCGGGTCATAACTCCAAGTGAAATCTTGAAGAACAATTAAAGAATGAAAAGAATCCTTGACGAACCACCATGTAGAACCTCCATGAAGAACTCCATTAATAAAAGGATGATGAAAAGAAAAATAAGTTGAAAACACAAGGTGAAGCCTTGCAGTGATTTAGATGGAGCATCGCAACGATAATGCGCAAAACTTGGAACTCCGGAAAAGAAAAGATGAAGCATCTCGAACCGAGAAATGTGACATGATGACCAACTCCGGAAAGAAAGATGAATCACTTGTAAACAAGAATTTATTCATCATGAATAATCTCCATAAAAAGAATTGAGTCACCTCGAGGAAATAAGAATAAAATTTATTGTATGCTTATCCTTCATCAAATTTAATTGATGACAAGCAACGGATTTGGCATACTACTTATTCCCGTAGAAAGGATTAAGAGAGATATAGCGCAAACTTGAGGAGGTATTGATGGAACAACGGTGGGATTTGGAAACAACGAATGAATTATGTGATAACGAAGGAAGTGAAATCTTGAATGAACCATCATAAGAATTGAAAATGAAAGTAGCAAAGGCACAAATCACTAGGAAGAATTAGAAAACGAACAAAGATACTTGAGAGATTTAGATACATGAGAACGAAGAGATCGTGAACCGATTAGAGGGTATTCGATTGATGCACCGGCAAGATAGGAGAATGATAACTGACAGCTGAGAATGAATAAACCTGAATTGATGGACTCCGGATGACAAACTGAGAAGACTCTTGAATATCTCCTGATGGCTGAAAAAGATTCTCACAATCGAAAACAATTATGAGAGGATGGCAACGAGCTAGAACCATGAATCTTGAAGAGAATGGAGCAAGATTTAAGAGAAATCCTTCTTCGGTCTTCACATGCTGAGAATGATGACGAGAACCACCAAAATTACTAAGGTACTCGGTAGAATGTAAAGCGAAGAGGTTGAGACAACAATGAAAAGAATTTGAAAGAGATCTTGGAGAAGGCATGTGACTGAGGATAATTCATTCTTACGTCAAACTCGAAAAGAATTAGGAATGATTCCGGAATAATTAGAAGAGTTAGGTAAGATCCTGGAAAAGACCTGTGGGTTAGGGCCCACTAAAAGAAAACACCGTTGAACAATTTTAAAGAGAGGTTGCACCGGTTGAATTAAATGGCTTGAATGAGATAACAACCTCGAAATATCTTGAACGGATTGAGAATGGAAACACAAGTCTTGTGAGATATCTTAAACACTCTGGAACAAATGAATAGCAAGAGGTGAGTGAATGAGAGGTGCACCGGCATGAGAAAGCATTTGACACGAGGAAAGGAATATGATCAACACTGAAAGCTTGAATTGGATCCACCAGAGAAGAAAAAAGAACGAAGGATGATGAACTTGAAGCTCGTGAGCATCTTCATGAGGGATCACCGGATCAGAACATTGATTAAAAAGAGTGAAGTGACTTCACATGAATAAATGGATACTTGATTAAAATAAATGAGTCCTTGAAGAAAAGGGTGGGAGGGTGGGGAAAAACAAAGACAACTTGGGATGAACAAAACAAACACCGTTGAGAAAACTTAGAATTGATCTTGCGGATGGGGAGAATGATGGGATCATCTCGAAGAGAAGCGCACCGGTTGGAAAAGAATTAACATGACAACCTCAATGATCAAAAGGATTGGTACTCCCATAGAAATATGAGAACACCATTTAGGAAAGGTATGGATTCAACATTTGACTTCGAAGCAACTCGAATACCACAAATAAAACAAAACAAAGGATTTGGCTTGCAGAATAAGCCGGAACAAACATATGATAGAGATTTCGTTCGAAGTTTTTGTGGTGGGGCCCACACGGGCTCGATCGTATGGCACCATCATGTACAAGGCAGTGCACATGACATACGAAGTGTCCCCGAACCAGCATAGCCAAGGGTTCTTTAAGACACAACGAGACCACTGTAAAAAACAACCGTGGATAGGCGGACCACTAGACGTCGAACCCCAATCTCATATCATGCATCTGTCGAAAAGATATTCTAGGAGCTACTTGAATTCCCACCTATAAAACTCCCGAAACTTTCTGGTTATGCAATCTGGTGTTGGGGATACAGGGGAAGCAATATATCTCACCCAAACTAACAATATCTACATCCAAGCTGTATGCATCCGTCAACACATAACCAAGAAACCTTCAGAAATCGTGTACCTCAACCTTCGAAAAGCATCCGTTATACGAGCTATGGAAATACTCCCGTACTCACCTCAGTACTGGGTTATCGGGGTTATCTCACCAACAACTGCATAAAAGAGATTTTCGATGTCAGCGTACTAAACTCGGGTATTCCAGAACTGCAACGATAAAATTATGACGACAAGACCTTAGAGCTCAACTCGCCGGAACACTTACACTAAACCCCTGACAGGAGGCACCAAGACAATGTTCTCATCATAAAACCATCGAAACGATTCCAAGATACCCGCGTGATCCTAAAAAAAATTAGTGAAATTTGAGAAGAGAAGAGTCAAAACTCTACGTCAGGATGCCTTACCAGAGCGATGAAGAGACTGGGGAGTAAAAAGAATTCCTAACTCTTCAATATATATAATCCTAAATGACTCAAAACATTTTTCTAGACACAACTCGGCCGCTAAAAATGATCAATCAAGGGGGCTCCTAAGGTCGGTCGAGGCTCTGATACCAACTTGTCACGCCCAAGATGCGACCCTATCCTAAAGGAACTCGAAGGTCCCACCAAGGATAGAAGCGCATCTTGAAGACACTTTTGCAAGGTGGATATCATTACATCAACATTACATAATAGTGGGGATACATCCGATACATACAATGACACATGAATACAACAATACAACATACAAGAAGAACATCCGACTACAGATGAATCATAACCAGAAACTCAAACAATATCCACCCTGCTAGCCCAGGCTGCCGACCTGGAACCTATCCCCTGATCAAAGAAGCAGAAGAAGAAACTCAACGCAAGCAAGCATCGCTCTCACGTCATGATCATCGCATAACCTGTACCTGCAACTGTTGTTGTAGTAATCTGTGAGCCACGAGGACTCGGCAATCCCATTACCATGGGTATCAAGACTAGCAAAGCTTAATGGGAAAGGAAGGGGTAAAGTGGTGAGGTTGCAGCAGCGGCTAAGCATATATGGTGGCTAACATACGCAAATAAGAGCAAGAAGAGAGCAAATGGAACGGTCGTGAAGCTAGCAATGATCAAGAGGTGATCCTGAACTCCTACTTACGTCAAACATAACCCAAAAACCGTGTTCACTTCTCGGACTCCGCCGAGAAGAGACCATCACGGCTACACACACGGTTGATGCGTTTTAATTCGTATCTGGTGTCCCCTACCTATATATTGAGCCTAACCCTAGATCCTAGGATGTCCTATTCGTCCATTCCGCCCGCCGCCGCCAGCCCACCCAGTCTCCTCCTCGGCTTCCTCACCGAGCCAACCACCATCAATCCCGATCCACCTCCCTCCAACCAGCCTCCGACCACCTCCCTGGTTTTCCGCATAGTCCAAATCGCAGCAGCCAACAACCATCTTCCTACCCGAGCAAGCACGGCCATGGCCACGCTCACCGAAGCTCTGCACCATCCCAAGCTGCTCTGCCTCCGGTGTCGTCCCGCTCGTCCCGGCTTCCTCTACGCCCGGAGCTCTCCTAGCCATGCGCCTCCTCCTCGTTCCCAGCGAAGCCCCATCCTCCCAAACTCTCCCAAAGCAGCCCCGCGCCCGATCCAGGCGGGATCGAGGTGACCACCTCATGCACGCCGAGTCCAATCATCGGACCAGCTCCACCACTAGGCTGCACCTCTCCTTCTCTTTTCCTTCTTCCCCCTGGTGCTTCTCTCCCTCTTTAATCTGCCCGCTGTTGTTCTAATTCTCCATTGCCTCTGTGGTTTGCAGAGGCCGAAGCCGACGCCGCCATGCAAGCCTTGCTCAAGCTCTACCCGCACCGGATCCACCTCCTCCGGCTTCCCACATGTAACCCCCATCGTCGCCCCGTTACCCTGCTTCGCCAAAGATCATTGCCGTGAAGACCTTCTTCGAGCCATGGCGCGCCAAGGTCTTCATCGCCCCCTCCAGCCGCGCCTTGCTCCAACCCTCGCGAGATCTAGCAAGTCCGGCTCTTCCCCGACCCGTTCAAGCTAGTCCCGGCCTTTCCCTCGTAGGATCCGGCCGATCTCCCCGCGCCCCCGTCTGCTGCCTCCTCTGCATCGCGCCGGTGCGCTGTTCCCCTGCTTCTGCTTGCGAGCACGCGAGGACGATGAACAGCGCCAAGTCCTACTCGAGCAACCGCCTGCATTGACCCACCTGCCTCCGCGCCAAGTCCCGCTGCCGCCTTGCCTTGCTTCCCCTGCATCGGTCGCGTTGACCGAGGCCCATCATGCTCCTTCTCTTCGCCAGATCCAGCCCGGCCTCCTCCAGCCTCTGCACCGAACTAGTCCTGGCCCATGGGTGAGCACCAAATCCAGCCTCCACCTCTCTGTTCAGCCCAACAATGCACCAGATTCGGCCCGTGTAGTTTTTTTTTCAGATCTGTGAATTTAGCATTTTCCAGAAAACTGCATATTTACAGATTTTCCCTTGTTGTTCATGCATATAATAAATCACAAACCGTACATCAGATTAAAATGTTTTATATATGCGAAATGCTTAGAATTTCATCTAGTTTCATATTTTACAACTTTCATCCATGTTAAAAATGTTTAGCATGCTGTTTGTTTAAATATGCTAAAAGCCATGCTAAAATGCTTTATTCCATAACTAAATAACCGTAGCTCCAATTTTTAATAAACTTTATATGTAAATGGGGTGGAAAAAGCATAGATTAACTTGTTGCACTTATTTTTCCTGTTTAATAACAATCAAATATGGTTTAGGGCAGAACAGTACCAAAGTTGATTATTGCTCATGGGGATTTTACGGAATTGTTGCTAGTTGTTCCGGCCTCATTTAAACTTGCCTAGATAGGTAGTTTTATTATGTTTCACCTCTTGCCATGTTACAAGCTTTAATATTGTTGGGTAGCATAAACGGGAGTGAACTAAATAATTGATGTGGTGTTCCGGCAATATGCAACTCGTTTCATATTGAGCTCCACTTAACTTGTAGTATTGTTTGTTGCACTTTGCCATGCCATGCCTCGTTAAACCGGACATGCATCATACTTGATTGTGCATCATGCCATGATTATTCTTGTGTGTTTACCATGTTGTTTGCTTCTTTCCGGTTTGCTTCTCTCGTTAGCTTCGGTTTCATTCTGGAGTTGTGAGGATTCGTTCGACTACGTCCGTTTGTCTTCTTCATGGACTCGTTCTTCTTCCTAGCGGAATCTCAGGCAAGATGACCATTACCCTCAATATCACTTCTATCTTTGCTTGCTAGTTGTTCGCTCTATTGCTATGTCGCGCTACCTATCTCTTGTTGATCAAGCCTCCCAAACTGCCATGTCAGCCACTAACCTTTTCACCCTTCCTAGCAAACCGTTGCTTGGCTATGTTACCGCTTTGCTCATCCCCTCTTTAGCGTTGTTAGTTGCAGGTGAAGTTGAAGATTCCTCCATGATGGACAGGATTATGTTGGGATATCACAATATCTCTTATTTAATTAATGCATCTATATACTTGGTAAAGGGTGGAAGGCTCGGCCTTATGCCTGGTGTTTTGTTCCACTCTTTCCGCCCTAGTTTCCGTCATACCGGTGTTATGTTCCTTGATTTTGCGTTCCTTAGGCGGTTGGGTGATTTATGGGACCCCTTGACAGGTCGCTTTGAATAAAACTCCTCTAGCAAGGCCCAACCATGGTTTTAACATTTGCCTCCTAAGCCTTTTTTCCCTTGGGTTCTGCAGACTCAAGGGTCATCTTATTTTACCCCCCCCCCGGGCAGTGCTCCTCGAGTGTTGGTCCAAACCGAGCGATGTCCGGTGCCCCCTGGGCAACCAGGGTCTATGCCAACCCGACGTCTGGCTCGTCCGGTGTGCCCTGAGAACGAGATACGTGTGACTCCTATTGGGATTTGTCGGCACATCGGGCAGCTTTGCTGGTCTTGTTTTACAATTGTTGAAATGTCTTGTAAACCGGGATTCCAAAACTCATTGGGTCTTCCTGGGAGAAGGAATATCCTTCGTTGACCGTGAGAGCTTGTGATGGGCTAAGTTGGGACACCCCTGCAGGGTATAAACTTTCGAGAGCCGAGCCCGCGATTATGTGGCAGATGGGAATTTGTTAATGTCCGGTTGTAGAGAACTTGACACTTGACTTAATTAAAACGCATCAACCGCCTGTGTAGCCATGATGGTCTCTTTTCGGCGGAGTCCGGGAAGTGAACACGGTCTTTGTGTTATGATTGTGCGTAAGTAGTTTCAGGATCACTTCTTGATCATTTCTAGCACCTCGACCATTCCTTTGCTTCTCTTCTCGCTCTTATTTGCGTATGTTAGCCACCATATTTGCTTAGTGCTTGTTGCAGCTCCACCTCATTACCCCTTCCTACCCATAAGCTTAAATAGTCTTGATCTCGCGGGTTTTGAGATTGTTGAGTCCTCGTGACTCACTAGATACTATCACAATAGTTGCAGGTCCCGATGATACCAGTGCAGGTGATGCAACCGAGCTTAGATGGGAGTTCGATGAGGACCTTGGTCGTTACTATGTTTTGTTTCTTGATGATCAGTAGTGGAGCCCAGTTGGGACGATCGGCGATCTAGCAGTTGGGTTATCTTCTTTTCTTTTGGCTTCGTCCATAGTCGGACCATGTGTGTACTCTGAATGATGTATGAATTATATGTTCATTGTGTGAAGTGGCGATTGTAAGCCAACTCTTTATCCCATTCTTGTTCATCACATGGGATTGTGTGAAGATGACCCTTCTTGCGACACAACCACAATGCGGTTATGCCTCTAAGTCGTGCTTCGACACGTGGGAGATATAGCCTCATCGTGGGTGTTACAAGTTGGTAATCAGAGCCATCCCCGACTTAGGAGCCCCCTGCTTGATCGAATCGCTGGCATTGATGAGTCTAGAACAAAAATGTTTTGAGTCTTAGGATTATATATATCAAAGAGTAGGATTCTTTTTACTCCTCAGTCCCTTCGTCCCTCTGGTGAGGACTCTTGACGTAGATGTTTTGTCTTTCCTCTCCTCAAATTTCACTAAATTTTTTTAGGATCACGCGGGTATCTTGGGATCGTTCCGATATTCTTATGACGAGAACATTGTTCTTGGTGCCTCCTGACATTCAGGGGTTGTGGCAGTGTCCCGGGGAGTTGAGCTCTGAGGTGTTGTCGTCATAATTTTATCGTTGCAGTTCTGGAATACCTGAGTTTTGCCGACATCGAAAATCTCTTTTATGCAGTTGTTGGTGAGATAAACTCGACGCCACCCGGTACTGGGGAGTTTGGGAGTATTGCCATAGCTCGTATAACGGATGCTTTTCGAAGGTTGAGGTACACGATTTCAGAAGGTTTCTTGGTTATTTGTTGACGGATGGATATAGCTTGGATGTAGGGATTATTAGTTTTGGGTGAGATATATATTGCTTCCCCTGTATCCCCAACACCAGATTGAATTACCAGAAAGTTTCGGGAGTTTATAGGTGGGAATTCAAGTAGCTCTAGTTTTTTTCTTTCCGACAGATGCATGATATGAGATTGGGATTCGACGTCTAGTGGTCCGCCTATCCACGGTCATTTTTTATAGTGGTCTCGTTGTGTCTTAAAGAACCCTTGGCTATGCTGGTTCGGGGACACTTCTTATGTCATGTGCACTGCCTTGTACATGATGGTGTTGTACAATCGAGCCCGTGTGGGCCCCACCACAAAAACTTCGGAAAAAATCTCTATCATATGTTTGTTCCGGCTTATTCTGCAAGCCAAATCCTTTGTTTTGTTTTATTTGTGGTATTCAAGTTGCTTTGAGTCAAATGTTGAATCCATACCTTTCCTAGACGGTGTTCTCATATTGCTATGTGAATACTAATCCTTCTTGATCATCGAGGTCGTCATGTTAATTCTTTTCCAACCGGCGTGCTTCTCTTCAAGTGGATCCGATCATTTAAACATCCGCAAGTTCAATTCTATGTTTTCTCAACGGTATCCATTCCATCTGCCCCAAGTTGCCTTTGTTTTTCCCGCCCTCCCACCCTTTTTCTTCAAGGACTCGTATTTCTTAATCAAGTATCTTTTTTATTGATGTGAAGTCTCTTCATTTTTGTTCAATCAATGTTTTACCCGGGGTTTCTTATGAAGATGCTAAGGGAGCTTCAAGTTCGTTACTCTTCACTCGTTTTCTTCTCCGGTGGATTAATTTCAAGCTTCGGTGTTGATCATATCTCTTCCTTTTGTTTCACATATCTTCCCATGTGAATTTCATATCCAAGGCTCTCTTATTTAGTCACCTCTCCCAATTCATATCCGGAGTGCTGAAGATATCTCGGAAGATTCGAGTTTCCATTCTTAATCCTTTCTAGCTATTTCTAGGTTGTTATCTCATTCAAGCCATTTAATTCAACCGTGCAATCCCCCCTTTCAATCAATCATTCAACGATGTTACTTTCGAGTGGGCCCTAACCCATAGGTTTTTTTCCAGGATCTTACGACTCTTCTAATTATTAGGAGCGATTCTCAAATTCATTTCCAAGTTTGACGTAAGAATGAATTTTCATCAGTCAAATGTCTTTATCCAAGATCTTTCAAATTATTTTTCATTGTTGGCTCAACCTCTGTGTTTTTCATTCTCCCGGAGCATCTCAACAATTCATGGTGGTGTCTCTCGTCGTCATTCTCGGATTTTGAAGACCAAGAAGAGTTTTTCCTCCAAATCTTATCGGTTCTCTCAGAGATGCGTAGTTCAAGCTTGCTGCCATCCTCTCATAATTGTTTTTGATTGTGACAATTCTTTTCTTACCACCCGGAGCATTTCGTGAGTTCTTTCCATTTTATTCCTACGAAGGCCATCATTTCGGGTCTATTCATTCTCAGTTTTCAGCTCTCGCTCTCCAAACCTTACCGGTGCATCGTTCAAATACCCTCTAATCAGTTCATGATCTCTTCATTCTCATGTATCTAAATCCGCTCAAGTATCTTCATTCATTTTCCATCTCTTCCCGGTGAATTGTGCCTTTGCTACTTTCATTTTCAATTCTTATGGTGGTTCTTTCAACATTCCTCTTCTGTTGTTATCGTATCAATTAATTCGTTCTTTCCAAATCCTACCGGTGGTTTGTTCAAGTTTTCCCAAGTTTGTGCTATATCTCTCTTAATCCTTTCTACGAGAATATGTAGTATGCCAAACATTGCTTGTCATCAATTTAAATTGATGAAGGATAGGCATGACATAATTCTTATTCTTGTTTCATCCCGGTGATTAATTCCTTCTTCCGGAGTTTGTTCATCAGGAAGTAATTCTCGGTTCCAAGTTATTCATCTTTCTTCTCCGGAGTTCAAAGTTTACTCATTTCGTAGCTCCATCTAAATCATTGCAAGGCTTCAATTCTGGTTCTCTTCAACCTCCAATTCTTCTTCATAATCATTTTTCTTTACCGGAGTTCTTCATGGAGGCTCTACATGGTGGTTCATCAAGGATTCTTTTCATTCTTCAATTGTTCTTCAAGATTTCTCTTGAAGTTAAGATCAGCCAAGCTATACTCTAAAAATATTAAACATGGTGCTCAACACATGTTTTGTTTTGGGGAGTTCAAGTATTCTTCATCTTGCAGTCCAAAGTGCAATTCAATCTACCTTATCTTTTGAGATGGTGTTATATCATTCTTGACAATTTCCATTCATGTTTCGTGATTCACATGTTGTCAAGAATGAGGTACTTTAAATACATTAATCTCTTTGTTGGAGTTATCTTGTGTCATATTTCACCTAAAGCCTTCCCTAAGGAATGTTGCTATTGTGGTGCTTATCAATGATCCAAGTTATCTCTCTATCATCTTGGTGGAAGAAATTTTTCATCTCGTTGGTGTTGTCAAATTTTTTTTCCAGTAGTGGCAGAATTTCGCCTCAATTTTTAGAAGTTTTCCATAAGCCCACTACAAGCTTATTCGTTTCGTTGTTGATTTCCCAACAACTCCGTTCAATCCTTCTTTGCAAGTATGCTTCCCAAACTCATTTGTGGCAGAAGTTGGCATTTTCTTCTCCATTCTGTTAGTCCAATGATCTATCTTCTATTCTTTATTCCGGAGGCATTGTGATTTTGCTCTTTTCACTCATCATCTCGATTGTGAGGATCGTGTTCTTTTCGTGCTTATCCATTTAACCGGAGTGTTGTGTTCCCATTCAAGTTCTTTCATCTTATCAAGTCATGTGTCTCTTTCAACCGGAGTGTTGTCCGAATTTGTTCTTCCTTGTCCCTTGGTTATCTCGATTCAACCAGAGTGGTTTCAATTCCTTCTTGTCCATTGTGCTCGTCATTCATAGCTTTGCAACCTCCAAGGTTCACATGGTGTTCCTTGTTTCTCTTTTCTACCGTAGTGCTCTCAATTGTGTTCAACTCCGGTGTGTTCTTTCCTTCAACTTTTTAACCTCTCAAGGTTCTTTGGTTTCACTCATTTGTCGAAGAAGCAACTTAGTTTTACCTCTTCTCTTCCTCTTCCGTTTCTCTCCGGTGCCATCCTAGATCTCGGGACGAGATCCTCTTGTAGTGGTGGAGTGTTGTAACGCCCCGAGACCAATGCTCCAGAGGCCTTCCATGTTTTGCGTGACCGTCGTGTGTTCTATTGTCATTTGTTTGTTGCATTCATCATTTCATCATGGCATCATCCGCATTGCATCGGCACTCGTTGCCGTCATGGTTTTTAAAACTTGTATCCATTCATAGTTGCCGCGTCCCCCTTGCTTTCGTTGACCGTTCCGAGACCAACCTTGTTCTTCGTTTGCCCTCTTGCCTAAACCGGAGTCTCTCTCGATGCACATACCCCCTTGCATGCGCGCCAAGCTGTCCCAAACCTGAACCGCTCAGTCGTGACCATTGGATCCGGATCATCCCCAAACATCTATAAAATATCTTCGTTTCTTCTTTGGCTACCCTAACCTATTTACTCTCGGCTGTTCGATTGCGAACGGAGGGACCGTATCAACCCCTATCCTAATCCCCTACCTATATATTGAGCCTAACCCTAGATTCTAGGATGTCCCATCCGTCCATTCCGCCTGCCTCCGCGAGCCCACCTGGTCTCCTCCTCAGCTTCCTCATCGAGCCAACCACCATCCATCCCGATCCACCTCCCTCCAACCAGCCTCCGACCACCTCCCTGGTTTTCCACGTAGCCCAAATCGCAGCAGCCAACAACCATCCTCCTACCCGAGCAAGCATGGCCATGGCCACGCTCATAGAAGCTCTGCACCACCCCAAGCTGCTCTGCCTCCGGTGTCATCCCGCTCGTCCCGGCTTCCCCTACGCCCGGAGCTCTCCTAGCCGTGCGCCTCCTCCTTGTTCCCAGCGAAGCCCCGTCCTCCCGAGCTCTCCCGCAGGCAGCCCCGCGCCCGATCCAGGCGGGGTCGAGGCGACCACCTCGTGCACACCGAGTCCAATTGTCGGACCAGCTCCACCACCAGGCTGCACCTCTCCTTATCTTTTCCTTCCCCCCTGGTGCTTCTCTCCCTCTTTAATCTGCCCGCTGTTGTTCTAATTCTCCGTTGCCTCTGTGGTTTGCAGAGGCCAAAGCCGACGCCACCATGCGAGCCTTGCTCAACCTCCACCCGCGCCGGATCCACCTCCTCCAGCTTCCCCCATGTAACCCCGTCGTCGCCCCGTTACCCTGCTTCACCGGAGATCATTGCCGTGAAGTCCTTCTTCGAGCCATGGCGCGCCAAGGTCTTCATCGCCCCCTGCAGCCGCGCCTTGCTCCAACCCTTGCGAGATCTAGCAAATCTGGCTCTTCCCCGACCCGTTCAAGCCAGTCCCGGCCTTTCCCTCGTAGGATCCGTCCGATCTCCCCGCGCCCTGCCGTCTGCTGCCTCCTTTGCATTGCGCCGGTGCACTGTTCCCCTGTTTCTGCGCGGGAGCATGCGAGGACGATGACCAATGCCAAGTCCTGCTCGAGCAACCGCCTGCGTTGACCCACCTGCCTCCGCGCCAAGTCCCGCTGCCACCTCACCTTGCTTCCCCTGCATCGGTCGCGTTGACCGAGGCCCAGCATGCTCCTTCTCTTCGCCAGATCCAGCCCGGCCTCCTCCAGCCTCTGCACAGAACTGGGCCTGGCCCATGGGTGAGCACCAAATCCAGCCTTATCCTCTCTGTTCAGCCCAAGAATGCACAAGATTCGGCCCGTGTAGTTTTTTCAGATCTGCGAATTTAGCATTTTCCAGAAAACTGCATATTTACATATTTTACCTTGTTGTTCATGCATATAATAAATCACAAACTATACATCGGATTAAAATGTTTTATATATGCGAAATGCTTAGAATTTCATCTAGTTTCATATTTTGCAACTTTCATCCATGTTAAAAATGTTTAACATGCTGTTTGTTTAAATATTCTTAAAAGCCATGCTAAAATGCTTTATTCCATAACTAAATAACCGTAGCTCCAATTTTAATAAACTTTATATGTAAATGGGGTGAAAAGTGCATAGATTAACTTGTTGCACTTTTATTTCCTGTTTAATAATAATCAAATATGGTTTAGGGTAGAACAGTACCAAAGTTGATTATTGCTCATGGGGATTTTCCGGAATTGTTCCTAGTTGTTCCGGCCTCATTTAAACTTGCATAGATAGGTAGTTTTATTATGTTTCACCTCTTGCCATGTTACAACCTTTAATATTGTTGGGTAGCATAAACGGGAGTGAACTAAATAATTGATGTGGTGTTCCATCAATATGCAACTCGTTTCATATTGAGCTCCACATAACTTGTAGTATTGTTTGTTGCACTTTGCCATGCCATGCCTCATTAAACCGGACATGCATCATACTTGATTGTGCATCATGCCATGATTATGCTTGTGTGTTTACATGTTGTTTGCTTCTTTCCGGTTTGCTTCTCTCATTAGCTTCGGTTTCGTTCCAGAGTTGTGAGGATTCGTTCGACTACGTCCGTTTGTCTTCATGGACTCATTCTTCTTCCTAGCGGAATCTCAGGCAAGATGACCATTACCCTCGATATCACTTCTATCTTTGCTTGCTAGTTGTTCGCTCTATTGCTATGTCATGCTACCTATCTCTTGTTGATCAAGCCTCCCAAACTACCATGTCAGCCTCTAACCTTTTCACCCTTCCTAGCAAACCGTTGCTTGGCTATGTTACTGCTTTGCTCAACCCCTCTTATAGCGTTGTTAGTTGCAGGTGAAGTTGAAGATTGCTCCATGATGGACATGATTATGTTGGGATATCACAATATCTCTTATTTAACTAATGCATCTATATACTTGGTAAAAGGTGGAAGGCTCGACCTGATGCCTGGTGTTTTGTTCCACTCTTGCCGCCTAGTTTCCGTCATACCGTTGTTATGTTCCTTGATTTTGCGTTCCTTACGCGGTTGCATGATTTATGGGACCCCTTGAAAGTTCGCTTTGAATAAAACTCCTCCAGCAAGGCCCAACTTTGGTTTTAACATTTGCCACCTAAGCCTTTTTTCCCTTGGGTTTTGCAAACTCAGGGATCATCTTATTTACCCCCCCCCCCCGGGCCGCTGCTCCTCCGAGTGTTGGTCCGAACCGAGTGATGTCCGGCGCCCCCTGGGCAACCAGGGTCTATGCCAACCCAACGTCTGGCTCATCCGGTGTGCCCTGAGAACGAGATATGTGCAACTCCTATAGGGATTTGTCGGCACATCGGGCGGCTTTGCTGGTCTTGTTTTACCATTGTCGAAATGTCTTGTAAACCAGGATTCGAGACTGATCAGGTCTTCCTGGGAGAAGGAATATCCTTCGTTGACCGTGAGAGCTTTTGATGGGCTAAGTTGGGATACCCCTGCAAGGTATAAACTTTCGAGAGCCGTGCCCACGGTTATGTGGCAGATGGGAATTTGTTAATGTCCGGTTGTAGAGAACTTGACACTTGACTTAATTAAAACACATCAACCGCATGTGTAGCCGTGATGGTCTCTTTTCGGCGGAGTCCGGGAAGTGAAAACGGTCTTTGTGTTATGATTGTGCGTAAGTAGTTTTAGGATCACTTCTTGATCATTTCTAGCTCCTCGACCATTCCATTGCTTCTCTTCCCACTCTTATTTGCATATGTTAGCCACCATATTTGCTTAGTGCTTGCTGCTGCTCCACCTCATTACCCCTTCCTACCCATAAGCTTAAATAGTCTTGATCTCGCGGGTTTTGAGATTGCTGAGTCCTCGTGACTCACCAGATACTATCAAAACAGTTGCAGGTCCCGATGATACCAGTGCAGGTGATGCAACCGAGCTTAGATGGGAGTTCGATGAGGACCTTGGTCGTTACTATGTTTCGTTTCTTGATGATCAGTAGTGGAGCCCAGTTGGGACGATCGGGGATCTAGCAGTTGGGTTATCTTCTTTTCTTTTGGCTTTGTCCATAGTCGGACTATGTGTGTACTCTGAATGATGCATGAATTATATGTTCATTGTGTGAAGTGGCGATTGTAAGCCAACTCTTTATCCCATTCTTGTTCATTACATGGGATTGTGTGAAGATGACCCTTCTTGCGACAAAACCACAATGCGGTTATGCCTCTAAGTCATGCTTCGACACATGGGAGATATAGCCGCATCCTGGGTGTTACAGATATAGTGTAGTAGGGAGAACTCAAAAAGATAATAGGACTATCATGCGTGGGTGCAATAGCAACAATTTCATGTTTAACTAAGGAACTATAGCAAGTTCATCTCCATAAGCATAATTCATATTGGCATTTGGCCACAAGCATAGCAAGCATCATCAAAAAGGGATATTTCAAGAGAATCAACGGGATCATAACAATCATCATAGCAATCATCCTTCGGTAAGCATGAAGGGGAATTAAACAATGTATGAGTTGAAGAGTTACTCTCATTAGAAGGTGGGCACGGGTAGCTAATCCGCTCTTCCTCCTTTTGTTCTTCGCTCTACTCATCTTCTTTTTCATCCAATAAGCTCACAGTTTCATCAATTTCTTCTTCCATAGACTCCTGCAAAATATTAGTCTCTTCTTGGACAGCATAGAATTCCTCAATATATGGTTTAACATAGGCATTAGAAGCATAATTATCATAACAATATTCAAGTATGGCAAAATTTTCAGATTTGTAGAGTGTAGCATCATACTTTTCAATCAAAGAAGCAATTTCATAAGCACCCTTAATAGCAACAAATTCTTCAATTTGTTGAACATCATAGTAATTATAAACACCATTAGCATACGAAGATACGATTCCATTATCAATAACCTCACATTGGTAGGGAAGGTGTTTCTTAGGGTTTTCAGAACAACAAGTAACATAAAATATTTCACATAAAGTCCAAGCATAGCATTGCAAATGACGAATTTGATCCAGTAAAAGTTCCCCTTTCTTAGATATACGGTGTCGCACATAACTAGCATGCTCATCTAAAGATTTGCCCTCAACTAAGCTAGTTGGGGTTTCAGCACGAGCACATAGGGATCGAAGATGATCCAAGTAAAAAGCTTCAGTAGTTTGATAGATTTTGAGTGGTTCTCCAACCATTGATGCAGTAGGTACACCTAATTTTTTTTCGTATTTCGTGTTCCATATCCATAGCTAAAGATAGAGAACAACTAAGAACAACAAATAAAAATTACTTAGTGATAAAGCAAACAAGACACACGAGAATATTCACCCCATGCTATGACTCCCCGGCAACAGCGCCGGAAAAAGGTCTTGATGACCCGCAAGTATACGGGATCAATTGTAGACTCTTTTGATAAGTATGAGTGTCAAACCCAACGAGGAGCTAAAGGTAGAACAAATATTCTCTCAAGTCCTATCTTCCACTGATACGACTCTACGCACGCTTAGTGTTCACTTTACCTAGAACAAGTATGAAACTAGAAGTACTTTGGAGGTGTGATAGGATAGGTTTGCAAGATAATAAAGAACACATAAATAAAAAGTAGGGGCTGTTTAGATAAAGAAGCAATAAAGTAAATATAGCGAGTGTGGAAAAGTGGTGGTAGGAGTTGTGAAATTGCCCCTAAGCAATTGAGTACGTTACTAGACCGATAGCAAGTTTTATGTGGGAGAGGCATAAGCTAACATACTTTCTCTTCTTGGATCATATGCACTTATGATTGGAACTCTAGCAAGCATCCGCAACTACTAAAGATCATTAAGGTAAAACCCAACCATAGCATTAACATATCAAGTCCCCTTTATCCCATACGCCACAACCCCCTTACTCGGGTTTATGCTTCTGTCACTCAAGCAACCCACTATAAGCGAATCATGAACGTATTGCAACACCCTACAATGGGAATCCCTCACGATTGCGTGACATAGAGGGCACAATAGGACAGCAACATAACCACAAGCAAATTAAACCAATCATAGCAATTCATCAATCACCGATAGGGCAACAAAAATCTACTCAGACATCATAGGATGGCAACACATCATTGGATAATAATATGAAGCATAAAGCAGCATGTTTAAGTAGAGGATACAGCGGGTTGCGGGAGAGTGGACCGCTGAATATAGATGGGGGAAAGTGATGGAGATGTTGGTGAAGATGGCGGAGGTGTTGGTGAAGATCGCGGTAATGATGATGGCCCCAACGGCGTTCCGACGCCACCGGAAGCAAGGGGGAGAGAGCCCCCCTTCTTTTTCTTCTTCCTTGACCTTCTACCTAGATTGGAGAAGGGTTTCCCCTCTGGTCCTTGGCTCCCATGGCGTGGGAGGGGCGAGAGCCCCTCCCAGATTGGATCTATCTCTCTGTTTCTGCGTTCTGGAATTCTGCCCTGGCACCGTTTCTTTTATATTCGGAGATCCGTAACTTCGATTGGATTGAAACCTTCGCCCAGATCTTTTTCCAAAAAATAGCTTTCTTGTGGCCAAAGAAGGGCATCAACCTCCTTACGAGGGGCCCAAGAGGGTGGGGGCACGCCCACCTAGAGTGGGCGTGGGCCCCTGTCTTGTGGCCACCTCGGGCATCGTCTCATGTTGATTTTACTTCCCAAAAATTACAAATATTCCAAAATAATTCTCCATCCGTTTTTATCTCGTTTGGACTCCATTTAATATGGGGTTTTGCAAAACATAAAACATGCAACAGACAAGAACTGGCACTGGCACTGGATCAATATGTTAGTCCCAAAAAATAGTATAAAAAGTTGCCAAAAGTATATGAAAGTTGTAGAATATTGGCATGGAACAATCAACAAATTATAGAGATGACGGAGACATATCAACAGACCGATTGACCGGTATGTACACAAAAAACCCTACGTACGCTCCGACCGGGTGGGTCCCAGCTGTCAGTGAGGGCAAGGAGGCACTTCCTTGCGTGCGAATATATAGCTGGCGGGTCTCAGCAGACAGGTGCGGAATCATATTTTTTTGCCTGTCATAAGGAGGCATTTCCTTGTGTGCAAAGATGTTGTTGGTGGGTCCCAGCTATTAGGGGTAGGCATAAGGAGGCACTTCCTTCCTTGCAAAGATATACATGGTGGGTCCGAGCTTTCAGGGGGAGGAATAATTTAATTTTCACATAATAAGGAGGCGGTTGCATGCGTGCGTCCATGGACCTCGTGTGACCCCACTGTCAGCCTCTCCACGTATAGTCCTCTTCCGATGACTCTTGTTTGTTGACAATGTTGACCACACCGCACCGAGTGCACCAAGGCAGTGGATGACGGCAAGGCCCGGACGGCAACGAGGCGGTGTTGGGAAGACACGACAGTGGAGTTGCAGACGGATAGGTGTACGAGGGTTAACTGGTTCTGGTGTGGCGTGGTTCTGTAGTCGGCGGAGAATAACAGGAGGTGTGGAGGGATGACTTAGCGGCGGTGGGGTAGCGCTTCATAAGGAAGCGTGCTAAGAAGAGCTGCTAGCAGCTGGAGGCGAGAGCAGGTAGTCTCATTGGCGCTCGAGGAAGAAGACCGAGAGATTGAAGATGAATGACAGCCGTTGGATGTAAATCCAACGACTATCAATGTCAGAATCATTTGTTGACTAAGTTGACAATGCCTTGCGTTGGCTTAGACCTATTGGTCCACATTTCAGCCTCCAAAAAATTCGCACATATTCAACCCATTTTTTTAATTTACAGTCCATTCAGCTGCGCTGGGTGAACAAATAATGTAGCATCCATGCGACCCATTTATTTTTTTCTAAAAAAACTACAACCCATTTGCACTTTCTAGGAATACACGAATTTGCTGGCATGGGTGGACAAATAATGTAGCGTCCATGCGACCCATTTATTTTTTCCTAAAAAGTTACAACCCATTTGCACTTTCTCGAAATACACGATTTTGCTGGGCTGGTTCTAATTATAACATTGGGTTGGGCGCAGCAATGTTATCAAAAAATAAAAAGGGGATGAGCATTTTGTTATAAATATATTTAAATAATAAGTGCTTTACTTACATTGGTCCTTAAATCCTACCAACCTTTTGTACACAATTACCTATATTTTTGTTGACCTTAAGTAAAAAAAACCAGGATTTTATTGTTAAACATTTATTTCTATAAGTTCATAATACATGGTATATTTGTTTCTTATATATGTAAGTAACTGTTAAATATATGATGGTAATAACAATAATATATAATAAAATATAAAATAATATAAATATATATAACATAGTGAAGGAAATATGCCCTAGAGGCAATAATAAAGTTATTATTTATTTCCTTATATCATGATAAATGTTTATTATTCATGCTAGAATTGTATTAACCGGAAACATAATACATGTGTGAATATATAGACAAATAGAGTGTCACTAGCATGCCTCTACTTGACTAGCTTGTTAATCAAAGATGGTTATGTTTCCTAACCATAAACAAAGAGTTGTTATTTGATTAACGAGATCACATCATTAGTTGAATGATCTGATTGACATGACCCATTCTGTTAGCTTAGCACCCGATCGTTTAGTATGTTGCTATTGCTTTCTTCATGACTTATACATGTTCCTATGACTATGAGATTATGCAACTCCCGGTTAGCGGAGGAACACTTTGTGTGCTACCAAACGTCACAACGTAACTGTGTGATTATAAAGGTGCTCTACAGGTGTCTCCAAAGGTACTTGTTGGGTTGGCGTATTTGAGATTAGGATTTGTCATCCAATGTCGGAGAGGTATCTCTGGGCCCTCTCGGTAATGCACATCACTTAAGCCTTGCAAGCATTACAACTAATGAGTTAGTTGCGAGATGATGTATTACGTAACGAGTAAAGAGACTTGCCGTAGCGAGATTGAACTAGGTATTGGATACCGACGATCGAATCTCGGGTAAGTAACATACCGATGACAAAGGAACAACGTATGTTGTTATGCGGTTTGACCGATAAAGATCTTCATAGAATATGTAGGAGCCAATATGGGCATCGAGTCCCGCTATTGGTTATTGACTAGAAGCGTGTCTCGGTCATGTCTACATAGTTCTCGAACCCGTAGGGTCCGTGACGCTTAACGTTTAGTTGACGATATAGTATTATATGAGTTATGCATGTTGGTAACCGAATGTTGTTCGAGTCCCAAGATGAGATCATGGACATGACGAGGAACTCGGAATGGTGGGAGATAAAGTTTGGTATATGGGATAATAGTGTTTGATCTCGGAAGGGTTTCGAATTCACGGAAGGGGTTCCGGATATTTCGAAATGTTTGGGTGCGAGAACACGTTATTTGGGCTAAAGGGAAAGCCCATGAGGCTTTCGGAAAGTGCAAAAGGAAGTTTTTTGAGACAGAGGCTAGACACCGGGAACCCTGGCGTCTAGGGGTAGACGCCGGGAACCCTGGCGTCTAGCCCTGGAGTCCATGTAGGACTCTTGCCTTTCGGGCAAAACCGACTTTGAGGAGGCTTTTGCTCCAAGTGTCAACCCAGGGCTCAACATATAAATAGAGGGGCAGGGCTAGCACCAAAGACACATCAAGAAACACCAAGCCGTGTGCCGACAACCCTGTCCCCTCTAGTTTATCCTCCGTCATAGTTTCCGTAGAGCTTAGGCGAAGCCCTGCGGAGATTGTTCTTCACCAACAACGTCACCATGCCGTCATGCTGCCGGAACTCATCTACTACTTTGCCCGTCTTGCTGGATCGAGAAGGCGAGGACGTCATCGAGCTGAACGTGTGCAGAACTCGGAGGTGCCGTGCGTTCGGTACTTCGATCGGTCGGATCGTGAAGACGTACGACTACATCAACCGCGTTGATAAATGCTTCCGCTTAGCAATCTTCAAGGGTATGAAGATACACTCCCCCTCTCGTTGCTATACATCACCATGATCTTGCGTGTGTGTAGGAAATTTTTTGAAATTACTACGTTCCCCAACAGTGGTATCAGAGCCAGGTTTTATGGTTTGATGTTATATGCACGAGTAGAACACAAGTGAGTTGTGGGCGATATAAGTCATACTGCTTACCAGCATGTCATACTTTGGTTCGGCGGTATTGTTGGACGAAGCGGCCGGACCGACATTACGCGACGCTTATGCGAGACTGGCTTTACCGCCGTCTTTGTGCACACGGTGACTAGCGGTGTCGGTTTCTCCAACTTTAGTTAAACCGAGTGTGGCTCGCCGGTCCTTGCGAAGGTTAAAATAGCATCAACTTGACAAACTATCATTGTGGTTTTGATGCGTAGGTGAGATTGGTTCTTGCTTAAGCCCGTAGCAGCCACGTAAAACTTGCAACAACAAAGTAGAGGACGTCTAACTTGTTTTTGCGGGGCATGTTGTGATGTGATATGGCCAAGGCGTGATGCTATATTTTATTGTATGAGATGATCATGTTTTGTAA
The DNA here is from genome assembly GCA_021437245.1 of Aegilops speltoides. Taxonomy (NCBI): domain Eukaryota; kingdom Viridiplantae; phylum Streptophyta; class Magnoliopsida; order Poales; family Poaceae; genus Aegilops; species Aegilops speltoides. The sequence continues at coordinate 170,037,331 of CM038141.1, read as the reverse complement.
CGAAGTTATCGGCAATCGCGAGGAGCCATATGGTTGTCGCTTTATTGTATGAAATGCAAACGCCCGTAATTGCTTTACTTTATCACTAAGCGGTGGCGATAGTCGTAGAAGCAATAGATGGCATAAACGACAACGATGCTACGATGGAGATCAAGGTGTCGCGCTGGTGACGATGGTGATCATGATGGTGCTTCGGAGATGGAGATCACAAGCAAAAGATGATGATGGCCATATCATATCACTTATATTGATTGCATGTGATGTTTATCCTTTATGCATCTTATCTTGCTTTGATTGGCAGTAGCATTTTAATATGATCTCTCATTAAAATTATCAAGAAGTGTTCTCCCTGAGTATGCACCGTTGCCAAAGTTCGTTGTGCCCAGACACCACGTGATGATCGGGTGTGATAAGCTCTACGTCCATCTACAACGGGTGCAAGCCAGTTTTGCACACGCAGAATACTCAGGTTAAACTTGACGAGCCTAACATATGCAGATATGGCCTCGGAACACGGAGACCGAAAGGTCGAGCGTGAATCATATAGTAGATATGATCAACATAAGATGTTCACCATTGAAAACTACTCCATCTCATGTGATGATCGGTTATGGTTTAGTTGATTTGGATCACGTGATCACTTAGATGACTAGAGAGATGTCTATCTAAGTGGGAGTTCTTAAGTAATATGATTAATTGAACTTAAATTTATCATGAACTTTAGTCCTCATAGTATCTTGCTTGTCTATGTTGATTGTAGATAGATGGCCCTTGCTGTTGTTCCGTTGAATTTTAATGCATTCCTTGAGAAAGCAAAGTTGAAAGATGATGGTAGCAACTATGCGGACTGGGTCCGTAACTTGAGGATTATCCTCATTGCTGCACAGAAAAATTATGTCCTGGAAGCACCGCTGGGTGCCGAACTGCTTGCTGATAACCGATGGCGTTAAGAACGTCTAGCAGAGCAAAGCTGATGACTACTCGATAGTTCAATGTGCCATGCTTTACGGCTTAGAACCGGGACTTCAATGATGTTTTGAACGTCATGGAGCATATGAGATGTTCCAGGAGTTGAAGTTAATATTCCAGAAGAATGCCCGGATTGAGAGATATGAAGTCTCCAATAAGTTCTATAGCTGCAAGATGGAGGAGAATAGTTACGTCGGTGAGCACATACTCAAGATGTCCGGGTATTGTAATCACTTGATTCAAGCGGGAGTTACTCTTCCGGATGATAGTGTCATTGATGTAATTCTCCAATCACTTCCACCAAGCTACAAGAGCTTTGTGATGAACTATAATATGCAAGGGATGGATAAGGCGATTCCCAAGCTCTTCGCAATGCTAAAGGCTGCGGAGGTAGAAATCAGAAGGAGCATCAAATGTTGATGGTCAACAAGACCACTAGTTTCAAGAAAAGGGCAAAGGGAAGAAGAAGGGAACTTCAAGAAGAACAGCAAACAAGTTGCTGCTCAAGAGAAGAAACCCAAGTCTGGACCTAAGCACAGGCCGAGTGCTTCTACTACAAGCGATGGACCTTTGGAAGCGGAACTGCCCCAAGTATTTGGCGGATAAGAAGGATGGCAAGGTGAACAAAGGTATATGTGATATACATGTTATTGATGTGTACCTTACTAGAGCTCGCAGTAGCACCTGGGTATTTGATACTGGTTCTGTTGCTTTTGCAACTCGAAACAGGGACTACGGGTTAAGCGAACACTAGCAATGGACGAGGTGATGATGCGCGTGGGAAATGGTTCCAAAGTTGATGTGATCGCGGTCGGCACAATACCTCTACATCTACCTTCGGGATTAGTATTAGACCTAAATAATTGTTATTTGGTGCCAGCGTTAAGCATGAACATTATATCTGGATCTTGTTTGATGCGAGACGGTTATTCATTTAAATCAGAGAATAATGGTTCTTCTATTTATATGAGTAATATCTTTTATGGTCATGCACCCTTAAAGAGTGGTGTATTTTTGATGAATCTCGATAGTAGTGATACACATATTCATAGTGTTGAAGCCAAAAGATGTAGAGTTGATAATGATAGTGCAACTTATTTGTGGCACTGCCGTTTAGGTCATATCGGTGTAAAACGCATGAAGAAACTCCATACTGATGGACTTTTGGAACCACTTGATTATGAATCACTTGGTACTTGCGAACCGTGCCTCATGGGCAAGATGACCAAAACGCCGTTCTCCGGTACTATGGAGAGAGCAACAGATTTGTTGGAAATCATACATACAGATGTATGTGGTCCGATGAATGTTGAGGCTCGTGGCGGATAACGTTATTTTCTCACCTTCACAGATGATTTAAGCAGATATGGGTATATCTACTTAATGAAGCATAAGTATGAAACATTTGAAAAGTTCAAAGAATTTCAGAGTGAAGTTGAAAATCATCGTAACAAGAAAATAAAGTTTCTACGATCTGATCATGGAGGAGAATATTTGAGTTACGAGTTTGGTCTACACTTGAAACAATGCGGAATAGTTTCGCAACTCATGCCACCCGGAACACCACATCGTAATGGTGTGTCCGAACGTCATAATCGTACTTTACTTGATATGGTGCGATCTATGATGTCTCTTACTGATTTATCGCTATCGTTTTGGGGTTATGCTTTAGAGACGGCCACATTCACATTAAATAGGGCACCATCAAAATCCGTTGAGACGACACCTTATGAACTATGCTTTGGCAAGAAACCAAAGTTGTCGTTTCTTAAAGTTTGGGGCTGCGATGCTTATGTGAAAAAGCTCCAACCTGATAAGCTCAAACCCAAATCGGAGAAATGTGTCTTCATAGGATACCCAAAGGAGACAGTTGGGTACACCTTCTATCACAGATCCAAAGGCAAGTTGCCAAGAATGGATCCTTTCTAGAGAAGGAGTTTCTCTCGAAAGAAGTGAGTGGGAGGAAAGTAGAACTTGCTGAGGTAACTGTACCTACTCCCTTGTTGGAAAATAGTACATCACAGGAACCGGTTTCTGTGACGTCAAAACCAACTAGTGAGGAAGTTGATGATGATGATCATAGAACTTGAGATCAAGTTATCTGTAACCTCATAGGTCAAACAGAGTAAGATCCGCACCAGAGTGGTACGGTAATCCTATTCTGGAAGTCATGCTACTAGATCATGATGAACCTACAAAATATGAAGAAGCGATGGTGAGCCTAGATTCCGCAAAATGGCTTGAAGCCATGAAATCTGAGATGGGATCCATGTATGAGAATAAAGTATGGACTTTGGTTGACTTGCCCGATGGTCAGCAAGCAATTGAGAATAAATGGATTTTCAAGAAGAAGACTGACGCTGACGGTAATGTTACTGTCTACAAAGCTCGACTTGTTGCAAAAGGTTTTCGACAAGTTCAAGGGATTGACTACAATGAGACCTTCTCACCCGTAGCGATGCTTAAGTTTGTCCGAATCATGTTAGCAATTGCCGCATTTTATGATTAGGAAATTTGGCAAATGGATGTAAAAACTGCATTCCTGAATGGATTTCTGGAGGAAGAGTTGTATATGATGCAACAAGAAGGTTTTATCGATCCAAAGGGAGCTAACAAAGTGTGCAAGCTCCAGCGATCCATTTATGGACTGGTGCAAGCCTCTCGGAGTTGGAATAAACGCTTTGATAGTGTGATCAAAGCATTTGGGTTTATCTGAGACTTTTGGAGAAGCTTTGTATTTACAAGAAAGTGAGTGAGAGCTCTGTAGCATTTCTTATATTATATGTGGATGACATATTATTGATTGGAAATGATATAGAATTTCTGGATAGCATAAAGTGATACTTGAATAAAAGTTTTTTAATGAAAGACCTCGGTGAAGCTGCTTACATATTGGGCATTAAGATCTATAGAGATAGATCAAAACGCTTAATTGGACTTTCACAAAGCACATACCTTGACAAAGTTTTGAAGAATTTCAAAATGGATCAAGCAAAGAAAGGGTTCTTGCCTGTATTGCAAGGTGTGAAGTTGAGTAAGACTCAAAGCCCGACCACTGCAGAAGATAGAGTGAAAATGAAAGATGTTCCCTATGCTTCAGCCATAGGCTCTATCATGTATGCAATCTTGTGTACAGACCTGATGTGTGCCTTGCTATAAGTTTAGCAGGAGGTACCAAAGTAATCCAGTGTGGATCTTTGGACAGCGGTCAAGAACATCTGAAGTACCGAAAAGGACTAAGGATATGTTTCTCATATATGGAGGTGACAAAGTGCTCATCATAAATGGTTACGTTGATGCAAGCTTTGACACCGATCCGACGATTCTAAATTGCAAACCGGATCGTGTTTACATTAAGCGGTGGAGCTGTCGGTTGGTGCAGTTCAAAGCAAAGCGTCGTGGCGGGATCTACGTGTGAAGCGGAATACATAGCTGCTTCGGAAGCAGCCAATGAAGGAGTCTGGATGAAGGAGTTCATATCCGATCTAGGTGTCATACCTAGTGCATCGGGTCCAATGAAAATCTTTTGTGACAATACTGGAGCGATTGCCTTAGCGAAGGAATCCAGATTTCACAAGAGAACCAAGCACATCAAGAGACGCTTCAATTCCATCCGGGATCTAGTCCAGGTGGGAGACATAGATATTTGCAAGATACATACGGACCTGAATGTTGCAGACCCGTTGACTAAGCCTCTTCCACGAGCAAAACATGATCAACACCAAGACTCCATTGGTGTTAGAATCATTACTGTGTAATCTAGATTATTGACTCTAGTGCAAGTGGGAGACTCAAGGAAATATGCCCTAGAGGCAATAATAAAGTTATTATTTATTTCCTTATATCATGATAAATGTTTATTATTCATGCTAGAATTGTATTAACCGGAAACATAATACATGTGTGAATATATAGACAAACAGAGTGTCACTTGTATGCCTCTACTTGACTAGTTTGTTAATCAAAGATGGTTATGTTTCCTAACCATAAATAAAGAGTTGTTATTTGATTAATGAGATCACATCATTAGTTGAATGATCTGATTGACATGACCCATTCCGTTAGCTTAGCACCCGATCGTTTAGTATGTTGCTATTGCTTTCTTCATGACTTATACATGTTCCTTTGACTATGAGATTATGCAACTCCCGTTTACTGGAGGAACACTTTGTGTGCTACCAAACGTCACAACGTAACTGGGTGATTATAAAGGTGCTCTATAGGTGTCTCCAAAGGTACTTGTTGGGTTGGCATATTTCGAGATTTTAGGATTTGTCACTCCGAATGTCGGAGAGGTATCTCTGGGCCCTCTCAGTAATGCACATCATTTAAGCCTTGCAAGCATTACAACTAATGAGTTAGTTGCGAGATGATGTATTATGGAACGAGTAAAGAGACTTGCTGGTAACGAGATTGAACTAGGTATTGGATACCGACGATCGAATCTCGGGTAAGTAACATACCGATGACAAAGGGAACAACGTATGTTGTTATGCGGTTTGACCGATAAAGATCTTCAGTAGAATATGTAGGAGCCAATATGGGCATCTAGGTCCCGCTATTGGTTATTGACCGGAAGCGTGTCTCGGTCATGTCTACATAGTTCTCGAACCCGTAGGGTCCGCACGCTTAACGTTTCGTTGATGATATAGTATTATATGAGTTATGCATGTTGGTAACGAATGTTGTTGAGTCCGGATGAGATCATGGACATGACGAGGAACTCCGGAATGGTCCGGAGATAAAGTTTGGTATATGGGATAATAGTGTTTGATCTCGGAAGGGTTCGAATTCACGGAAGGGGTTCGGATGTTTCCGAAATGTTTGGGTACAAGAACACGTTATTTGGGCTAAAGGGAAAGCCCACGAGGCTTTTGGAAAGTGCAAAAGGAAGTTTTGCGGAGACCGATGGCTAGGCGCCAGAACCTGGCGTCTAGGGGTAGACGCCGGGAACCTGGCGTCTAGCCCCGAGTCCGTAGGACTCTTGCCTTCGGCAAAACCGACTTTGAGGAGGCTTTTGCTCCAAGTTTCAACCCAAGGCTCAACATATAAATAGAGGGGCAGGGCTAGCACCAAAGACACATCAAGAAACACCAAGCCGTGTGCCGGCAACCCCGTCCCCTCTAGTTTATCCTCCGTCATAGTTTTCGTAGTGCTTAGGCGAAGCCATGCGGAGATTTTTCTTCACCAACACCGTCACCACGCCGTCGTGCTGCCGGAACTCATCTACTACTTCACCCGTCTTCTTGGATCGAGAAGGCGAGGACGTCATCGAGCTGAACGTGTGCAGAACTCGGAGGTGTCGTGCGTTCGGTACTTGGATCGGTCGGATCGTGAAGACGTACGACTACATCAACCGCGTTGATAAACGCTTCCGCTTAGCGATCTTCAAGGGTATGAAGATACACTCCCCCTCTTGTTTCTATACATCACCATGATCTTGCGTGTGCGTAGGAAATTTTTTGAAATTACTACGTTCCCCAACATATAGTTAGAAGGGAACCATAAGTTGGACCTGGCGTTCCTATTCTTATATAGAAAAATAGAAGCAGACCTCTGTGTTTTCTTCAAAAAAATACTTAAGTTGGGCTGCGGATGTTTAAGAACAAATAAAACCTATGATGGGAGGGCCATAGGCCGGTCAATACATGATGGCCCTCAAACAAATACAAACAGGTATGTAGTGGGCTTCACATGTTAAAAAAGAAAGCCTAGAATGGGCAGCCCACAACCTAGCGGATACTTGGCCCACTAATAATAAATGATACATGCCAGCTCCCCGATGACTAGCTTCATTGTAGTTTTATCTCCATTAGTAACTACGTTGACAAACCCGTGGCCCCCTAACATAAGTATAGCATTAGGAGGAAGTATTTTTTTTCCAATGAGTCACTTGCTTGCGTATGGCCATGGAACTGGTAGAGCCATAGACCTGCTACTGTAGTGGTAGATGTTGTGCCTAAGTTCTAGCAAAAGTATTGGAGTAGCCCAACGGCCAAGTTACACTCCCGAATCGCTGCTCCGCCTGGGTTCGATTCCACCAGATGTAGTGAAAATATCCAAAAAAAATTGCCTGTGCCTCTGACATATGGGTGCCCATTGTCATCTACGCACACCACCTCCAACACACTCAACATTGTGTGGGCATTTTGAAAATAGCATATCTTTTTGACCGTGCATCATATGAAGATGTGTTATGCATGAATGTTGATCAGCATGATGTTAACTGGCTGTTAGTTCCATTTTCGACCATGAATAAAACTTCCAACATGATGTTATCCCTGTTTGAAAAGGGCGTGTTAATATAAATGCTCTGCCTCGGAAACTTGCAGTTTCTTATCTAAAACTGAAAGTTGCATTTTTTTCTCTGAGAACCACATTGTCTGCACTTCTATATGAAACTACATTTTTTAAAGTGATAAAAATAGATCTCTAGAATTCATAAAATACTTCATATGCTCAATACTAGAAATCTGAAATTCAAAAGACATTCTTATCTGAAAGTACTCTCAAATCTGAAACACAAAACACAACCTACAAATACTAACAACCCTAAGCTCCTCCTCAGACTATTTGCGTGGGGGGAGTCCCCTCCTATTCCTTGGTGGCAGGCAGCCGCCCCGTGGGACGAGGTGAACGGCGAGGGAGAGGATGGCGGGGAAGCATCGTTGCACTAATTGTTCTTCTCATCTTGTAGTTGGGTTCGGTCGATGAAGACTCCACCAGCTCACTCTGCCATGGCACACTCATAGAAGGCACCATGTAGATGCCCGATCCTTCAATCTCGGGTGGATGTTCCATCTTGGATTGATACTCCCACCACCGCAGCCTCACGATCTGATCCGGTGAATCTGTTTGTGGCATGGCCCAGAGGAGCAGCTCTAGGTACCCCCCACCGACTTCCTCCCGGTGTATCGCCTCCTTTTTGCTCTTTTCCAGATATTTGGCCATCGCTTTCACCATCGCCGCTAATTGCTCCAGTTTGTCAAACCAAGACTGTATTTCCAACATCCTAGCAAGCTTCACAGGGTCGCCGTCTGCGAGGCACATCTATCGGTTGCACTCCTCCATCGATCTATTTCTTTGCGGCACCTTCACTCGCCGGTGGTGGTTTTTGAATGTAACAGGATAGGAGTAGCACTTGTTTGGATTAGAACGGGAGAGGAGCGGTGGTGGTTTTGAAAGGGAAGAGGAGAGGAGCGGAGCTGGTTTTGGATTGGAATATTAGCGGAGCGGCGGTGGTTTTGAAATGGAAGAGGAGAGGAGCGGTGCTGGATTTGGATTGGAACAGGAGAGGAGCGGCAGTGGTTTAAGAGGAGAGGAGCGGCGCTGGTCTTGGAAGTTTTTTGTGCGTATTTTGGGTCAAAGTTTTACCGTGTATTGTTTTTTATAAGAGGAGAGGAGAGGAGCGGTGCTGGTCAAAATTGTATCGTTTGGTTCGTATCTTAATGTACTTTCAAATTATATTATTTTTGCAATGTATAACATCTATTCTATTTGTGAAAATCATGGTCAAATATGACCTAGAATACAAGGGAGACTATTTAATGTGGGGTCGCTTTCTTAATTGAAGGGTAAATTAATTTTCATTTTGATCCAGCACAACGCGTCGGCCCTCTCGTCCAATCCTAAATCACTGTCGCACGCTCCTCTCCCTCTTCTCCATTGCAAAACCACCCCTCTTATCTCCATCATCTCCATTCCAAAACCACCGTCTCGCCTCTCCCTCTTCTCCATTGGAAGACCACCATCTCACCTCCCATCTTCCAAAGCTAGCACTGGACCTCTCAGAAGGACATCTATGGAGAGGATGCACCAGCCAATCAGCCAGATCGCCAGCGCGACCAGGCGAAATTAGCCAGGTTCAAGGAGATTCTTAATTGGTTTGACAAAGAGTGGGAGATTTCAAGGAAGGTGAGGGCCATGTGGCAATGTATGCGAAAGAACGAGACGTCGGCGATGAGGGTGGCGATGTACTCCCCGGCCGCAGTCATGTCTCAGTCCTTCGAGTTTATCGAGTATCTCCTGTAGGCGATGGAGCAGACAGATTCTCCTGACGCGAAAGTCGGGTGGAGCTGGTGGGCGTATAGGTCGAAGGTCGACCATCCAGAGGATAACGAATCGATCGAGTATGGTGTGCCGCTCGTGAGGGTGCAGTGCCAGCCGGAGCCACATGAGTATCCTTTCTTCCACCGCAAGAGGAGGTCGGATGGCGCCACGTCGCTTCCCCTCTGTTCTCCATGGTTCCCTCGCCGCTCGCCTCATTTCAACTACAGCGGTAGGGCTTAAGGTAAGCTTTGCACTAACCCAACCTTCCATCTGCTCATGCTTACAATGAGTGTGACTGTAACGCCCTCGATGCGGCTATATCTCCCACGTGTCGAAGCACGACTTAGAGGCATAACCGCATTGAAAGCACTATCGCAAGTGAGGTAATCTTTGCACAACCCATGTAATACATAAGGGAAAAGATACATAGTTGGCTTACAGTCGCCACTTCACACAGTACATAAATAAACATCCATCATTCAGATTACACTCAAGGTCCGACCACGGTACCAAAATAAAAGAAGACTACCCCAAATGCAACACAGATCCCCGATCGTCCCAACTGGGCTCCACTACTGATCGTCTAAAATGAAACATAGTAACGACCAAGGGCCTCATCAAATTCCCACTTCAGCTCAGTTGCGCCCTCTGCGGTGGTATCATCGGTACCTGCATCTGTTTTGGTAGAATCTGTGAGTCACGGGGACTCAGCAATCTCACACCCGCGAGATCAAGACTACTTAAGCTTAAGGGAAGGTTGGTGTAATGAGGTGGAGCTGCAACAAGCGACTAGCATATATGGTGGCTACATCGCAAAAGAGAGCGAGAAGAGAAGCAAGGCACGGTCGTGAAGCTAGTAGCGATCAAGAAGTGATCCTGAAACTACTTACGTCAAACATAACTCCGACACCGTGTTCACTTCCCGGACTCCGCCGAGAAGGGACCGTCACGGCTACACACGAGGTTGATGTATTTTAATTAATGTCAACTTCGGGTTTTCTACAACCGGACATTAACAAATTCCCATCTGCCTCATAACCGCGGGCATGGCTTTCGAAAGATAATACCCTGCAGGGGTGTCCCAACTTAGCCCATCATAAGCTCTCACGGTCAACGAAGGATAAACCTTCTCCCGGGAAGACCCGATCAGTCTCGGAATCCCGGTTCGCATGACATTTCGACAATGGTAAAACAAGACCAACAAAGCCTCCCGAATGTGCCGGCAAATCCCGAAAGGAGCTGCACATATCTCGTTCTCAGGGCACACCGGATGAGCAGTCCGTACAACTAAAACCAGACCTCAAGTTTCCTTGAGGGGGCGCTGCAAAGCGCTCTAGTTTGGACCAACACTCAGAGGAGCATTGGCCCGGGGGGGTTAAATAAAGATGACCCTCGGGCTCGCGAAAACCCAAGGGGAAAAGGCTTAGGTGGCAATTGGTAAAACCAAGGTTGGGCCTTGCTGGAGGAGTTTTATTCAAAGCGAACTATCACGGGGGTCCCATAAATCACCCAACCGCGTAAGGAACGCAAAATCAAGGAACATAACACCGGTATGACGGAAACTAGGGCGAAAAGAAGGGAACAAGTCACCAGGCATAAGGCTGAGCCTTCCACCCTTTACCAAGTATATAAGGTGCATTAATTAAACAAGAGATATTGTGATATCCCAAAGTATCCGTGTTCCAACAAGGAACAAACTTCATCTTCACCTGCAACTAGCAACGCTATAAGAGGGGCTGAGCAAAAGCGGTAACATAGCCAATCAACGGTTTGCTAGGAAAGGATGGTTAGAGGTTTGACATGGCAATATGGGTGGCATGATATAGCAAGTGGTAGGTGACGTAGCATAGGCATGGCAAAAAGAGCGAGCATCTAGCAAGCAAAGATAGAAGTGATATCGAAGGTATGGTCATCTTGCCTGCAAGGTTCTCAGAGTTGTCGAAGGCTTGATCCTCGTAGGTGTTTTCAACAGGTTCCTCGTACACGTACTCGTCTCCCGGCTCTACCCAAAGCAAGAACACAAGCAATGGAACAACAATCAAACAAGGAGCAATGCACAAGCAATATGATGCAATACATGACATGCTATGCGGGATGTGATATGCAATGCATATGTGTGCTCCGGAAGGAAAATGATGAACAAGGCATCAACTTGGCAAACCAAGTATGCCGCTGGAAAGATGAGATGATTTTGGTTGAAATCGATATAAAGATCACTGGAATCGGATGCACGGTTTGCAAATGACAAGCAAAACAAGAATGACGTGAATCTGCGTTTAACAGCACGATGCTACTTGGCATGCAACAAGAAACTATGCTACAACACCCCAACATAAAAACAAAGCATATGGCAGTGATCTACAGGAGATGCTTAACAAAATAGGAACACTGAGCTATGGCTAAATCACATCATAACAGGCTCAAACAAGCATGGTGAAAGTGCAAAAAATATCAGGTTCACAGACTTAGTGAGAATACTAGTATGCCAGAAATTAACATCAGGAAGGCATATTTAGAGCAGGCAAACAACAAGCTACAGGAACTTATAATAGCAAAACAAGACATGGCAGGAATCTACTCAAAGCATAGATCAAAAGTCCCTTACTGACCATAAGCCAAAAAGGTCCATAAGAAATGATGGCACCCATGTAAACATAGTAAGTTTTATTAACAGTTCCAGACTTAGTGAAGTTTCAGGGCATGGCAAAAAGAGATTCAACATGACATCTTTACAAGCTTGATTAACTCACTAACAGGCATATCATGGCATGGAACAAATACTAGCGTGAATTAGACATGAAAATGAAGCTATCCTTGTGCAAAACAACCTCATAGCATGCTTGAAATAACCCACACAAAAATGACAAGACAACAACATGATGTAAAATGACTTGTTCATGAACTTGCTCAAATGCAGAAACTAATGCCACCACTGGATTGGTGGGATTATTCTACCCCAAAAACATATATAATATGTTAGGGTTGCCGTAGAAAAATATTCACAAGTGCATTAAGTTAAAACCTGCCCTAAATGGAATATGACAGAAATGGCATTTTCCATAATTGGAAACGTCCAGAATTGGACATGCCCGAAATGGAAAGGTACTACATGCCAGAAATGGTATATTCGCAGGAACAGAAATAAAACACTTAATAATAATAAAAATAAGAAAATAAAATTAAAAAACAGACAGGCTTAGAGAGTATGACAGGTGGGGCCACCCTGTCATACGCACAGTGCAAGAAATGGATAAAAGGGGGGGGTTAATATGCAGCCGCGGGGGATCGAACCCGGGTCTCCCCGGTGTGGCTCTGCTACTGCAACCACTGGGCTAGGCGGGCGCTGCTGATAGGGGAAGGGCTTCGGCCCCTTTTAGAAAGGCGCCAGGTCGCGCAACTCTGTTGCAAACAGAGAGGACGACGGCGCCGGCGAGGGCAACGACGGCAACCAGTGGGCACAGGGCCTCCGGCGGCCGTGCGGAAAGGGAAAAAAAGGACGCGCGCATCTACGAAGGAAAAGCAGGGGTGCTCGAGCTCGAGCAGTTGCTCGACTCGGGGCCATGGCGTCCGCGGCGAGCGGCAGAGGGACTCGCCGAAGCTGCGGGAGGCTTGCGAGGTCTTGTGGCGAAGCAGTCTGCGCGAGCACGCTACGGGAGCACGAAGAGGGGGAACCGTAGTCGACATCGTGGAAGGAGTAGACGGCGAGGAAGAAGATGGACATGAACTGCGGGGTTTGGAGTGGCCGGAGAGCACGCCGGCGACGAGGCGCGCTCCCAGGTGCGCTCGGGACGGGGCGGAAGCGGCAGATCTGGTGGCTAAACTCACCTGGAAACGGTGGCGGCGGACGAGGGACACGGAAGCTGGGGCTTATAAGGGCTAGGGCGAGCGGTGCGAGCTCACGCGCGCTCGTGCTTGCGGTCCCCATGGTGACGGCGAGAGGAGAGGGAAAAGGTGGGTGCGGGAAACAGGGGAGGCGCTGACGAGCGGGGCCGACCTATCAACGTGTCGAGGGTCTAGCGGGGGTGCGCGCTTGTGTGGGTGAGAAAAGACGAGGGCGCGAGCGGGCTGGCTGGCGCTCTGGCTGGGCTGGCTGGCTGTGCGGGGCGCTAGCTGGGCCGGCCTGGGAGGCCGAGGCCCGGGGGTTCTTTGTCTTTGGCTGCTGCTGCTTCTTTGCTTGCGTTTCTATTTAAATAAAATGAAATAGAAAGCAGAAAATCTCAGAAAAAGGGATAGGAGTTAGAGCATAAAGAAAATACTCTCCAACTCTGGAATTATCCACTATTTTAATAAATTGCATTGGGCATTTTTAGAGGTAGAAAAATAAGACAAGTTTGAAATATTTACAAACTTGTGTCATTTTGAACGACCAAAACAACTTCAAATAAGGATATCTTTGGCAGAGAGGTTTAGGGCAAGGAGCAAGATTAACAGGGAGAAGATGAACATTAAAAGAGAAGGAAAATTAGCACTTGATAAGAGAAGGAAGGAGGAGGAGTGATGGAGCCATGGTTGAAAGGGGGGGGACAAGGTCATGCCCATGATGCTCATGGCAACAACATGAATGACAACATGCAACATGAGATGGCATGAGATGAAGATGCACTATATGATGAGGATGAATGCAAAATGACAAGAAGCACAAATGCAATATGGCTAAAAGGAATATGACAATGAAAAGAATAAAACCACACCACAAAACAAGATGAGGCCAAACATGATAAAACCCACAAGAATTGGATGAAGGTCAAGTTGATATATTGCCAAATCTGGACATGTTACATCTGGGGTGTTACAACTCTCCTCCATTACAAGAGGATCTTGTCCCGAGATCTAGGAATGAAAGAACTCCGGATATTCGGAACGGAGGTGATCCTCGCGCTCCCAGGTGGCTTCTCGGTCGGAATGGTGTGACCACTTCACTTTCAGGAATTTGATTGACTTGTTGTGAGTCTTGCGCTCAGTTTCTTCAAGAATAGCAACGGGGTGCTCATGATAAGAGAGATCTTCTTGGAGGTCAATTTCTTCAAAGTTGGTAGTGCGCTCAGGAATCTTGAAGTACTTGCGGAGCTGTGACACGTGAAACACATCGTGCACGTTTGCAAAATTGGACAGAAGCTCAAGTTGATAGGCGAGATCGCCTCTTTTGCCAATGATGAAAGGACCCACGTATCTAGGGGCAAGCTTCCCTTTGATACCGAAGCGACGAGTGCCTTTCATTGGAGAGACGCGGAGGTAGACATGGTCTCCGATTTCAAAAGCCACATCACGGTGCTTGTCATCATGATAGCCCTTCTGGCGCGATTGCGCGGCTTTGAGATTCTCACGAATGACTTTGCACATTTCTTCGGCTTCTGTGATCAAGTCGTTGCCAAGAAGTTGGCTTTCACCTGTCTCGGACCAATTGAGAGAGTACGGCACTTCTGCCGTAGAGAATTTCGAATGGGGCCTTGCCGAACTCGCTTGGAAGCTGTTGTTGTAGGAGAACTTCGGCATATGGAAGACAATCTTCCCACTTCATGCCAAAGGAAATGACACAAGCCACGAGCATATCTTCAAGGATTTGATTGACTTCGCTCGACTTGGCCACTAGTTTGAGGATGGAAAGCTGTCTTTGAAAGCGAATGTTAGTGCCCATGGCCTTCGAAAGGAGTCCCGAATTTAGAAGTGAAGATGCTTCCACGGTGCGAAGAGATCAATTGTGGAATACCGTGTAAGGAGACAATTACGGAGGTGTATAGCTCTGCCGGTGAGCTCTTTGTGATAGATTCTTTGATAGGAAGGAAATGAGCCACTTTAGTAAGCTTGTCAATGACAACGAAGATAGCATCATTTCCACGCTTGGACTTGGGAAATCGATCCACGAAGTCCATCTCAATGTGATCAAACTTCCATTCCGAATAGCAAGAGGTTGGAGGAGACCAGCTGGTCGTTGGTGTTACCTTTCACCCTTCTGCAGACATCACATTCATTCACGAATTGAGCAATCTCGCTTCATTCGAGTCCACCAAAACGATTGCTTGAGGTCATGGTACATCTTCGTACTTCCAGGATGAATGGATAGGAGGGAATTGTGTGCCTCATTCATGATGACTTTTCTCAGATCGCCTTTGGGAACCACAATTTGATCCTCGAAGAAAAGAGTATCTTTGTCATCCAAGCGATAGCACTTGTATTTGGGAATGCCCTTGTCAATACCACGTTTCACCTTCTTCACCATGGTATCCAGGAGTTGTGCCTCACGAATTTGATCTTCCAAAGTAGGAGAGACTATGAGGTTGGCAAGAAAGCCACGAGGAACAACTTGAAGATTCAGCTTGCGGAAAGCTTCACAAAGATCCGGCTGAAAGGGCTTGAGAATTAAGCTGTTGCAATAAGCCTTCTCGCTTTCGAGCATCTGCAATCACATTCGCCTTGCCGGAGTATATTCAATACTTGGGTTGTACTCTTGAATCATTTCGACCCATTGAGTTTGCCTGAGGTTGAGGTTGGGTTGAGTGAAGATATACTTGAGACTCTTGTGATCGGTGAAAATGTCCACTTTCCTTCCCAACAAAAGATGTCTCCATGTTATCAATGCATGGACAACTGCCGCCAAGTCAAGATCGTGGTGGGGTAGTTCTTTTCGTTGAGCTTCAAGCGACGAGAGGTATAGGCCACAACTTTCTTCTCTTGCATTAACACAGCACGAGACCTTGCAAGGAAGCATCACAGAATACTTGAATGGCTTGGATTCATCGGGAGGAGTCAAGGCAGAGCTGTGACGAGTTTCTCTTTGAGGGTGTTGAAAGCGACATCACACTCAAAGCGTCGGACATATTTGACATGCTTACGGAGGAGGTTGGAAAGAGGCTTTGCAATCTTAGAGAAATTCTCAATGAATCTTCGGCAATAGCTTGCAAGACCGAGAAAACTGCGGAGCTGCTTGACATTCTGAGGAGGTTCCCAATTCACAATTGAAGACACCTTCTCGGGATTAACAGCGATGCCCTTGGCGGAGATGATGTGACCAAGATAAAGAACTTCATCAAGACAGAACTCACATTTGGAAAACTTCGCATAGAATTGATGCTCTCTGAGTTTGTCGAGCACCAGTCGCAAATGTTTGGCATGATCCTGCTTGTTCTTGGAGAAGACCAAAATATCATCGAGATACACCAAGACGAAATCATTGGTGTAGGGGTTGAAGATAAAGTTCATCATTCGAGAGAATGTTGGAGGAGCATTGACAAGGCCGAAAGACATGACAATATATTCATAAGAACCGAGCTTGTTACGAATCTGTCTTGGGAATATCTTGTTCACGAATGCGAATCGATGATAACCCATACGGAGGTCAAGCTTGGAGAATACTTTAGCACCTTTGAGTTGCTCGAATAGCTCATTGATGTTGGGAAGTGGATACTTGTTCTTGATTGTCTTCTTGTTCAATGGGCGATGTCGACGCAAAGTCGGTCCGTGCCATCCTTCTTCGGACAAAAGAACTCCACAACCCCATGGAGATGAACTCGGTCCGATCAAACCAGACGCTCTTGTTCATCGAGCTGCTTCTTCAATTCTTTCAGCTCCTTGGGTCCAAGCTTGTGGGGCGGCTTGCAAACAGGTTGATGCCGGGCTCAAGATCGATACTTGAATTCGGTGGCGATGAGGAGGCATACCGGAAGCTCTTACGGAAAGACATCTTGGTACTCACAAGCGATGGAATTTGAGAAATAGCATCAACTCGCCCTTCTCATTGAGAGAAAACAACCGAATGGTTTCATCACAGCGGCATAGATGATAACATCCTCGGAAGAGTGTGTCAATTGAATTTCCTGGCGGCACAATCAAAATTGAGCCTTGTCTTTGAAAGCGATCCATCTCGAGAATTAGAGCAATATCCGAGTCACCAAGGACAATTGGTTTAGACAGAAATTTGTAGTCGCCCATCTTGATAGAAACCTCATGACGAAATTATTAGCTGTCATTTGCTTACCCGGGACACCAGCGATAAAGAACTAGGCAATGCTTGAAAACCCAACTCATGCTTAGATGCAAAAGGTCTTGAGATGAAAGAAAGTGAAGCACCAATATCAAATAAGACTTTTGCAGGAATATCATTAACGGAGAGATTACCCATTAACACATCTGAAGAATCCTCTGCCTGAGCTGCATTCATCATGTTCACCTTTGTAGACTTGGGATTATGCTTGACCACTGCATTGCTTGAAGACCTCACAGGAGGAGGAGGAGGAAGGCGCCTTTGGTTGAAGCATTTGTTCGCATAGTGACCTTTTTGTTGACACTTGTTGCAGGTCACCTCGAGGCGGACGGTGATAAGGAGCATTTGACCTTGGAGCTTGAGGCTGAGACTTGTTACAGTAGCTTGGGTTGGGTGGGTGGGAAGATCCACGACCACCGAGTTCTTCATTGGAAAGGGTGGCGGAACGGAGGAGGAGGAAGGTAGAACTTTGCTGCTTAGCTGCGCCTTGAGAGGAAGAAGAAGACTGAGCTGCATCCTGATTCTCTTCTTTGAAGCCTCACACTTGAGCTGAGCACCTTCTTGCTTGAGGGCCATATTGTAGAATTGATCAAGCTGAGTAGGCTCAACAAGAGCGAGAGCTAGCTGCAGATCCTCTCTAAGGCCACCTCTGAATTGTTAGATCATACTCTTTTCATCGAGGAGCGTCTTGTTTAGCGAAGCGAGCAAGTTCTGAAACTGCTTGTTATATTAGTACCTCGACATGTTGCCTTGCTTGAGATTGCGGAACTCCTCACGCTTGCTCTCAACAACCTTTGGTAGGAATGTGGTGAGCTTTAAAGTCCCGGCGTAAATCAGTCAAGTAATCACTCGACCTCCTCTGGAATCCTTGTATTCTTTGGAACCAATCAGCTGCTTGATCCTTGAGCTGAAAAGCCGCGAACTTGGCGTAGTCCTCGGGTCGACATTGCTGCATTGAAATGCTTGTTGATATCCATGAGCCAATCGTCGGCGTCGTGGCCTCGACACGATGGTGAAAGACTTTGGCTGATTTGCAAGGCTGGTTGAGGGTAGGAAGCGAGGCTGATGGTAGAACTGCCCTTGACCTTGATTCCCTTGGTTGCCTTGGCCTTGGTTACGCTCTTGCATCAGCTGAATCAACAACTGAGCGTTGGCATTTGTGGTTGCCATCAAAGTTTGCCATGCCTCCGGAGGCGGAGGTGGAAGCGGAGGGTTCGCCTAACTCCCATCACTGCGTTCGGATTACGGCGTGTTGGCGAGCCATCTCAAGAGGGTGACATCCGTTAGCATCTAGATTGACAGATAGACAAGTTGAATCAACGGATAGAAATTGCAACATATAGTCTTCACAATAAACATTCGAACAGGGATGAACGAATGAATTCCAAAGTAACCATCACGTCCGTTAAGGTGAGAAGCCACTTGATAAGAGATTGATGAGAGAAAACAAAAACAAGGTATGAATGGAACAAATAAGTGGTAAGGATTACCCAATCACAAACCAAATATCTGCGGGAAGAAGTGCTAGAGCTACTTGAATCCCACCTATAAACTCCCGAAACTTGCCGGTTATGCAATCAGGTGTTGGGGATACAGGGGAAGCAATATATCTCACCCAAACTAACAATCCCTACATCCAGCTGTATCCATCCGTCAACACATAACCAAGAAACCTTCGGAAATTGTGTACCTCAACCTTCGAAAAACATCCGTTATCTGAGTCATGGCAATACTCCGTACTCACCTCGATCTTTGGGTTATTGGGGTTATCTCACCAACGAACGCATAAAGAGATTTTTGATGTCGGCGTACTAAACTCGGGTATTCGAACTGCAGCGATAAAATTATGGCGACAACACCTCGAGCTCAACTGCCGGGACACTTCCACTAAACCCCGACGGGAGGCACCAAGACAATGTTCTCATCATAAAACCATCGGAACGATTCCAAGATACCCGCGTGATCCTAAAAAAAATTGTGAAATGTGAGGAGAGAAGAGTCAAAACTCTACGTCAGGAGACCTCACCAGAGCGACGAAGGGATTGAGTAGTAAAAAGAATTCCTAACTCTCCGATATATATAATCCTAAATGACTCAAAACATTTTTCTAGACACAACTCGGCCGCTAAAACGATCAAGCAGTGGGGCTCCTAAGGTCGGGGAAGGCTCTGATTACCAACTTGTCACGCCCTCGATGCGGCTATATCTCCCACGTGTCGAAGCACGACTTAGAGGCATAACCGCATTGAAAGCAACGTTCGCAAGTGAGGTAATCTTTGCACAAACCATGTAATACATAAGAGAAAAGATACATAGTTGGCTTACAGTCGCCACCTCACACAGTACATAAATAAACATCCATCATTCAGATTACACTCAAGGTCCGACTACGGTACCAAAATAAAAGAAGACTACCCCAAATGCAACACAGATCCTGATCGTCCCAACTGGCTCCACTCTTGATAAATCGAAATGAAACATAGTAACGACCAAGGGCCTCATCAAATTCCCACTTCAGCTCGATTCGCCCTCTGCGGTGGTATCATCGGTACTGCATCTGTTTTGGTAGAATCTGTGAGTCACGGGACTCAGCAATCTCACACCCGAGATCAAGACTACTTAAGCAAGGGAAGGTTGGTGTAATGAGGTGGAGCTGCGACAGCGACTAGCATATATGGTGGCTACATCGCAAAAGAGAGCGAGAAGAGAAGCAAGGCGCGGTCGTGAAGCTAGTAGCGATCAAGAAGTGATCTGAAACTACTTCGTCAAACATAACTCCGACACCGTGTTCACTTCCGGACTCCGCCGAGAAGGGACCGTCCACGACTACTGCGGTTGATGTATTTTAATTAAGGTCAACCGGGTTTTCTACAACGGACATTAACAAATTCCCATCTTCCTCATAACCGCGGGCATGGCTTTGAAAGATAATACCTGCGGGGGTGTCCCAACAAGCCCATCATAAGCTCTCACGGTCAGCGAAGGATAAACCTTCTCCCGGGAAGACCCGATCAGTCTCGGAATCCCGGTTCGCATGACATTTTGACAATGGTAAAACAAGACCAGCAAAGCCTCCCGAATGTGCCGACAAATCCTGATAGGAGCTGCACATATCTCGTTCTCAGGGCACACCAGATGAGCAGTCCGTACAACTAAAACCAGACCTCAAGTTTCCTTGAGGGGGCGCTGCAAAGCGCTCTAGTTTGGACCAACACTCAGAGGAGCATTGGCCCGGGGGGGTTAAATAAAGATGACCCTCGGGCTCGCGAAAACCCAAGGGGAAAAGGCTTAGGTGGCAAATGGTAAAACCGAGGTTGGGCCTTGCTGGAGGAGTTTTATTCAAAGCGAACTGTCACGGGGGTCCCATAAATCACCCAACCGCGTAAGGAACGTAAAATCAAGGAACATAACACCGGTATGACGGAAACTAGGGCGGCAAGAGTGGAACAAGTCACCAGGCATAAGGCTGAGCCTTCCACCCTTTACCAAGTATATAAGGTGCATTAATTAAACAAGAGATATTGTGATATCCCAAAGTATCCGTGTTCCAACAAGGAACAAACTTCATCTTCACCTGCAACTAGCAATGCTATAAGAGGGGCTGAGCAAAAGCGGTAACATAGCCAATCAACGGTTTGCTAGGAAAGGATGGTTAGAGGTTTGACATGGCAATATGGCTGGCATGATATAGCAAGTGGTAGGTAACGTAGCATAGGCATGGCAAAAAGAGCGAGCATCTAGCAAGCAAAAATAGAAGTGATATCGAAGGTATGGTCATCTTGCCTGCAAGGTTCTCAGAGTTGTCGAAGGCTTGATCCTCGTAGGCGTTCTCAACAGGTTCCACGTACACGTACTCGTCTCCCGGCTCTACCCAAAGCAAGAACACAAGCAATGGAACAACAATCAAACAAGGAGCAATGCACAAGCAATATGATGCAATACATGACATGCTATGCGGGATGTGATATGCAATGCATATGTGTGCTCCGGAAGGAAAATGATGAACAAGGCATCAACTTGGCAAACCAAGTATGCCGCTGGAAAGATGGGATGATTTCGGTTGAAATCGATATAAAGATCACTGGAATCGGATGCACGGTTTGCAAATGACAAGCAAAACAAGAAGGACGTGAATCTGCGTTTAACAGCACGATGCTACTTGGCATGCAAGAAGAAACTATGCTACAGCACCCCAACAAAAAAACAAAGCATATGGCAGTGATCTACAGGAGATGCTTAACAAAATAGGAACACTAAACTACGGCTAAATCACATCATAACAGGCTCAAACAAGCATGGTGAAAGTGCAAAAAATATCAGGTTCACAGACTTAGTGAGAATACTAGTATGCCAGAAATTAACATCAGGAAGGCATGTTTAGAGCAAGCAAACAACAAGCTACAGGAACTTATAATAGCAAAACAAGACATGGCAGGAATCTACTCAAAGCATAGATCAAAAGTCCCTTCTTGACCATAAGCCAAAAGGTCCATAAGAAATGATGGCACCCATGTAAACATAGTAAGTTTTATTAACAGTTCCAGACTTACGTGAAGTTTCAGGGCATGGCAAAAAGAGATTCAACATGACATCTTTACAAGCTTGATTAACTCACTAACAGGCATATCATGGCATGGAACAAGTACTAGCGTGAAGTAGACATGAAAATGAAGCTATCCTTGTGCAAAACAACCTCATAGCATGCTTGAAATAACCCACACAAAAATGACAAGACAACAACATGATGTAAAATGACTTGTTCATGAACTTGCTCAAATGCAGAAACTAATGCCACCACTGGATTGGTGGGATTTTTCTACCCCAAAAACATATATAATATGTTAGGGTTGCTGTAGAAAAATATTCACAAGTGCATTAAGTTAAAACCTGCCCTAAATGGAATATGACAGAAATGGCATTTTCCATAATTGGAAACGTCCAAAATTGGACTTGCCCGAAATGGAAAGGTACTACATGCCAGAAATGGTATATTCGCAGGAACAGAAATAAAACACTTAATAATAATAAAAATAAAAAAAATAAAAAAACAGACAAGCCAAGATAGTGTGACAGGTGGGGCCACCCTGTCATACATATGATCAAGAAATGGATAAAGCAGGGGGTTAATATGCAACATGGTGGATCGAACCAGGTCTCCCGGTGTGGCTCTGCTACTGCAACCACTGGGCTAGGCGGGCGCTGCTGATAGGGGAAGGGCTTCGGCCCCTTTTAGAAAGCCGCCAGGTCGCGCAACTCTGTTGCAAACAGAGAGGACGACGGCGCCGGCGAGGGCAACGACGGCAACCAGTGGGCACAGGGCCTCCGGCGGCCGTTCGGAAAGGGAAAAAAGGACGCGCGCATCTACGAAGGAAAAGCAGGGGCGCTCGAGCTCGAGCAGTTGCTCGACTCGGGGCCATGGCGTCCGCGGCGAGCGGCAGAGGGACTCGCCGGAGCTGCGGGAGGCTTGCAGGGTGCGCGTGAAGGCGTAAGCGAGTGCGCGAGCACGCTACGGGAGCACGAAGAGGGGGAACCGTAGTCGATATCGTGGAAGGAGACGACGGCGAGGAAGAAGATGGACACGAACTGCGGGGTTTGGAGTGGCCGGAGAGCACGCCGGCGACGAGGCGCGCTCCCAGTGCGCTTCGGGGCGAAGCGAGCAGCAGATCTGGTGGCTAAACTCACACAGAAGCAGTGGCGGCAGACGAGGGACACAGGCTGGGGCTTATAAGGGCTAGGGCGGCGGTGCGAGCTCACGACGCTTCGTGCTCATGATCCCCATGGCGACAGCGAGAGGAGAGGGAAAAGGTGGGTGCGGGAAGCAGGGGGCGCCGACGAGCGAGGCCGACCTATCCCGTGTCGAGGTCTAGCGAGGTCTTGGCGCTTGTGTGGGTGAGAAAAAGACGAGGGCGCGTGGCGGGCTGGCTGGCGCTCTGGCTGGGCTGGTGGCTCTGTGGGCGCTAGCTGGGCCGACTGGGAGGCCAAGGCCAGGGGGTTCTTTGTCTTTGGCTCTTCTTCTTCTTGCCGTTTCTATTTAAATAAGCGAAATAGAAGCAGAAAATCTCAGGAAAAAGGGAGAGGAGTTAGAGCATAAAGAAAATACTCTCCAACTCCTGGAATTATCCACTATTTTAATAAATTGCATTGGGCATTTTTTAGAGGTAGAAAAATAAGACAAGTTTGAAATATTTACAAACTTGTGTCATTTTTGAACCTGACCAAAACAACTTCAAATAAGGATATCTTTGGCCGAGAGGTTTAGGGCAAGGAGCAAGATTAATAGGGAGAAGATGAACATTAAAAGAGAAGGAAAATTAGCACTTGATAAGAGAAGGAAGGAGGAGGAGTGATGGAGCCATGGTTGAAAGGGGGGGGGGACAAGGTCATGCCCATGATGCTCATGGCAACAACATGAATGACAACATGCAACATGAGATGGCATGAGATGAAGACACTATATGATGAGGATGAATGCAAAATGACAAGAAGCACAAATGCAATATGGCTAATAGGAATATGACAATGAAAAGAATAAAACCAAACCACAAAACAAGATGAGGCCAAACATGATAAAACCCACAAGAATTGGATGAAGGTCAAGTTGATATATTGCCAAATCTGGACATGTTACATCTGGGGTGTTACAACTCTCCTCCATTACAAGAGGATCTTGTCCCGAGATCTAGGACTGAAAGAACTCTGGATATTCGGAACGGAGGTGATCCTCGCGCTCCCAGGTGGCTTCTCGGTCGGAATGGTGTGACCACTTCACTTTCAGGAATTTGATTGACTTGTTGTGAGTCTTGCGCTCAGTTTCTTCAAGAATAGCAACGGGGTGCTCATGATAAGAGAGATCTTCTTGGAGGTCAATTTCTTCAAAG
This sequence comes from Aegilops speltoides, assembly GCA_021437245.1. NCBI lineage: Eukaryota > Viridiplantae > Streptophyta > Magnoliopsida > Poales > Poaceae > Aegilops > Aegilops speltoides. The sequence goes on along the minus strand of CM038141.1, from coordinate 170,013,457 downwards.
TTGGTAGTGCGCTCAGGAATCTTGAAGTACTTGCGGAGCTGTGACACGTGAAACACATCGTGCACGTTTGCAAAATTGGACGGAAGCTCAAGTTGATAGGCGAGATCGCCTCTTTTTCCAATGATCTTGAAAGGACCCACGTATCTAGGGGCAAGCTTCCCTTTGATACCGAAGCGACGAGTGCCTTTCATTGGAGAGACGCGGAGGTAGACATGGTCTCTGATTTCAAAAGCCACATCACGGTGCTTGTCATCATAATAGCCCTTCAGGCGCGATTAGCGGCTTTGAGATTCTCGGGAATGACTTTGCACATTTCTTGGCTTCTATGATCAAGTTGTTGCCAAGAAGTTGGCGTTCACTGTCTCGGACCAATTGAGAGAATCGGCACTTCTGCCATAGAGAATTTCGAATGGGGCCTTGCTCGAACTCGCTTGGAAGCTGTTGTTGTAGGAGAACTCGGCATATGGAAGACAATATTCCCACTTCATGACAAAGGAAATGACACAAGCCCTGAGCATATCTTCAAGGATTTGATTGACTCGCTCGACTTGGCCACTAGTTTGAGGATAGAAAGCTGTGCTGAAACGAATGTTAGTGCCCATGGCCTTGAAAGGAGTCCCAGAATTTAGAAGTGAAGATGCTTCCACAGTCTGAAGAGATCAATTGTGGAATACCGTGCAAGGAGACAATTCTGGAGGTGTATAGCTCTGCCAGCTGAGCTGCTGTGATAGATTCTTTGATAGGACGGAAATGAGCCACTTTAGTAAGCTTGTCAATGACAACGAAGATAGCATCATTTCCACGCTTGGACTTGGGAAGTCCAGTCACGAAGTTCATCTCAATGTGATCAAACTTCCATTCCGGAATAGCAAGAGGTTGGAGGAGACCAGCTGGTCGTTGGTGTTCTGCTTTCACCCTTCTACAGACATCACATTCATTCACGAATTGAGCAATCTCTCGCTTCATTCGAGTCCACCAAAACGACTGCTTGAGGTCATGGTACATCTTCGTACTTCCAGGATGAATGGATAGGAGGGAATTGTGTGCCTCATTCATGATGACTTTTCTCAAATCGCCTTCGGGAACCACAATTCGATCCTCGAAGAAAAGAGTATCTTTGTCATCCAAGCGATAGCACTTGTATTTGGGAATGCCCTTGTCAATATCACATTTCACCTTCTTCACCATGGTATCCAGGAGTTGTGCCTCACGAATTTGATCTTCCAAAGTAGGAGAGACTATGAGGTTGGCAAGAAAGCCTTGAGTAATAACTTGAAGATTCAGCTTGCGGAAAGCTTCACAAAGATCCGGCTGAAAGGGCTTGAGAATTAAGCTGTTGCAATAAGCCTTTCTGCTCAGAGCATCTGCAATCACATTCGCCTTGCAAGGAGTATATTCAATACTTGGGTTGTACTCTTGAATCATTTCGACCCATTGAGTTTGCCTGAGATTGAGGTTGGGTTGAGTGAAGATATACTTGAGACTCTTGTGATCGGTGAAAATGTCCACTTTCCTTCCCAACAAGAGATGTCTCCATGTTATCAATTCATGGAAAACTGCCGCCAAGTCAAGATCGTGAGTGGGGTAGTTCTTTTCGTTGGGCTTCAACTGACAAGAGGTATAGGCCACAACTTTCTTCTCTTGCATTAACACAGCACCGAGACCTTGCAAGGAAGCATCACAGAATACTTCGAATGGCTTGGATTCATCAGGAGGAGTCAAGACAGGAGCTGTGACGAGTTTCTCTTTGAGGGTGTTGAAAGCGACATCACACTCAGGCGTCCGACATATTTGACATGCTTCTGGAGGAGGTTGGAAAGAGGCTTTGCAATCTTAGAGAAATTCTCAACGAATCTTCGGCAATAGCTTGCAAGACCGAGAAAACTGCGGAGCTGCTTGACATTCTGAGGAGGTTCCCAATTCACAATTGAAGACACCTTCTCGGGATTAACAGCGATGCCCTTGGCGGAGATGATGTGACCAAGATAAAGAACTTCATCAAGCCAGAACTCACATTTGGAAAACTTCGCATAGAATTGATGCTCTCTGAGCTTGTCGAGCACCAATCGCAAATGTTTGGCATGATCCTGCTTGTTCTTGGAGAAGACCAAAATATCATCGAGATACACCAAGACGAAATCATTGGTGTAGGGGTTGAAGATAAAGTTCATCATTCGAGAGAATGTTGGAGGAGCATTGACAAGGCCGAAAGACATGACAGTATATTCATAAGAACCAGAGCTTGTACTAAATGCTGTCTTGGGAATATCTTGTTCACAAATGCGAATCTGATGATAACCCATACGGAGGTCAAGCTTGGAGATACTTTAGCACCTTTGAGTTGCTCTAATAGCTCATTGATGTTGGGAAGTGGTACTTGTTCTTGATTGTCTTCTTGTTCAATGGACGGTGTCGGCGCAAAGTCGGTCCGTGCCATCCTTCTTACGGACAAAAGAACTCCACAACCCCATGGAGATGAACTCGATCCGATCAAACCAGACGCTCTTGTTCATCGAGCTACTTCTTCAATTCTTTCAGCTCCTTGGGTCCAAGCTTGTAAGGGCGCTTGCAAATGGGTTGATGCGGGCTCAAGATCGATAACTAATTCGGTGGCCGATGAGGAGGCATACCGGAAGCTCTTATGGAAAGACATCTTGGTACTCACAAACGACTGGAATTTGAGAAATAGCATCCAACTCGCCCTTCTCATTGAGAGAAAACAACCGAATGGTTTCATCACGAGCGGCATAGATGATAACATCCTCAGAAGAGTGTGTCAATTGAATTTCCCTGGCGGCACAATCAAGCTGAGCCTTGTGCTGAGAAAGCCAGTCCATCCCGAGAATTAGATCAATATCCGAGTCACCAAGGACAATTGGTTTAGACAGAAATTTGTAGCCGCCCATCTTGATAGAAACCTCCGCGACGAAATTATTAGCTGTCATTTGCTTACCCGGGGACACCACTGATAAAGAACTAGGCAATGCTTGAAAACCCAACTCATGCTTAGATGCAAAAGGTCTTGAGATGAAAGAAAGTGAAGCACCAGTATCAAATAAGACTTTTGCAGGAATATCATTAACGGAGAGATTACCCATTATCACATCTGTAGAATCCTCTGCCTGAGCTGCATTCATCATGTTCACCTTTGCAGACTTGGGATTATGCTTGACCACTGCATTGCTTGAAGACCTCACAGGAGGAGGAGGAGGAAGGCGCCTTTGGTTGAAGCATTTGTTCACATAGTGACCTTTTTGTTGACACTTGTTGCAGGTCACCTCTGAGGGCGGACGGTGATAAGGAGCATTTGACCTTGGAGCTTGAGGTGAGACTTGTTACAGTAGCTTGGGTTGGGTGGGTGGGAAGATCCACGACCACTGAGTTCTTCATTGGAAAGGCCGTGAAAGCGGAGGAGGAGGAAGGTAGAACTTTTCTGCTTAGCTGCGCCTTGAGAGGAAGAAGAAGACTGAATCGCATCCTGATTCTCTTCTTTGAAGCCTCACACTTGAGCTGAGCACCTTCTTGCTTGAGGGCCATATTGCGAATTGATCAAAGCGAGTAGGCTCAACAAGAGCGAGAGCTAGCTGCAGATCCTCTCTAAGGCCACCTCTGAATTGATAGATCATACTCTTTTCATCGAAGAGCGTCTTGTTTAGCGAAGCGAAGCAAGTTCTGAAACTGCTTGTTGTATTCGTACACCGACATGTTGCCTTGCTTGAGATTGCGGAACTCCTCACGCTTGCTCTCAACAACCTTTGGTAGGAGCGTGGTGAGCTTTAAAGTCCCGACGAAATCAGTCCAAGTAATCACTCGACCTCCTCTGGAATCCTTGTATTCTGGAACCAATCACCGCTTGATCCTTGAGCTGAAAAGCCGCGAACTTGGCGTAGTCCTCGGGTCGACAATGCTGCATTGAAATGCTTGTTGATATCCATGAGCCAATCGTCGGCGTCGTGGCCTCGGCACGATGGTGAAAGACTTTGGCTGATTGCAAAGGCTGGTTGAGGTAGGAAGCGGAGGTGATGGTAGAACTGCCCTTGACCTTGATTCCCCTGGTTTCCTTGGTCTTGGTTACACTCTTGCATCAGCTGAATCAACAACTGAGCGTTGGCGTTTATGGTTGCCATCAAAGTTTGCCATGCCTCCGGAGGCGGAGGTGGAGGTGGAGGGTTCGCCTGACTCCCATCACTGCGTTCCGGATTCTGACGTCTTGGCGGAGCCATCCTGAAGAGGGTGACATCCGTTAGCATCTAGATTGACAGATAGACAAGTTGAATCAACGGATAGAAATTGCAACATATAGTCTTCACAATAAACATTCGAACATGGATGAACGAATGAATTCCAAAGTAACCATCACGTCCGTTAAGGTGAGAAGCCACTTGATAAGAGATTGATGAATGAAAACAAAAACAAGGTATGAATGGAACAAATAAGTGGTAAGGATTTCCCAATCACAAACCAAATATCTGCGGGAAGAAGTGCTAGAGCTACTTGAATCCCACCTATAAACTCCCGAAACTTTCCGGTTATGCAATCAGGTGTAGGGGATATAGGGGAAGCAATATATCTCACCCAAACTAACAATCCCTACATCCAGCTGTATCCATCCGTCAACACATAACCAAGAAACCTTCGGAAATCGTGTACCTCAACCTTGAAAAACATCCGTTATCTGAGTCATGGCAATACTCCGTACTCACCTCGATCTTTGGGTTATCGGGGTTATCTCACCAACAAACTGCATAAAAGAGATTTTCGATGTCGGCGTACTAAACTCGGTATTCAGAACTGCAGCGATAAAATTATGGCGACAACACCTCGAGCTCAACTCCCGGGACACTTCCACTAAACCCCTGACAGGAGGCACCAAGACACTGTTCTCATCATAAAACCATCGGAACGTTTCCAAGATACCCGCGTGATCCAAAAAAATTGTGAAATTTGAGGAGAGAAGAGTCGAAACTCTACGTCAGGAGACCTCACCAGAGCGATGAAGGGATTGAGGAGTAAAAAGAATTCCTAACTCTCCAATATATATAATCCTAAATGACTCAAAACATTTTTCTAGACACAACTCGGCTGCTAAAACGATCAAGCAGTGGGGCTCCTAAGGTCGGGGAAGGCTCTGATTACCAACTTGTGATGCCCTCGATGCGGCTATATCTCCCGATGTCGAAGCACGACTTAGAGCATAACCGCATTGAAAGCAACATGCGCAAGTGAGGTAATCTTTGCACAACCCATGTAATACATAAGGGAAAAGATACATAGTTGGCTTACAGTCGCCACCTCACACAGTACATAAATAAACATCCATCATTCAGATTACACTCAAGGTCCGACTACGGTACCAAAATAAAAGAAGACTACCCCAAATGCAACACAGATCCCCGATCGTCCCAACTGGGCTCCACTACTGATCGTCTGGAAATGAAACATAGTAACGACCAAGGGCCTCATCAAATTCCCACTTCAGCTCAGTTGTGCCCTCTGCGGTGGTATCATCGGTACCTGCATCTGTTTTGTTAGAATCTGTGAGTCACGGGGACTCAGCAATCTCACACCCACGAGATCAAGACTATTTTAGCTTAAGGGAAGGTTGGTGTAATGAGGTGGAGCTGCAGCAAGCGACTAGCATATATGGTGGCTACATAGCAAAAGAGAGCGAGAAGAGATGCAAGGCACGGTCGTGAAGCTAGTAGCGATCAAGAAGTGATCCTGAAACTACTTACGTCAAACATAACTCCAACACCGTGTTCACTTCCCGGACTCCGCCGAGAAGGGACCGTCACGGCTACACACGGGGTTGATGTATTTTAATTAAGGTCAACTTCGGGTTTTCTACAACCGAACATTAACAAATTCCCATCTGCCTCATAACCGCGGGCACGGCTTTGAAAAATAATACCTGCAGGGTGTCCCAACAGCCCATCATAAGCTCTCACGGTCAGCGAAGGATAAACCTTCTCCGGGAAGACCCGATCGATCTCGGAATCCGGTTCGCATGACATTTTGACAATGGTAAAACAAGACCAGCAAAGCCTCCCGAATGTGCCGACAAATCGATAGGAGCTGCACATATCTCGTTCTCGTGGCACACCGGATGAGCAGTCCGTACAACTAAAACCAGACCTCAAGTTTCCTTGAGGGGCGCTGAAAGCGCTCTAGTTTGGACCAACACTCGGAGGAGCATTGGCCGGGGGTTAAATAAAGATGACCCTCGGGCTCGCGAAACCCAAGGGGAAAAGGCTTAGGTGGCAAATGGTAAAACCGAGGTTGGGCCTTCTTTGGAGGAGTTTTATTCAAAGCGAACCGTCACGGGGTCCCATAAATCACCCAACCGCGTAAGGAACGTAAAATCAAGGAACATAACACCGGTATGACGGAAACTAGGGCGGCAAGAGTGGAACAAGTCACCAGGCATAAGGCTGAGCCTTCCACCCTTTACCAAGTATATAAGGTGCATTAATTAAACAAGAGATATTGTGATAACCCAAAGTATCCGTGTTCCAACAAGGAACAAACTTCATCTTCACCTGCAACTAGCAACGCTATAAGAGGGGCTGAGTAAAAGCGGTAACATAGCCAATCAACGGTTTGCTAGGAAAGGATGGTTAGAGGTTTGACATGGCAATATGGCTGGCATGATATAGCAAGTGGTAGGTAACGTAGCATAGGCATGGCAAAAAGAGCGAGCATCTAGCAAGCAAAGATAGAAGTGATATCGAAGGTATGGTCATCTTGCCTGCAAGGTTCTCAGAGTTGTCGAAGGCTTGATCCTCGTAGGCGTTCTCAACAGGTTCCTCGTACACGTACTCGTCTCCCGGCTCTACCCAAAGCAAGAACACAAGCAATGGAACAACAATCAAACAAGGAGCAATGCACAAGCAATATGATGCAATACATGACATGCTATGCGGGATGTGATATGCAATGCATATGTGTGCTCCAGAAGGAAAATGATGAACAAGGCATCAACTTGGCAAACCAAGTATATCGCAGGAAATATGGGATGATTTCGGTTGAAATCGATATAAAGATCACCGGAATCGGATGCACGGTTTGCAAATGACAAGCAAAACAAGAATGACGTGAATCTGCGTTTAACAGCACGATGCTACTTGGCATGCAACAAGAAACTATGCTACAGCACCCCAACATAAAAACAAAGCATATGGTAGTGATCTACAGGAGATGCTTAACAAAATAGGAACACTGAGCTACGGCTAAATCACATCATAACAGGCTCAAACAAGCATGGTGAATGTGCAAAAAATATCAGGTTCACAGACTTGGTGAGAATACTAGTATGCCAGAAATTAACATCAGGAAGGCATGTTTAGAGCAAGCAAACAACAAGCTACAGGAACTTATAATAGCAAAACAAGACATGGCAGGAATCTACTCAAAGCATAGATCAAAAGTCCCTTACTGACCATAAGCCAAAAACGTCCATAAGAAATGATGGCACCCATGTAAACATAGTAAGTTTTATTAACGGTTCCAGACTTAGTGAAGTTTCAGGGCATGGCAAAAAGAGATTCAACATGACATCTTTACAAGCTTGATTAACTCACTAACAGGCATATCATGGCATGGAACAAGTACTTGCATGAAGTAGACATGAAAATGAAGCTATCCTTGTGCAAAACAACCTCATAGCATGCTTGAAATAACCCACACAAAAATGACAAGACAACAACATGATGTAAAATGACTTGTTCATGAACTTGCTCAAATGCAGAAACTAATGCCACCACTGGATTGGTGGGATTTTTCTACCCCAAAAACATATATAATAGATTAGGGTTGCTGTAGAAAAATATTCACAAGTGCATTAAGTTAAAACCTGCCCTAAATGGAATATGACGAAATGGCATTTTCCATAATTGGAAACGTCCGAATTGGACTTGCCGAAATGGAAAGGTACTACATGCGAAATGGTATATTAAGTAGGAACAGAAATAAAACACTTAATAATAATAAAAATAAAAAAACAAAATTAAAAAAACAGACATGCTAAGAGAGTATGACGGTGGGGCCACCCATCATACATACAAAGTCAAGAAATGGATAAAAGGGGGGTTAATATGCAGCCGAGGGGGATCGAACCCGGGTCTCCCTTTGTGGCTCTGCTACTGCAACCACTGGGCTAGGCGGGCGCTGCTGATAGGGGAAGGGCTTGGCCCTTTTAGAAAAGCGCCAGGTCGCAACTCTGTTGCAAACAAAGAGGACGACAGCGCCGGGCGAGGGCAACGCAGCAGCAACCCGGTGGGCCTGAGGGCCTCCGCGCCGTCGCGGAAAGGGAAAAAAGGACGCGCGCATCTGAAGAAAAGCGAGGCGCTCGAGCTCGGCAGTTGCTCGACTTCGGGGCCATAAGCGTCCTGGGCGAAGCGGCAGAGGACTCGCCGGGCTGTGAGTGGCTTGCGAGTGCGCGTGGCGTAAGCGAAGTCTTGTGGCCGCCACGGAGCACGAAGAGGGGGAACCGGAGCAGGGACATGCAAAACACGCTACGGTTGCACCGCACTGCACCAACAAATTCAGAAACGAAGGAGCACTGCGAGCGCGGAAAAGACACGGGTCGGACGCGCCCTACGGTTGCCTAAATGTCAGGGAAAGGATGGGAGAGGGAGGTGCGTTACCCAGCTCACCCAAGGACACGGAGTAGTCGACGGAGACGAGCTGCCGGCGACGCGGTGGAGCTCTAAATCGTGGCGCGTTTTTTGACCGAGAGGTAGGAGGAAGCAGGGGACGTCGATGAACTCGTCGTCCGGGCACCGTAGTCGACGTCGTGGAAGGAGACAATGGCGAGGAAGAAGATGGACATGAACTGCGGGGTTTGGAGTGGCTGGAGAGCACGCCGGCGACAAGGCGCGCTCCCAGGTGCGCTCGAAACGGGACAGAAGCGGCAGATCTGGTGGCTAAACTCACCTGGAAACGGCGGCGGCGGATGAGGGAAACCCTAGGCAACGCGAGGGGCACGGAAGCTGGGGCTTATAAGGGCTAGGGCGAGTAGTGCGAGCTCACGCGCGCTTGTGCTCGCGGTCCCCATGGCGATGACTAGAGGAGAGGGAAAAGGTGGGTGCGGGAAACAGGGGAGGCGCTGACGAGCGGGGCCGACCTATCCACGTGTCGAGGGTCTAGCGGGGGTGCGCGCTTGTGTGGGTGAGAAAAGACGAGGGCGCGAGCGGGCTGGCTGGCGCTCTGGCTGGGCTGGCTGGCTGCGCGGGGCGCTAGCTGGGCCGGCCTGGGAGGCCGAGGCCCAGGGGGGGTTGCTGTGCTGGCTGCTGCTGCTGCTGCTTCGTTTCTATTTAAATAAACAGAAATAGAAACAGAAAATCTCAGGAAAAAGGGAGAGGAGTTAGAGCATAAAGAAAATACTCTCCAACTCCTGGAATTATCCACTATTTTAATAAATTGCATTGGGCATTTTTTAGAGGTAGAAAAATAAGACAAGTTTGAAATATTTTCAAACTTGTGTCATTTTTGAACCTGACCAAAACAACTTCAAATAAGGATATCTTTGGCAGAGAGGTTTAGGGCAAGGAGCAAGATTAACAGGGAGAAGATGAACATTAAAAGAGAAGGAAAATTAGCACTTGATAAGAGAAGGAAGGAGGAGGAGTGATGGAGCCATGGTTGAAAAGGGGGGACAAGGTCATGCCCATGATGCTCATGGCAACAACATGAATGACAACATGCAACATGAGATGGCATGAGATGAAGATGCACTATATGATGAGGATGAATGCAAAATGACAAGAAGCACAAATGCAATATGTCTAAAAGGAATATGACAATGAAAAGAATAAAACCACACCACAAAACAAGATGAGGCCAAACATGATAAAACCCACAAGAATTGGATGAAGGTCAAGTTGATATATTGCCAAATCTAGACATGTTACATCTGGGGTGTTACAGTGACGTCTAACGAAAATCATGCTTATAGTCAGTCTCCAAGTACTATGCCAATCGCCCTAAAATAGCTCTGGACCAAAAATAAAGTTGTGACACTATGTACAAATAAATAAAAATAGATTTGTTCTTCTTTCGGAAAAGAGTACTCCCTAGAAAAGTGCCAATATAAGCTACTAGTATTTGATTACATGATTTGCTTCCAAGAAAGATCCGTCCACAGAGAGCGCCACCCATCCCACTAGTGGAGGATGCCAATGCTTATATGGAGCATGGTTGGTGTCAGTAATTTTTACTTGGCACGTCGCACTCTGCATATATGACGGTTCCATCTGTACATTTGTGCAGTTCCACCAAAATGAAGCAGAATAACCCTGTTTGCATAGATAATGAAAAAGCGTGATTACATTATCTAATTGATGAAACATGCACTAATAAATATAAGAAACTTCATTTTCTTAATGGGAAAATATTGCAATAGTATCACAACATGCCATGCTCCGAGGGCGAGATGGGCCCTATGATGCCTCATACGGTAGGCCTCATACTGGAAATCGACCCAATTCTCCCCGATACACCTTTTGCCAGTGTTGAACATCAGTGTACAGCGGTAGTACAAGGAGGGGCCGTGAGACATTCCAATCTCTTTTTTTGTGCAGATCAACTAAAATTAAGCACCTAGTTTGCAGAAACACTTAAACATTAACAATGGGACTAGTTAATGAAACATATACTAATAAAGAGAAGAACATTCTTTATCTACATTGGAATTGAAATGATAGAGAGGACACTTGGCCTATTTTAACTGTATTATTACCTCATTTTGTCAGTGGCGCTAGGGTCGAGCAGGTGGCAAGCGAGGTGTACCGTGTGTCGCAAGGATGGAGGCCGGGGTTGCTTAGATTGGGATGCTGAAGCAGGCTCTTTCAGTCCCAATCTTCCCCCCTGATGTTTCTATGGTAGCATTTTGGTTGTAGTCCAAACTTCATCGAGTTGGTCATGCGTCCTCCTACCTGCCTAGTTTATTTGGGGAACTTGTCTCATGCTAGTACTCAGTCCGTTCTAGTAGTAGTGGCATAACTTCCCATTTACACTGAGATGTTGTCGGATAATGGTTCTCTATGGTTGGGTTTCTTTAATGAAATTGGAGGAAACACCCTCTTTTGATATATAAAAAAATCGGTGGCACTAGCGGTGCCAAAACATTGCCTCAAATTAGTAGCGCCACTAGATTAAGGTGCAAAATAATAACATTACTGCTTTATCATGGCAGTGCCAAAACAGTAGCACAAGAGCAGAGTCAACATGCTGGATCTTTGGCAAACGGTCGGACCAAAAAGGAACATACCTCACGATGAGAACCATATATGCAGTCAACGCCATCGTAGAAGGGATGACACCAGTCACCAACATGGATGATTCAATTCATGGGATCTTTTTGTGCATTTCACCTAAAATGAAGTAATATCCCATGAGTTAGCAGCTTCTTCTTCATTAGTTGCAATAAAATTGAGCAACATCAAGGTTGGTCGTGAAGCTCATGGATTGTTCAACTATAATTTGGATATCATTTGTGCAGTTCAACTAAGATCAAGCGTGAAATGTATATCTACGTTAGCACAAAAAGGAGGAAAGGAGGGTGACTAACAAGTGATGAAACATACATCAAACGAAAAGAAGCATGTTCCTTATTTGAATGGCGATCCTACAAGGACAGTAGCAATTTCTAAAGCAGAAGCATTGCTAGATATTAGTGTGGGCATTAGATTAACTATGGCAACCGTTAAATATGACATTACTTTAATGGTGTCAGTGCTTCATTTTACCAGCAAAATTACATTAAAAGCTGCTAAAGAGTTGGTATTTGGGCACGGGAGAGTAGGCGGACCATGGCAGTTGCATTTCTAACGAAAAGAAGCAACTTTTCTTAATGGGAAATTTAGCAAGACATGAAAAATAGTGCTATTGATTCATATTACTGGGGGCATTACATTGAAAACAACATTGGTTTAACGTGTCCTTACTTTTAATAGTGGGACTACTACATTTTACCAGTGCCATTACATAAGAGGGGCTCGGGGAAACAAACATCAGAACAGGATATCCACATCGGTCCCATTTTTGTTCGGTATAGCCACCTTATACTGCCTGAGGCTAGCAAATCTAGTGCTGGACATACTCTGTTGACTTGTCCCCTAGTCCCCACTTTCTTTCCTTTTTCAACCAATAGATTAGTTTATATTGAGTTTGTACTGTCTTTCCCTTAATTTCCCTATTAGACCAAGAGACCAGTTGGATATCCAGTCTCTGCTACTTTTTGCCCCCATTATTTCCTCTTTCGACCAAGTCCTAGATTTAGGTAAAGAGTCTTCCCCCACTCCTGATACGTCTCCAATGTATCTATAATTTTTGATTGTTCCATGCTATTATATTACCCGTTTTGGATGTTTATGGGCTTTACTTTACACTTTTATCATTTTTGGGACTAACCTACTAACCGGAGGCCCAGCCCGTATTGCTGTTTTTTTGTGCCTATTTCAGTGTTTCAGAGAAAAGGAATATCAAAGTCCAAACAGAATGAAACCTTCGGGAGCGTGATTTTTGGAAAGAACATGATCCAGAGGACTTGGAGTGTAAGTCAAGAAGCAATCGAGGAAGCCACGAGGGTGGAGGGTGCCCCCCTACTGGGCGCGCCCCCTATCTCGTGGGCCCCTCGGGCATCCACCGACCTACTTCTTCCTCCTATGTATACCCACCTACCCCGAGAACATCAAAGGAGCCAATGAAAACCTAATTCCTCCACCGTAACCTTCTATATCCGCGAGATCCCATCTTGGAGCCTTCGCTGGCGCTCCGCCGGAGGGGGAATCGATCATGGAGGGCCTCTACATCATCTCCAAGGCCTCTCCGATGAGTTGTGAGTAGTTTACCACAGACCTTCAGGTCCATAGTTATTAGCTAGATGGCTTCTTCTGTCTTTTTGGATCTCAATACCATGTTCTCCTTGATCTTCTTGGAGATCTATTCGATGTAACTATTTTTGCGGTGTGTTTGTCGAGATCCGGTGAATTGTGGGTTTATGATCAAGTTTATCTGTGAGAAATATTTGAATTTCGTCTGAATTCTTTTATGTGTGATTAAGTTATCTTTGCAAGTCTCTTCGAATTATCAGTTTGGTTTGGCCTACTAGATTGATCTTTCTTGCAATGGGAGAAGTGCTTAGCTTTGTGTTCAATCTTGCGGTGTCCTTTCCAAGTGACAGCGGGGGCAGCAAGGCACGTATTGTATTGTTTCCATCGAGGATAAAAAGATGGGTTTATATCATATTGTATGGGCTTATCCCTCTACATCATGTCATCTTTCTTAATGCGTTACTCCGTTCTTTATGAACTTAATACTCTAGATGCGTGCTGGAGAGCGGTCGATGTGTGGAGTAATAGTAGTAGATGCAGGCAGGAGTCGGTCTACTTTTCATGGACGTGATGCCTATATACATGATCATGCCTAGATAATCTCATAATTATACGCTTTTATATCAATTGCTCGACAGTAATTTGTTCACCCACCGTAATACTTATGCTATCTTGAGAGAAGCCACTAGTGAAACCTTTGGCCCCCTGGTCTATCTTTTATCATATAAGTTTTCAATCTACTTTTATTTGCATTTTTACTTTTCCTATCTATATTATAAAATACCAAAAATATATTTATCTTATCATATTATCTCTGAGATCTCACTTTCGCAAGTGGCCGTGAAGGATTGACAACCCCTTTATTGCGTTGGTTGCGAGTTCTTGTTTGTTTGTGTAGGTGCGTGGGACTTTTGAGGAGCCTCCTACTGGATTGATACCTTTGTTCTCAAAAACTGAGTGAAATACTTATGCTACTATTGTTGCATCACCCTTTTCTCTTCAAGGAAAACCAACGCAAGCTCAAGACATAGCAACCCCCACCTCCTTTCTTCCCTCTTTGAACCATGTTGTCGGTGGAAAACAACACCCGTGGGATCACTAGAACCCTACTACGGTCGGCGGGTGCGAGGTTGTGGAAAGAGCGGGTCTAGGAGCCAGCACAAAGGTCATTTACCCAGGTTAGGGCCTTGAGGATGCATAATATCCTAGTCCTGCTTTGGTGTATATCTGAGTGTTCTTGAGCTAGCTACAGTGTGTGCGTAGTCCAAAAGAGTCGAATCCTTCTCTAGTATGCCTCGGGCCTCCTTTTATAGTCGAAGGGGGTACCACAGTGGCACACATGAGGTGGAGAGGTATATAGTGTACAAGCTTATCGCCTGTCATTACGGGACAAAGCACATTAAATGTGCTCCTTAGGTGTCCCCTTGCTTTACCGGGGACGGTAAGGAGGCCCATCCCATCCGTTGCCGCTTTGTCTTGCTCCGACGCGCATCTAGGCCAATGAGGCGTGCGGTGCCATGTTGGCTGGCAGGCTACTGAGTTAGCGCGGTGGCAGTGTCTTCACGAAGATCTACATGCCACCACACAGGTGCTTGCTGAGTTGGCCTACAGGCCTCACGTCGCCATGCAGGTGCTCGCCTAGTTGGTGGGCTGGCAGTTGTATGGGAACGGCGATGGAGTCTTGGCAGATGTGGCCTGACAACGGCCCCGCGAATGTCCTCGGCAAGAGCCTTGTCGGGGCCCCGGCAAGGGTCTTGCCATGGCATCGTGATCGTCCCCGGCAAGGATCTTGCCGGAGGTCTCGTAGATTTCCTCGGCAAGGATCTTGCCGAGGGTCATCTTCTTCTAGTCCTCATCCGATCTTGTGTGTTTACGATCTTCACAAAGATCTGCATGCCACCATGGAGATGGCTCCCGAGCCTTGGTCCCAATGTGGTTGATGGTGTTGGAACCGTTGGGCTCAAGGGTGGCGCGCTCTGCTGGTGTTGGGAAAGTTGCCCCGGCAAGGTTCTTGTCGGGGCTGCGGGGGCCGCGCCCGGCAAGGGTCTTGCCGGGGGAGTCCACCATGCCCTCCTTCTCTTTGCGTCTCTAGTCTTGGTGTTGCTTTGATTGTCCTGTGCCATCGGCTTTCCTCGTCTGCCCTGCTAAGTGTGGCCGTGGGCACGGCTCTGACTGCCCGTGCACAAGTAAAGGGGTACAAAAGAGAGCCCCTACTTTTGTACACCGACAGGAGCCCCCGGGCCTGGGCCACACATAAGCGCGATGCGTTGTTGGGCTAGGCCCAAAGCGGTCTTGTGAGACGGGCGGATTTTTACCATGGCAACTTCTTCGTCCGCCCGCTTCCCCATGACCCGCGTTGAATGCGTGACGTGGGGGTCGTGCGCGGAGTGATCGCAGCATGTTCGCGTCATCCGTGGTGAACAGTGAAGGGGCGGCTTGCGCGTTCCCTCAAAACGACAGAGCCGCCGCCCATTTACTCTCTCTATCTTGGAACCGTCGTCCCATGTTTCCCTCACCTGCTCCATACTATCACAACCCTAGAATTTGTTTGCAATAGTTGCATCGAGAGCACCCATGCATCATGTTTAAATTCAAGAAACTTGAATTGAGGAAATTTGGAAGCCTCAAAATTTTATTTAAAGAAGGGCAAATAACCCGGAAAATGTATCAATGTTTCCAAAATGCTCTTCAATGATGTTTAATATCTTTGGCAAGGGTTTTGGTCCAAACCAAAATATGGAACATTTTTGAGGAATAAATTTGGCTATTTGGATTTAAATCAATAAATATTTGAGTTGGATTTAATTCTTCTATAAAAGAATTTCATGTCAACAATTTGAAAAAATTTGTGAGTGGCTTTGGATAATTTGTATGAAGCCACATAAATCTTTCAATAGCTACTAAAAATGATTTGGTATAAAATCAAATCAAAACAAATTAAACAAAATAGAAAAACAGTAAATGTAAAAAGAAGAGAGAGAGAGAAAACCTTACTGGCGCCTACTAACGGCCCTGCCCGGCCCTGCCCAGCCTTGCCCATTGGCTGCTTGGCTCGGCCAGCAGTGGCAGCAGCTTCGATGGCGAAGCACCGCATGGGTGCCACGCACCTGGTCGCCGCCTCGCCGCTCCCCTCATCGAGCCCCGACGTGGATCGCTCCCCCTCTCTCCCGCGAACCCCTCGGACATCTCCTCTCCTCCCCAGCTCCTCCCCCTCGCGCTCCCCAGCCATGGCCGATGCCACCGTCGCCGCCCCATCGCCGTAGCCGCGCTCCACGCCGTCCGTGCTCCGTCTCGCCGTGTCTAGGAGCTCCAACGCCATCCTCTTTGTCGAGCTAGCCGAGCCCCGTGTGCTCGTGTGGCCCGAGTCCACCGCACCGACTTCGCCCGAGTCCGCCGTCGCCGGAGATCCCCTTCAACGCCGTCGCCGCATCAGTCCGTCCCCAACCCCGCCGGTTGCCTCCACGAGTGCCCTGTGAGCCTAGCTACCTCCCCTTCCCTTCCTATCTTGCCCCTGAGCTATGTAGCAACCGCACGAAGATCACCCGCACGCACCGCCGCGGAGCTCGTCGCCGACGTGCTCCCGGCCATCCTCCGGCCACCCCTCGGTGTCCATCGCACTCACCACGTCGCGTAGGGTCTAACCATACACTCCCCGCATCTCACCGCACACCCTAGCCTCGAGTTCGCCTCCACCCGAACTCCGTGCCGCCTAGGTCGTCGCCGGCGCCGATTCCGCCACCCGACCCCAACTAACTCCACCAAGAGCTGCGGTTTGTCCCGGCTCCACTTAGATGCCTTCCGCGACCCATTTGGTGGCGGGCAGCCAAAATCACTTCCGCCCGCTGCGTCGGCTCGCCCGTGCTAAACGCCATGATCTGATCGACTTGACTTTGACCACGGGTGGGCCTGGTTGACTCTGTTGAGTCAATGGCAGTGGGGCCCAGCCATGTTAACTAATCTGGTTTAGTTCTAATTATTTTTTTAGCTAAACTAATTGCACTGACACCCTAGACCCACAGTCAGGTTTGACCTGGACGTCTCCGTTGACTATGACATCATCCTGACGCATTGCTGATGCAGTAAATTAATTACTGGATTTATTCTATTATAGGAAATTCCAGAAAATATTCCAAACTTCTAAAATTCATAGAAATTCAACCGTAGCTCCAAATGAAACAAGTTATATATGAAAAATGATCAGAAAAATACAATCTATCCATCTGCACTGGTTTCATAGATGTTTAAGCAACTTAACCTTGCTGTTCATATCAAAACATGATAATGCACTTTATGAATTCATAGTTTGAGTTTGAATTTGAATCTTTGGTTCAAATAAGCTCAAACCTTTCTGTTCTTAGCTGCATTAGCCCAAATCACAGCATATTGCCATATCATGATCATGCATCATATTGTGCATTGCATTGATTGTGTTTCTTCTTTGTTTGCCGGTGTTTGTCCCTCTCGATGGCGTGGTTCCGAGCGATTATTCGATGACACCGATGGAGAACTATATTATCTTGAAGTGCGTGCAAGCAAAACCCCTTGTTCATTCGATACAATCCCACTCTCTCACTCCTGCTCTATTTTACTGCATTAGGACAACAACGATTCAACTGTTACTTGCTGCGGTAGTTGAACCCCTTTATCCTCTGCATGACCTGTCATTTCCATAGTAAATAGATGAAACCCACTAGCATGAGTAGGAGTTGTTTGAGCCCTGATCTGCCTACTCATTCATGCTTGTTTGCCATGCCTGCTATTGCTTAGAGTTGAGTCAGGTCTGATTCATCCGGGATGAATCGGAGGTGTGTAAACATGTCCTACTGTTGAGAGCTAAGTGTGTGAACATGATTTGGTAAAGGTAGCGGTGAGAGGCCATGTAGGAGTACATGGTGGGTTGTCTCATTGCAGCCGTTCTCGGAACTGAGTTACGTGTTTGTGATCCATGAGCAGTTACTACCACACATTGGGCTCAGGCGCTCCAAGCCCTCTCGGCTTCTTAATCACCCTTGTTCTCTGTCCGGGAGTTGCAACTAGTTTCGGTGTTTGTAGGTAGTGTTAGTAGTCTATCAAGTGGCACCCGTGCATGTGGGCTTGGGACAGACTAAACACTGATGGCCGGTGTACCAAGTGGCACCCGGATGGTGGACTTGGGAACCCTGCACACATCGTTTGGGGCCGTGAGCGACACCCCGACCGGATCTCCGTGCGGATGGAACCCGAATAGGCGATAAACCTGGACGAGAGACTTGAGTGTTTACGTAGGTCGTGGCCGACTCCCTCGCCCGGCTTCCTCTTGAAGATTGCCGAGGTACATGGCGTGTCTGAGGCGATAAGTGGCGAGCGTGTGTGAAGAAGTATACCCTGCGGGGTTATCATTATCTATTGAATAGCGGATTCCTCGGATATGGAAACTTGGACCCCTTGTACAGTTCATAGACAAGTGAAAGTGGATGCTCTAAAATACGCAAGATAAGCGTGAGTGCTATGGATGGCGTTCTCGTAGGGAGATGGGAGCGGATCCATAGTGGAGTATGGATATGGTGAATATGTGGACTCGTGTGCGCCACCTCAAAAAAGTTACTTGCAGTCGTAGTTCAGGATAGCCACCGAGTCAAAGCTGGCTTGCTGCAGTCAAACTGCACCATCCCCTTTGTTGATAATGATGCATATGTAGTTAGTTCTGACTAGGTACATTTGTACTCACGTTTGCCTATTTTATGTTTTTGCAGAGAGACTTCAGTCTCGCTAGTAGTTCCACGTGGACTTCGACGTTTAGCTTGTTACCTCAGCTACGATCTTGTGCCCTCGGCGGGATCGGTAGATAGTCGCTTCTCGGCCTTTTTCATTTGTAGATGTCGTACTCGGACATGTTGAGCTTCGCTTGTGCTTTGACTTGTATGCTCTGAATCTGGGTCGAGAGACCCATGATTGTAATATCTCGCTCCTCGGGCCTAATGAATAAATACTTGAGTCGTAGAGTCATGTTGTGATGCCATGTTGTATTTGCACATATCGAGCATATTGTGTGTATGTTATTGAAATGCTTGGTATGTGTGGGATCGACTATCTAGTTGTTTATCCTTAGTAGCCCCTCTTAGGAAATGTCTCCTAGTGTTTCCACCGAGCCATGGTAGCGTGCTCTTTGCTCGGAACACTTAGGCTGGCGGCATGTGTCCTTCTTCGTTCGTATACGTCCTTCGGGAAATGTCCGCGATGAATACGAGTCCTATTACCCGCTACAACCCGGTTCACGAGTCACCGCTAGCCAGTGCTACAGCCTGGATTCACTCGCGATGACCGACACGTTCGATCTTTGGGTCATGGATGTACGTCCTGTAAGTTTGTGCCACTTTGGGTTTCGACTAGCCATGTCAGCCCGGGCTCCTTATCATATGGATGCTAGCGACACTATCATATACGTGTGCCAAAAGGCACAAACGGTCCCGGGAAAAGGTAAGACGACACCCGTGGGGATACCGTGCGTGAGGCCGCAAAGTGATATGAGGTGTTACAGGCTAGATCGATGTGACATTGAGTCGCGGTCCTGACACATACGCCACGTACGCCGCATGCACGGCGTGGGGTAGGTGACAGATGCATGGAATATGGGAAGGCATGAGCGGTCCGATACCAGCATGCCTTCAATTGGGCGGGGAGGGCAGTCGATGGCCTCGCCTGCTGCCACTTTAATGAGCCAGATTCGAGCGGGCTCTTCAGGGGCTTAGAGCTAGTCCTTCGGCCTCCCCTCCCCAACTATAAAAAGGGGACTCTGGGGCAGGAGGAAAAGCATCTCCCCGTGTCTCCCCCTTGTCTCCATCCTCACCCACGGTCATGGCGAGGGGGCATGGCCACGGCCGTTCTTCTGTAGAGGCAACCAGGTCCTCCTCCCGCCAAAGAGCTGCAGCGGTCAAGGAAGAGCTCGATGCCTAGGGTGAAGGCCACGCTCGAGGCAGGGCCGCTGGACGGGGCCGCGGTCGGCGAGGCGGTCGAGGCAGAGGTGGGCATGGAAGGGGAATGCTTGCGCCGTCTCCGTCTCTGTTGCCATCTCCTCCTGCTTCGTCGACGCTCGAGTTCATCTTGCAGCTGTGTGGGCCACCGCGCTGCAGCCTTCGTCTTCCCCGGGCGTTCACGAGTGTGCTGGAGGTCGACCAGCCACCGCGGCTGATGGTTCACATGAAGGGGTGTTTCCATGGCGACATGTGGGTGAACACAGGGTTCCCCACCCCTCAAGTGTTGCTCCTTCGCCGGGGCTGGAAAACTTTTGCACGTGCCCATTGCTTGATGGATGGGCACGACCTGTCCTTCAAGCTAGCAGAGAGTGATTTGCTAGGTCTTCGGGCGCTCGGGACACAGGCTAGGGTGCTGTGCGGAGAGCTCGACTGATGGCGAAAGCTCCTCTTTGGGCGAGAGTGACGAGGAGGACAGCGACAGCGACAACAAGGGTGGCGGGCGGGAGGATGACGGGTCCGACTAGGCGTCGGGCACACCGTTCTTGGGCGACGGCGGCAGCACCATCATCTGCATCGCGAGCTCCTTGAACTTCTCGGGGTCGCCTCCTTGGGCTGCTAGCGTGGGAAGGCCGGAGAAGACGAAGAAGGCGGCGGTGGGCCATCAGGTCAGAGTAAGATGGCACCGACGCCTTCATAGCGTATTGGCAGCCCGCTGCCTCATCTTTCGGCATTTCTCCCAGCACCATCATCACCAGCCCTCTTATGGGTGGACGCCGATATGTTCTCTTGGCGTCTTCTGCTGCTCGTACCTCGCCTAGGCACTCCTTTTGCCCTCCTGCCATCTTGTTCCATTTCCTGGGGAGAGGGACAAGAAAGGGATTATGAGCATATTATCTCTTTTTAGTTTGTAAGCCTATGGGCCTTCATTAAATTTAAAACTTGTAATCCCCATGCTCATGTTTACATTCCGTACGAACTGTACCTGTATGGGACGTATTACTGAAAAAAGGGTGCTTGTTGGGTTCTATGTGCGTGAGCGAAGCCCATGCCAAGGAAAGAATCCTTGTTATTTTTAGGATAAACATTGTCGCCCGGCAACAGTCCTTGCCGTCCGCTTACTTCATTCGACCATACTCATGCTCTTGGCGGAGGTAGGGGCGAAGTAGGGTTAGGCCCTACGTTTGCCTCCTTGTCACCGTGACTACAACCAAGTTTCGACCCAGGGAACAGCTCTTGGGTACAGGAAAAGGGGAGCACGGTGGCCTAGGAATAAAACAAGGTTTCGTATGTCCCAATTCCATACGAGAATGCACAATGGGGGATAAAGGACTTATCTGAATCCGCAGCCCCCCGGCAACCTTGGCTTGCCATGGTTGGACCCTTGTGTCTTCAGCCCCCGGCAACCTTGGCTTGCCTGGACTAGAGCACCGGCTCGTTCTCTTTCTTCCAAATAGCTCAGCAGAACTATCCATGTACCCTGCGAACCAAAGAGGACAGAAAGGAATAGAGAGACGCACAGTCGACCTCTATGCTAGGGGTTAGTTGCCGCTAAGCACTATCAACCCTAATCAAGGGAGAGACTCAACCTAGCATGCATGCTATAACTTAGGGTGCCACCGCTTCATTTATTTATGCTCAGGGTTTGTGCCTGGCTTTGTATAGAGGGTTACATGCCTTTCCGACAAGGCTTGTACAAAAGGTGGTCTACCGGGGGGCCCGGCAACCGCGCCTTATGGGTAAAACTTGCGAACATGCTCGATGTTCCAGGAGTTGCTCACTGGAATGGCATCTTCGGTCTCGAGGCGAACTGCATCGGGCCTGGTGACTCGTATTACCTGATAAGGGCCTTCCCACTTTGGCGTCAACTTGTTGGAATTCTTGGCCGATTGAACACACCAAAGAACAAGGTCGCCTTCCTCAAAGCTTTGGGAATAAACCTTGCGGCTATGGTAGCGGCGCAAGGTTTGCCGGTAGCGTGCTGCTCGAAGACGATCTTCCTCGAGGAACGTCGTGTCATCTTGCCGCAATCGCTCTTGCTCAAGCTCATCATAAGCGAGCACTCGAGGTGACCCGTATGTGAGTTCCGTGGGGAGAACTGCATCTGCCCCGTATACCAGGGAAAAGGGTGTCTGGCCGGTGGCTCGATTTGGCATCGTTCTGATCGACCAATAAACTGCCGGTAACTCATCAATCCAGCGCCTTCCACTCTTGTGTAGCCTGTCAGAAGCCTTAGTCCTTAGGCCTAGCAGTACTTCAACATTTGCCCTCTCTGCCTGGCCGTTGCTCCGTGGGTGTGCCACGGAAGCGAAACAGACCTTGCTGCCAAGGTCTTGGATGTATTGCATGAAGGTGTGGCTTGCGAACTGCGTGCCGTTGTCGGTGATGACTCTATTTGGCACACCAAAATGGCAGACCAGCCCCTTGAAGAATTTGATGGCTGATTGCACTGTCACCTTCCTCACTTCTTCCACCTCCGGCCACTTTGTGAACTTGTTGATTGCAATGTACAAGTAGTCAAAACCCCAGATAGCACGGGGGCAAGGGCCCAGTATGTCGAGCCCCCAGACCGAGAATGGCTAGGAGAGAGGGATTGTTTGAAGGGCTTGAGCAGGCTGATGAAGCTTCTTTGAATGGAACTAACACGCTTCACACTTGGTTAGTAGTGCCGTTGCATCCTGGAGGGCAGTGGGCCAGAAAAACCTTGCTGGAAGGCCTTGCCAGCAAGGGCCCTCGACCCTATGTTGGAGCCACATATGCCTCCATGTATCTCTGCCAACAGCTCCAGTCCTTCCTCCTGGGGAATGCACTTAAATTTCACGCCGTTTGGTCTTTTTCTATATAGAACGTTGTCAACAAACTGGTACATTGTAGACCAGCGGGCTACTTTCCTGCTTCTTCTGCTCCTCAGAAGCTCCCTGTTGGAGGAATCGGACGGTATGATGTGCCCATGCCGGAGCTTGGGGCTCGATGGCAAAGACTAAAGGCATTTCCTCTGCGATGGGAGTGGCTATCTCTACGGCAAGGGCTTGACACCCTGTCAGAGTCGGTTGCCCCACGGCAGGCTCAGTGTCCATGGCAGCATCTTCACCAGCGTCTCCTGGGAGCTTGGTGGGAAAGTACTTGCCGGGGCCTGATTTCTCCGCTTGTTCTTCTATGTCAATGGTTCAACGGATGGTTGAGTTAACCAACGCACAAAAGTACCTGGTTCCACAGGTAGTTTGAGGACAGCATGCTTAGACAGGTAGTCGGCGATATCGTTCTCCACTCGGGGAACATGCTCTGTCTGTATACCGTCAAAATGGTCCTCTAGCTTCCTCACCTCATCCACATAGGCCTCCATCAACAGGCTTTGATAATCTTTGTTGACTTGCTTGATGACAAGCTGTGAATCACCTCTGACGATGAGCTTCTTGATCCCGAGGTCTGCCGCGATCCTGAGACCGGCAAGCAAACCCTCGTATTCAGCAGTGTTGCTCATCGACATCTCCCTAGGAAAGTGCATCTGGATTACATACTTGAGGTGCTCTCCGGTGGGTGCGACGAGCAGCACACCAGCACCGGCGCCTTCCAGTGAAAAGGCCCCGTCAAAGTACATAATCTAGTTGCGGCTTGTTTCCTTGTCGAGAAGAGTTGTCTCCTGGATCTCTTCGTCAGGCATCGAGGTCCACTCTGCAATGAACTCTTCCAAGAATCTGCTCTGGATTGTCGAAGTACTTTCAAACTTCAAACCAAAGCTCGACAGCTCCAAGGCCCATTCCACAATCCTCCCGGTTGCGTCCGGGTTATGCAGTATCCGTTGCATTGGGAGGCGGGTGACGACGGTGATCTCGTGCACTTGGAAGTAATGATGCAGCTTCCTTGAGGCCATAAGAAGGCCGAAGAGAAATTTCTGCACACCAGAGTACCTTGACCTAGCCCCCTGCAAGAGGGAGCTGACAAAGTAAACCAGGTGCTACATCATCTTCTTCTGCACCACCTTATTTGGTTGCACAGGCCCTATCTCACCTGCGCCATCCCATGCCGGGGGCCTCGCCTTGCGGGTACCAGGCCCTACCGGCGGGAGCTTTGGCTCGCCATCCGCCGGTCCTACCGTTTCCACTACTCCTTCGTCGACCTCCCTTTGCGCCACTAGCGTGGCGCTGACCACTTGATTGGTTGCCGCTAGATACAGCAGCAGTGGCTCTCGTGGTTTAGGCGCAACCAGTATCGGCATGGAGGAGAGGTATTTCTTGAAATCCTGCGGCGCTGCTTGACCTCTGGGGTCCACTCCATCGGGCCCGCGTTTTCAAGATTTTGAAAAAGGGAAGGGCACGCTTCAGCGAGACTTGGAGATGAATCGCTCATGGCGATACTTGCAGCCGGTGAGCAGCGCACATCCTTGATCCGCCTAGGCTCCTCAATCTGCGCGATGGCCTTGATCTTGTCAGGATTCGCCTCGATCCCACGCTATGACACAAAGAACCCGAGAAGTTTTCTGGACGGAACATTGAAGACACACTTCTCAGGGTTCAGCTTGAGGTTGATCTTGCACAAATTTGCAAACGTCTCTTCCAAATCTTGAACAAGTTTTGCCTTGTCCTTGGTTTTGACCACTATGTCATCCATATAAGCTTCCATATTTCTATGTAGTTGGGGCTCAAAACCAATTTGGACTGCTCTTGCAAACGTTGAGCTAGCACTCTTCAACCCAAAAGGCATCCGTAAAAAGCAATACATACCACACGGGGTGATGAATGTTGTCTTCTCTTCATCTTCTCTCGTCATGAAAATCTGGTGGTATCCTGAGTAGGCATCAAGGAATGACAACAAGTCACACCCGGCTATGGAGTCAACAATCTGGTCGATGCGTGGCAGCGGGAAAGTGTCTTTTGGATAGGCCTTATTGATATCTGTGTAATCAATACACAGCCTCCACTTCCCATTTGCCTTGCGCACCACCACCGGATTGGCCAACCACGTCGGATGGAGTACTCCTCTCACCAAGCCTGCCACTTCCAACTTCCTGATCTCTTCTGTGATGAACTCCTGCCTTTCCAAATCTTGCTTCATGACCTTCTACTTGACGGGTTGCGCATGAGGACAGAAAGCAAGATGGTGGTCAATCACCTCCCTGGGACCGTCGGGAATATCGGATGCTTGCCATGCAAACACATCGACATTCGCCCGCAAGAAAATGATGAGCGCGCCTTACTATTTTCTATTGAGGGTGGAGCTTATGGTGAAAGCCCCTCCCGTGCCATCCTCCTTGACGGACACCTTCTTGGTCTCTAGTGGTGCAGCTCTGGATTTCTTGCTCTTGCCGGTGGAGCTCTCAGGCACGTTAACGACGGGAGCACAACACTCCTAAGAGGTGCGCTTGCAGGAGTGGGTGCGAGAGGTCTTGCCGGTCTTCTTCCCTCCCAAGGCTTCGGCGGCAGAAGCAAGTGCCTCAGCGGCAGTCGCTGCAACTGCTTCCCGGTAGAGTAGGTCAGTGCAAATCAACGCATCCTTCTTGTTGGAGGGGACGGTGATGATGGTCATCGGCCCAGGCATCTTCAGCGTGTTGTAGGCGTAATGTGACGCCGCCATGAACTTGGCTAGTGCCGGGCGGCTGAGGATCCCGTTGTAAGGCAAGGGGATCTCAGCTACATCAAAGACAATCCTCTCCGTCCTATAGTTCAACTCGCCTCTAAACGTCACGGGCAGCGTGACCTTACCCTTCAGCTGACTCCTTCCCGGGTTGACCCCTTGAAACGTGCCCGTCTCTTCGAGGTCTCCATCAGGAATCTACAGCCTTTTGATCACAACAGGCAAGATCAAGTTCAGGCCGGCCCCGCCGTCAACTAACATCTTCGTCACCTTGAGGTTGTGTATTGTTGGTGAAACCAACAACGGCAAACACCATACCGCAGTCATGCGATCAGGGTGGTCCTCGGTGTCAAAGATGATAGGCATGCTGGACCACTTTAGTGGATTCTGTGCGTCGAATGATGGCTCCACTGGCTGTGATCTCACGCACCCCCGCTTGAGCGGCGGTGAGAGGTGTGCAACAAAGCGCCACCGTCAATGCACATGGCCTCCGTAGCTTTACGAAACTTCGTGGTCCCGGACTCATTGTCCTCGTCATGATCATCGTTTTCTGCTTCTTATCACGGCCCGGGAACCTCTCTTCTTGGTTATCCTTGCGCGGTGGCCCCTCGGCCGCCATGCTTCTTGCCAGATCCTTCAGCACCGTCCCGACCCTTCTCCTTGTCCCGCCTCTCATACTCAGCTTTTTGCTTCAATGCAAGAAGTTCAACTTGTCGGCAATTCTGGAGGTCGCGGCCCTTGGTGCTGTGGATCTTGCAGTGCTGCTTGTCGGAGCTTCCTGGCTTGTCGGCAGCCGCCAAGGCCCGGAAAGCGGCGCACCCGGCAATTTCCTTTCCCGGGTCGCTTGCCTTGGCCTTCTTGGCAGTGCTGGTGTCATCGGATCCCTCGACGGGAAGCACGGCCTTGCCCTTGCCCTTTTTGTTGTGGCGCCGGCCCTTCTTCGTCGGGGCGGCGGTGTCTTTGTCTGTGGAGTTGGTTTCCACACCAGCATCCTCACCAGGGTACTTCCTCCCCTCTTCATCTCGAGCGCGCCTGTCGGCCAAAACATAAAGTTTGGCCACATCCTTAACCTTGCTCATCGCCAGCTCTTCACGCAGCTTGCGGTTGTGCACATTCTGGTGGAATGCGCTGATCACAATGGCGGGATGAACATCTGGGATGTTATACTGCACCCGGATGAACCTCTGTATGTACTTGCGCAGGTTTTCACCTTCCTTCTAGGGGATGATATGCAAATCGCTTGCCTGGCCATGAGCTTGATGGCCCCCAGTGAAGGCGCCAATGAACTCATGACACAAACCCGACCAAGAAGAAATGGAATCCGCCGGCAAGTGCATCAACCATGACATGACATTGGTCTTAAGTGCCAACGGGAAGTAATTGACAAGCACCTTGTCGTCGCGGGCTCCAGCAGCTTGCATCGCGATGGTGTAGATGCTGAGGAACTCTGACGGGTGAATCTTGCCATTGTACTTCTCACCAACGTCGGGCGTGAACGTGCGGTGGGAGGGCCACTTGAACTGCCGCAGCTCACGGGTAAAGGTTGGGCAACCCACCTCGTAGGGTAGGCCAACGTAGCCTCCCTGTACCGGATGGTCCATAGTCGGCCCTGCCCGCCTATCTGACTGGTGGCGCGCATCATGCCGGCATTTGATGGTAGTTCGAGCATCTTCAAGGGCTTTCTCCCGAAGAACTTGGCGCTGATCGCGGTGGGTCCGTGGGTCGGACGACACTATGGAAATGTTATCACAAGCGTCATCATGACGGACCGACACCCGCGGTAACTGGCGTGGGGGAGGAGAGTGCACCATGGCTGCATCACCTCCAGCCCTTCCACCACTGGTATGCGGTGGCTCGATGGAGCGTCGGCCTACGGGCCCCGCTGGTCACGGCTCATCTTTGTTGGCGATGCTGACGGGGCTCCAGACGGTGGCTCTAAACTCGTCAAGCTTCTCCGCAGCAGGAGGAAAGTCGAGGAGCAGCTGCGCGCGTGCCAAAGCTTCTGCTGGCGTGGGCGGCGACGAAAGCTGCGTGGACCGTGACGCACTCCGACTTCTAACCACGTTAGAAGGAGCTCTATCACGGCCTTGCGGTTGTATGCCATTTTCGCCAGCACTTCGGCGTGCATCCTTGACTCCTTCGTCCCGTGAAGGATGCGCAGGACTCTTCCCACGGTGGTGCCCGGGGTCACCAGCGTGGTCACGCTGCTCATCACACACAACTTGGAAAGAGCGCGTCGTGGGCGCTGGCGTAGGTGTCTTGGAGGTTTCCGCGCCGCCGGTAGGTGGCACGGTGCTGCACTTGGAGCCCCGCGCCACCTGCTGGGGGGGGGGGGCAGCTCCGTCTTTGGATTTGGCGGCGTGCGACCTGTCATCCTAGGCACGAGTGACACTGCTCGCCAAGCTTTGACTGCCAAAGTGATGTGGGTGTTCGCGGGCCGCGCCTCGGCTTCCGTCCGCGACCACCCCGCCACTTGCCCGCACTGGTACGGGCCGTCCGGCTCTGGATGAACGATCGCCGTTGTCTTCTTCTTGGGAGCCATGGCGATGAAGAACTGCTAGACTAGCCGCTAGACGGATTTTCTGGCTGGGCCCCCTACCGTGGCGCCAAAGATGTCGGTGGAAAAGGACACCTATGGGATCCTGGAATCCCTACTATGGTCGGTGGCGAGGTTGTGGAAAAGCGGGTCTAGGAGCTAGCACAAAGATTGTTTACCTGAGGTTCGGGCCGCGAGGATGCGTAATACCCTAGTCCTGCTTTGGTGTGTATTTGAGTGTTCTTGAGCTAGCTACGGCGTGTGCGTAGCCCAAAAGAGCCGAATCCTTCTCCAGTATGCCTCGGGCCTCGTTTTATAGTCGAAGGGGGTGCCACAATGGCACACAGGAGGTGGAAAGGTATACAGTGTACAAGCTTATCGCCTGTCATTACGGGACAAAGCGCATTAAATCTGCTCCTTAGGTGTCCCCTTGCTTTATCGGGGATGGTAACTAGGCTCGTCCCATCCGTCGCCGCTTTGTCTTGCTTCGACACGCGTCTAGGCCAACGAGGCGTGCGGTGCCATGTAGGCTGGCTCGCTGCTGAGTTGGCGTGGTGGCAGTGTCTTCACAAAGATCTACATGCCACCACGCATGTGCTTGCTGAGTCCTAGAGGCCTCACGTCGCCACGCAGGTGCTCGCCCAGTTTGTGGGCTAGCAGCTGTATGGGAACGGCGGCGGAGTCATAGTAGATGTGGGCCTAGCTGCAGCCCTGTGGATGTCCTCGTCAAGAGCCACGCTGGGGCCCCGACAAGGGTCTTGACGTGGCATCACTGTCATCCCTGGCAAGGATCTTGCCAGAGGTCTCGTGGATTTCCTCGGCAAGGATCCTGCCGAGGGTCGTTGTCTTCTGCTCCTAATCCGATCTTGTGTGTTTACGATCTTCACAAAGATTTGCATGCCACCATGGAGGTGCCTCCCGATCCTTGGTCCCAATGTGGTTGATGGCGTTGGAACCCTTGGGCTCAAGGGTTGCGCGCTCTGCTGGTGTTGGGCAAGTTTCCCGGCAAGGTTCTTGCCGGGGCTGCGGGGGCCGCGCCGGGCAAGGGTCTTGCCGACGGAGTCCACCTCCGCCTCTTGCTCTTTGCGTCTCTGGTCTTGGCGTTGCTTTGATTGTCTTGTGCCTTCGGCTTCCCTCCTCTGCCCTGCTAAGTGTGGCCGTGGGCGCGGCTCTAACTGCCCGTGCACAAGTAAAGGGGTACAAAAGAGAGCCCCTGCTTTTTTACACTAACACAAGTAGTACTAGATTCGACTGCATGAAGTAGTTTTACCTCTTAACAGTAAAAATTTAGGTTGTCGGATTTCAGGTTCCGGCAGACCCTCAAGGTTCGAATTCTGGGGTGCACGCGGAGATCACACCTCCTGCCTACCTACGTCTCGTCGCCTCGCAAGGATATAAACTACACGAAGAACAACACAAGGGACACGGGGTTTATACTAGTTCGGGTCACCATTGTGGTGTAATACCGTACGCCTAGTTTGTGGTGTGGTGGATTGCCTCAGGGGCTGATGATGAACAATACAAGGGAAGAACAGCCTCGCGAGGGGCTGTTCTTGGGCTGATGCGGTGAACTGCTTAGGTGAGTTCAGTCGCCTCTCTCTCTCTCTCTCTCTCTCTCTCTCTCTCTCTCTCTCTCTCTCTCTCTAGCCTGCCCGAAATCTCGATGTCTAAATCTCTAGATGACTCTACGAGGGGTGGCTAGTCCTATTTATAGAGCAAGGCCCTGGTCCTCTTCCCAAATATTGAGCGGGAAGGGCGCCAACAATTGGCCATTTTGAAGGGGAACATCTAGTACACTTATCCTGACTAAAGTCTGTCCTCGCCTGCCAAAGACTCTGACGATGACGCTTTCCTGGGCTCCACGATGACCTCCATCCTGCCGTCCTGCTGGTCTTCGTCATGTTGCACCGAAATGGTTGCCTTTGCTTGATACTCTTGCCTGCGCTTGCTCCCTTTGAACCAAAGAGGAAACAAGGACTCTGCGTAGGCCGGCGCCCGCCTGGCCTCGATCATCATGGCTTGCATCATGGGCACCTCGTGAGGTACCCTGCCTTGATCTCTCCGCCTCCTGGCGAGCCATCCTGACGAGGATGTGCCCGAGGAAGCTTCCTGTCGTGTGCCCCGCAAGGCTTGGCCCCTCGCGAGGGTCTTGAGTATGTGTCGATGAAGATGGGCCATACTGGGCCACTCCCTGAGCCACGCCGTAGGCCGCAGGCAAGCAAGTCTGGGTACCCCCGTTTCCAGAACACCGACAGTAGCCCCCGGGCCCAAGGCGCGCCTAGACTTGGCTTAGCAGAAAAGCGAAGGGGCAAGTGCGAAGCGCCGCGGGCCCCATCAGCCTGCGTCCTTGGGCACCGCATGGCGGTTGATTGGAGGTGGGCGTCCCCGCTTCCCCACGACGCCTCGGCAACCGCACGGATCGACAAGTCCCTGCATGCAAAATGGGTCATGATTACCTGTGATCATGGAAGCCGGCGGTTGGCCTCCCCTGTCTATATGTACGGATTAGTGCGATCCTTTCTAGTCCATCTTCCTCTGCTCCTCCTCCTCTTCTTCATCTTCGCCATTGCTCCGTCTCACGCCAATGGCGCCCATCCGCCGGTTCTCCATAGAAGAGAAGGGAAAGGCCCCTCGAGAGGGCCCTGACCCGCTTCTGCTGAAGAAGCGGTTCGTCCTCTGCCGCCGAGACGAGGGTGCACGGCAGGAGGTATTGAGTCCCTGGTTTGAGCGGCCGCCGCCTGGATTCCCATTGCCCCTGCACACCCGGATCGAGGGTCCTGAAGGCGCAAGTGCCAAGTGTTGGGGAACGTAGTAATTTCAAAAAGTTTCCTACGCATACGCAAGATCATGGTGATGACATAGCAACGAGAGGGGAGAGTGTTGTCCACGTACCCTCATAGACCGTAAGCGGAAGCGTTATGACAACGCGGTTGATGTAGTCGTACGTCTTCACGATCCGACCGATCCAAGTACCGAACGTACGGCACCTCCGAGTTCAGCACATGTTCAGCTCGATGACGATCCCCGAGCTCCGATCTAGCAAAGCGTCGGAGATGAGTTCCGTCAGCACGACGGTGTGGTGACGATGATGATGTTCTACCGGCGCAGGGCTTCGCCTAAACTCCACGACGATATGACCGAGGTGGAATATGGTGGAGGGGGGCACCGCACACGGCTAACGAACGATCCGTAGATCAACTTGTGTAACTAGGGTGCCCCCTGCCCCCGTATATAAAGGAGCAAGGGGGAGGTCGGCCGGCTCTAGGGGGCGCGCCAAGGAGGGGGAAGTCCTCCTCCTAGTGGGAGTAGGACTCCCCTTTCCTAGTCCCACTAGGAAGGAGGAAGGGGGAAGGAAAGAGAGGGAGAGGGAGAGGGAAAAGGGGGCCGTGCCCCCTCCCCTACTCCAATTCGGACTCCTCATGGGGGCGCCACCTCCTGGGCTGCTGCCCTCTTTCTCGCCTCAGGTCCACTAAGGCCCAATACTTGCCCGGGGGTTCCGGTAACCCCTCCGGCACTCCGGTTTTCTCCGAAATCACCTGGAACACTTCTGGTGTCCGAATATAGTCGTCCAATATACCAATCTTTATGTCTCGGCCATTTCAAGACTCCTCGTCATGTCCGTGATCACATCCAGGACTCCGAACATACTTCGTTACATCAAAACTTATAAACTCATAATAAAACTGTCATCGTAACGTTAAGCGTGCGGACCCTACGGGTTCGAGAACTATGTAGATATGAGCTAGAACTATTCTCGGTCAATAACCAATAGCGGGACCTGGATGCCCATATTGGCTCCTACATATTCTACGAAGATCTTTATCGGTCAAACCGCATAACAACATCGTTGTTCCTTTGTCATCGGTATGTTACTTGCAGAGATTCGATCGTCGGTATCCAATACCTAGTTCAATCTCATTACCGGCAAGTCTCTTTACTCGTTACATAATGCATCATTCCATAACTAACTCATTAGCCACATTGCTTGCAAGTCTTATAGTGATGTGCATTACCGAGAGGGCCCAGAGATACCTCTCCGACAATCGGAGTGACAAAACCTAATCTCGAAATACGCCAACCCAACATGTACCTTTGGAGACACCTGTAGTACTCCTTTATAATCACCCAGTTACATTGTGACGTTTGGTAGCACCCAAAGTGTTCCTCCGGCAAACGGGAGTTACATAATCTCATAGTTACAGGAACATGTATAAGTCATGAAGAAAGCAATAGCAACATAATAAACGATCAAGTTCTAAGCTAACGGAAAGGGTCATGTCAATCACATCATTCTCCTAATGATGTGATCCCATTAATCAAATGACAACACATGTCTATGGTTAGGAAACATGACCATCTTTGATTAATGAGCTAGTCAAGTAGAGGCATACTAGTGACACTATGTTTGTCTATGTATTCACACATGTATCATGTTTCCGGTTAATACAATTCTAGCATGAGTAATAAACATTTATCATGATATGAGTAAATAAATAATAACTTTATTATTGCCTCTAGGGCATATTTCCTTGATCTCCCACTTGCACTAGAGTCAATAGTCTAGTTCACATCACCATGTGATTTAACACCAATATTCATATCTGTATATGATTAACACCCATAGTTCACATCGTCATGTGGCCAACACCCAAAGGGTTTACTAGAGTCAATAATCTAGTTCACATTGCTTATGTGATTAAAACCCAAAGAGTACTAAGGTGTGATCATGTTTTGCTCATGGGAGAAGCTTAGTCAGCAGGTCTGCATCACATTGAGCCGTATGTATTTTGCAAATATTCTATGTCTACAATGCTCTGTCGGAGCTACTCTAGCTAATTGCTCCCACTTTCAATATGTATCCAGATTGAGACTTAGAGTCATCTGGATCGGTGTAAAAGCTTCGCACCGATGTAACTCTTTACAACGGGCTCTTTTATCACCTCCATAACCGAGGAATATTTCCTTAGTCCTCACTAAGGATACTCTTGACCAATGTCCAGTGATCTACTCCTAGAGCAAGGTATACAATAGGTCTGGTACATATCATAGCGTACTTTATAGAACCTATGACTGAGGCATAGGGAATGACTTTCATTCTCTTTTCTATTTTCTGTCGTGGTCGAGATTTGAGTCTTACACAATTTCACACCTTTGCAACACAGGCAAGAACTCTTTCTTTGACTGTTCTATTTCGAACTATTTCAAAATCTTGACAAGGTATGTACTTATTGAAAAACTTATCAAGCGTATTGATCTATCTCAATAGATCTTGATGCTCAATATGTAAGTAACTTTACTGAGGTCTTTCTTTTTAAAGAACTCCTTTCAAACACTCCTTTATGCTTTGCAGAATAATTCTACATTATTTCCGATCAACAATATGTCATTCACATACACTTATCAGAAATGTTGTAGTGCCCCCACTCACTTTCTTGTAAATACAGGCTTCACCCTAAGTTTGTACAAAACTATATGCTTTGATCAACTTATCAAAGCGTATATTCCAACTCCGAGATGCTTGCACGAGTCCATAGATGGATTACTGGAGCATGCACACTTTGTTAGCACCTTTAGGATTGACAAAACCTTCTAGTTGTATCATATACAACTCTTCTTTAATAAATCCATTAAGGAATGTAGTTTTGACACCCATTTGCCAAATTTCATAAAATGTGGCAATTGCTAACATGATTTGGACAGACTTAAGCATCGCTACAGTTGAGAAAATCTCATTGTAGTCAACACCTTGAACTTGTCAAAAACCTTTTTGCGACAAGTTGAGCTTTGTAGATAGTAACACTACTATCAACGTCCGTCTTTCTATTGATGATCCATTCATTTTCTATGGTTTGCCGATCATCGGGCAAGTCCACCAAAGTCCACACTTTGTTCTCATACACGGATCCTATCTCAGATTTCATGGCCTCCAGCCATTTTTCGGAATCTGGGCTCATCATCGCTTCCTCATAGTTCGTAGGTTTATCATGGTCTAGTAACATGACTTTCAGAACAGGATTACCGTACCACTCTGGTGCGGACCGTACTCTGGAGGACCTACGAGGTTCTGTAGTAACTTGATCTGAAGTTTCATGATCATCATCATTAGCTTCCTCACTAATTGGTGTAGGAATCACTGGAACTGATTTCAGTGATGAACTATTTCCAATTTAGGAGAAGGTACAGTTACCTCATCAAGTTCTACTTTCCTCCCACTCACTTCTTTCGAGAGAAACTCCTTCTCCAGAAAGGATCCACATTAAGCAACAGAGATATTGCCTTCGGATCTGTGATAGAAGGTGTACCCAACAGTTTCCTTTTGGGTATTCTATGAAGACGCACTTCTCCGATTTGGGTTTGAGCTTATCATGCTGAAACTTTTCTACATAAGCATTGCAACCCCAAACTTTAAGAAACGACAGCTTAGGTTCATTGCTAAACCATAGTTCATACGGTGTTGTCTCAACAGATTTAGATGGTGCCCTGTTTAACGTGAATGTAGCTGTCTCTAATGCATAACCCCAAAACGATAGTGGTAAACCAATAAGAGACATCATAGATCGCACCATATCCAGTAAAGTGCGGTTACGACGTTCGGACACACCATTACATTGTGGTGTTCCAGGTGGCGTGAGTTGTGAAACTATTCCACATTGTTTTATATGAAGGCCAAACTCTTAACTCAAATATTCTCCTCCACGATCAGATCGTAGAAACTTTATTTTCTTGTTACGATGATTCCCCACTTTACTCTGAAATTCTTTGAACTTTTCAACTATTTCAGACTTATGTTTCATCAAGTAGATATACCCATATCTGCTCAAA
Organism: Aegilops speltoides; assembly: GCA_021437245.1. Lineage (NCBI taxonomy): Eukaryota > Viridiplantae > Streptophyta > Magnoliopsida > Poales > Poaceae > Aegilops > Aegilops speltoides. Next base: position 169,978,745 of record CM038141.1, on the reverse strand, counting down.
TCATCTTGTGAAGGTCAGAAAATAACGATACTTGCCACGAGCATCAACACTCATTGGATCGCATACATTGGTATGTATTATTTCCAATAAGTCACTAGCTTGTTCCATTGTTCCGGAGAACGGAGTTTTAATCATCTTTCCCAAAAGGCACGGTTCGCAAGCATCAAATGATTCATAACCAAGTGATTCCGAAAATCCATCTTTATGGAGTTTCTTCATCGCTTTACATCGATATGACCCAAGCGGCGATTGCCACAAATAAATTGCACTATCATTATGAACTTTGCATCTTTTGGCATCAATATTATGAATATGTGTATCACTACGATCGAGATCCAACAAACTATTTTCATTGGGTGTATGACCATCGAAGACTTTATTCATGTAAACAGAATAACAATTATTCTCTGACTTTAAATGAATAACCGTATTGCAATAAACATGATCAAATCATATTCATGCTCAACGCAAATGCCAAATAACATTTATTTAGGTTCACACTAATCTCGAAAGTATAGGGAGTGTGCGATGATGATCATATCATTCTTGGAACTACTTCCAACACTCATCGTCACTTCCCCTCAACTAGTCTCTGTTTATTATGTAACTCCTGTTTCGAGTTAGTAATCTTAGCAACCGAACAAGTATCAAATACTCAGGGGTTACTAAAAACACTAGTAAGGTACACATAAAATACTTGTATATCAAATATACCCTTGTTCACTTTTCCATCTTTCTTATCCACCAAATATTTAGGGCATTTCGACTTCCAGTGACCATTTCCTTTGTAGTGTAAGCACTCAGTTTCAGGCTTTGGTCCAGCTTTGGTCTTCCTCACGGGAGTGACAACTTGTTTTCCATTCTACTTGAAGTTTCCCTTTCTTTCCCTTTGCCCTTTTCTTGAAACTAGTGGTCCTGTCAATCATCAACACTTGATGCTCTTTCTTCATTTCCACCTTCGTCGATTTCAACATCACGAATAGGTTGGGAATCATTTTCGTCATCCCTTGCATACTATAGTTCATCATGAAGTTGTAGTAACTTTAGTGATGGTGGCTAGATAATTCTGTCAATCACTATCTTATCTGGAAGATTAACTCCCACTTGATTCAAGCGATTGAAGTACCCAGACAATCTGAGCACCTGCTCACTAGTTGAGCGATTCTCCTCCATCTTTTAGCTATAGAACTTGTTGGAGACTTCATATCTCTCAACACGGGTATTTGCTCGAAATATCAACTTCAATTCCTGGAACATCTCATATGGTCCATGACGTTCAAAACGTCTTTGAAGTCCCGATTCTAAGCCGTTAAGTATGGTGCACTAAACTATCAAGTAGTCATCATATTGAGCTAGCCAAACGTTCATAACGTCTGCATCTGCTCCTGCAATAGGTTTGTCACCTAGCGGTGCATCAAGGACATAATTTTTCTGTGCAGCAATGAGGATAAACTCCGTTCATCAAGGACATACTCTGTGTTCATATAGGTACTACCTCTGTCATGGTTTATTGGCCCCGTTCGTATTTTGTAGTACCAAACTTTGACTTTAGATTTAACTAAGTATATATTAATGCGTGTCATCGAAAATAATATTGTTGGAAAGCTATTCCCGGCTATGTTCATCTGCTATATGCAATAATTATGCATGTGCTTAGTCGCCGTTTAGGCGGCCGCAGCACGCTCTGCTCGCCGTTTAGGCGCCCTCAGGTCTCGTCCCTCTGCGCACTCTGCTATCTGTTTAGGTGCCAAGGATCGCTCGGGCCGTGTCCCTTCCCCCGCGCTCTGCTAGCGGTTGAGGGCCGGCACACGATCACATTGGGGAAGCTTTATTTATTTAATCTTCGATTATGTTAATTAATTATACCTCCAGAGTCGGAATCATCTGGCTCTGGAGGTATAGTTAATCAAGCTAAACTATGATCTTTGGCACCCGTTCCCGTCGCGCAACTCCATCTTGTCATCGACAGTTGGGGGTACTCCGGTATGTGTGGGTAACTAGCTACCAAGTGGATTAGTAGCGAGTCGCCACCGGCGGCCATTGATGTCGTTATTTATAGCTAGCAGCTCGCTAGGGGATCAGGGATTTTACAATTCACCCCTGTGGAGCACGGGAAGCCTTCGCTAGAGCACGGGAAGCCTTCGCTGGAACGCAGGAAGACTAAGTGGAGCACGCACCCCGACAACCATATGCGGTGTCATGTGTTAACATAAGGAAACGTATGTGTAACTTATCATCGCACACGAGTGCTCGCACACACATCGTGTGCGATACTCCAAAAATCGCAATGAACTAGTTTGCATTTTTGAATGTTTTTTGTACACACAGAATCGCACACAAATTAATTGTAGTATCCGTCTCAGCTATAATTTCTCATCGCAAATAGTTCATCCAAGTGGGTTGTTTGACGTATATCACACACATCTTGTTTACCCGTATCCTTTGTGTTCTTTTGGCTCATCACAAAAAGTTCATTTATGTGAACTGTATGCCACGTATCACACATATCTTGTTCAGTTTATCCGTTTCTGTTTTGTTCCCTAATCATAAACAGTTCATCCAAGTGAGTCGTATGCTGTACATCACACACACCTTGATCTGGCTGACCATTTCTGTTGTGTTGCCTAATCACAAACAGTTCATGGGAGTGAACTGTATGTCGTATATCGCACACACACCTTGATATGGCTGCCTATTTCATTGATACATCTCGCCATAAACAATTCGTATGGATTAACCGTATGCACCGCATTGCACACGCAACTAAAATATAAACCATGTTTGATGTATCCTTCATAGCAAACGTTCTACATCTTTTTCAAATGTTTTTACATCACCGTTTGCGATTAATGCATCGCACATAGTTTCGCAAAGGGTCTCCGATCGTTGTCTCGCGTTAGCAGCATCCTGCGGTAGTGTGTTATCATATTATATCATGATGTTTTGAAAAATTGTTGGCATATGAGGTATGTTATTATTGCTCTCTAGTTAATTATGCCAATGATATGAGTAAATGTGAATTCTAGGTGTTATAATTTACATGGTTAGTTCATGATATTTGCTGAAAACTTGGTTGCTATTTAAACTTATATACGGAAACAAGAACAAAAAAGTTCATAAAAGTCTTTCTTTATCACTGCTACTTGTGAGCACTTCACTAGGACTACTAGAAAATTGTTCTTTCATAACAAGATTTAACAAAGCGACATTAATATCACAAGTCTGCGCAATAGCGGTGGGAGGAGCAATCGGAGTACTAATAAATCATTATTATTAGTATTGGAAAAATCACACAATTTTGTATTTTCTTGAGACATTGCGACTAGGCAAACAAGACAACAAGCAAACAAAGAAGCAAACAGAAAAAGGCAAAAGGAAAATATTTTTGTATTTTTGTAAAACTTTTTAGAGATGGGGGAGCTGAAATCGAAAGGCAAATGACAAATAATGTAAATGCAAGGAGATGAAAGTTTATGTGTAAGTACTCTATAGATGTTGATGATGCCTCCGTGGCAACGGCGCCAGAAATTCTTCCTACTACTTGTGAGCTGCGTTGGGATTTCCCCGAAGATGAAGGCATACAACATAGGCGAACTCATCCTATGTCTCCCCGAGAAGCAGAAGAAAAAGCTCTCGCTCAAATGGGAGGGTCCCTTCATAATTGATGAAGTACTAGCAGCAGGAGCGTATAGTCTTTGAAACCTAGCGGATAATCGCCTCGAACCAAACCCATGAAAGACAGCTCGGCTCCGGCACTTCTATGGCTAGTCCGGTGTCTCCACTCCAACTAGCCTTTCTTTTCTTATAGTTTTCCTTTTCTTTTTGCTTTTTTAGTCATTAGCACCTCTTAGGCTGTGTTCGGCTAAACCGAACTATGTTAAGCTTCCTTGGGCATACATCTTTAAATGTAATAACCGATTATACCTGGGGGCTTCTTTAACGAAGCCGATCAATATACTTTTCGTGCATCTATTCGCCTCTGTCGTGTTTGCACCATTCCAATACTGTTTTTAATCCATTATATGAATCAACTTGACTTAAGTTTTGGTCAAGCTGGGTTGCCTCACTCCTATGCTTGCCCTCTATGTTCCCGATTGTTCGGCCCGAGGGTAAAGGTAGCACCTCTACGTTTATTATGGTCGGATTACCCGGATATGTACCTCGGATGGGTGAAGCTGAAAGCTAGCATTCTTAAGAACATAATTGGTCAACTACGAGGGAAGTGAAAATTATTGGTGATCATCAGCAAACACCCGGGTTTATTTTCCCGAAGTAACCATCACCGTACACTACAGGTGTCTGGTTAAAACGCCTATGGTCAACATAACAACCCAAAGAAAGAAACCCATGGAGGAACTATTTTCTTTGGAAGATGTTTCTTATGTTAAAACATTGTGTGCGTTATGTCTGTTCATAGCAAATGGCCAGATTGCCTAGTTCTCCAAAGTGACTTCCTATTACTATAGGTCACACAGTACGGAACACTCCCCCGACCAATGGCGGTGGAGGGAGAAGTCGATGGCCAGTTAAGACAATGTTTACAGCATGGATGGAGATTGTTTAATGTAAAGTACATAGATACATAGAATCAACCACCCTGCTTCTGATCAAGATTATCTATTATAGTATCCAGGGCGCAGTCTTCTTGAGATAACCATGCGGTTAGCCACTTGGTCATACACCAAATGCAGTGGCACTTCCTGCCCATCTAGCCTTGCCGGTCCAACCCGATCTAAATGCTCCAGGCCTAGTTTGGTAAAGCGGATCTTTAGCATGGCTCATGCCTCTCGTGCTCCTTCTTGGCAAGCCAACATCTTCCATAGCTTGACGCGATGCCGAGCTCCATTAAATCGATTGGCCAGTTCGGCCATCCGTTCTGGAGGCATCTCGGTTGGCCATAACGCCTTGCCCATGCCCTTCATAGCTTTCTGAGCGAGCTCGTGCATGATGGGCAGTTTCTTTCAGAGTTCCTCCAAGCGAGCTAGCCTCTTCTTGAGATGCCGGTCGGAGAAGCTGTCAAGAGGCGTGGCGGGTTTCTTACATTCACATCATACGTATGCTTTATGTGATCAAAAGTTGAAATTTCGCTTACCGAACATGCCACCTTTTAATCTCTAGTTCTCCTCGAGGGTTTCTTGCAGTTGGGATTTTAATCCCTCAATTTCTTCGGCATGTTGCTGATTTTTAGCTTTAAGCTTGTTCTTTTGATCATGGCTTCAAGCCTGTACCTAGCAGCTAGCTTCATGTCGTGATTCAACGTACCCTTGAGCCTCTTTGGCCGCGTTCAAGTCTTTCTCCAGCTGGCCTATGGACTCAGCTACTACAAGGCAATCATTTGTGCATAAAGGCGCCCTAAACAATTTGTGCATAGTAAAACTTTTTACTCACCATGTGCTTCCAGTGAGCGTCTTGACCTCCTCGGTTTGGCCTTTGCGGTGCTAAGCTGTGTTCAACTAAGCTCAAGGTCCTCGAGCAATTTTTTGTTTTTTTCCTTGAGGCCTACACCATATCGCAACATATGCATATTAAGACCCTTAATTCGGCCGTGCCATCCACATTAAGGCTCGGGGGCTACTGGGTCTGGATTTAGGTTCGGTTATGAAACCAACCACATATCTAAATGTTGGTGGATAGAAGATGGGCGATTCCCTCAAGTCTAGTTCAGGCAGCTCCGAGATATGCATCCACCAAACTAAGGGCATTAAACTCTTGTTTGAAAAACACAGAATGACATAGTGACTCCTTCCTCCGTCGGTGGTTCATCATGCTTTCAAGTTTGGAATTGGTAACCGAGACATCCTCGGGATCCTCTAGAAGCAGGTCTGCATGGGGGGGACCTTTGCGCTACCCCCGTCCCTAGTTGAAGACCTCGGCTTAGGATTACCATCTGGCGCTTCTTTGACGTCCTCAGATGAAGCCACTTGTGCACGTCCCCTGTGGATCTCGACAAAGATTATGAGTGCTTACAATGGCTACAGCAATGACCAAACTATTATCTCAAGGTGTTACCTCTTGGTTGAAGACGTGGTTGATGTAGTCGATGGGCGGCGCATGTTTGGGAGCTATACCATCATTTGGCGTTGACACAGCCGGTGGCGACTTGCGGTGTTTGCCACGTGGTGCGACGACCTTTGGGAGTGGAAGTTAGCGTATTCGGAACGACGGGAGGTGAACGACCCTTTTGGAAAAGATCCTTCTTGTTACTTACAGCGGAGGAAGGGAGTGCACCTGGGTGATCGTCCGAGAGGGCCACCTTAGAGCTGTCAAGACTCTCCTAGTAGAAGTGAAGGAAATATGCCCTAGAGGCAATACTAAAGTTGTTATTTTATTTTTCCTTGTTCATGATAAAGGTTTATTATTCATGCAAGAATTGTATTGATCGGAAACTTAAATACATTGAATCCAAAAAGAAATACCGTGTCCCTAGTAAGCCTCTACAAGACTAGCTCGTTGATCAAAGATGGTCAAGGTTTCCTAACCATAGACATGTGTTATCATTTGTTAAAGGGATCACATCATTAGGAGAATGATGTGATGGACAAGACCCATCCATTAGATTAGCATGTTGATCGTTCGGTTTATTCTTTGTTGCTTTCTTAATATCAAATCGTATTCCTTCGACTATGAGATTATGCAACTCCACGGATACGGAGGAATACCTTGTGTGCTATCAAATCTCATAACATAAGCTGGGTCATCATAAAGATTCTATACAAGTATCTCTGAAGGTGTTTGTTGAGTTGGCATAGATCAAGATTAGGATTTGTCCTTGCAGTATTGGAGAGGTATCTCTGGGCCCTCTCGGTAATACACATCATAAGAAGCCTTGCAAGCAAAGTGACTAAAGAGTTAGTTGCGGGATGATGTATTCTGAGAACAAGTAAAGAGACTTGCCGATACGAGATTGAACTAGGTATGAATATACCAACGATCGATTCTCGGGCAACTAACATACCGATGGACAAAGGGAATTACGTATGTTGTCATAATGTTCAACCGATAAAGATATTCGTAGAATATGTAGGAGCCAATATGGGCATCCAGTTTCCGCTATTGGTTATTGACCGGAGAGGTGTCTCGGTCATGTCTACATAGTTCTTGAACCCGTAGGGTCCGCACGCTTGACGTTCGTTGATGATATAGTGTTATATAATTTGCTGACCGAAGGTTTTTTGCAGTCCCAGTTGAGATCACGGATATGATGAGGAGCTCCGGAATGGTCCAGAGATGAAGACTGATATATAGGACGATGATATTTGAACACGGGAAGAGTATTGGAGTGCATCGGGTAGTCACGGGTCACCTAGAGGGTTCTCGACACCTGGTAGGTGTATGGGCCTAATGGGCCAGGGGGACAGACCAACCCACAAGGGGCTGGCGTGCCCCTCTCCTGATCGCCAGCCCTAGTGAAGGAAAGGGGAGGGCTAGCCCTCCTGCCTTCCCTCCACATGGGAGAAAGGAAAGGGGGTGAGGAGTCGAGATTAGGGGTACCGGATAGCCGGACTATATACTTTGGCCGGACTGTTGGACTAGGAAGATACAACAATCAAGATTTCGTCCCGTGTCCGGCTGCGACTCTCCTTTGCGTGGAAGACAAGCTGGGCGATTCGGATGTTAGATCTCTGTGGGGACCCCGACTCGGAAGTCGTGATCACCGAATGCTGCGTGTCTGATGATCGAGATCAATGCTCACTTGAACACCACGAAGCTGAATAACAAGAGTCTTACATCCATACATACCGTCTTACAATTATGACCATTATGGTCAAGTCTTACATCGATAAAGCCTTAAGGGCTGAACATCAAATGAAACAAAGCAGCGGAAATCTTTGTCGATAAGTAGAACCCATGCCATCTGCCTTAACCCTACGGGCATTACATTTGGGAAGCGTCCTAGTTAGCATGATCGTCTCCAAAGAACTCTTCTTGAACTCCGGTTCTTCCATGCCTGGTCAATTAAATAACCGATGGCAAGCCAATGAGTACTTTGAATGTACTACTTAAGCAACCCATGATTTGGTTCAAGGTATAGTAAAGCATGACATAGGTAAAGTTTTGCATAAAGCTAGTTTTGAGTGCAATGACATGTTCAACATCCTATAAAGCATGCATCAAGAGAATTCAAGTAACCATGAGAACAGGTCACAGATATCAACATAAATAGAATGGGCACCAACCCATTATCATAAGCAGTGGGCACCAACCCATCTCAATCATGTCAAGTCCGTTGACTTGACCCAAGTCATTCCATCATCTTACTCACACGGTTGAAAACCACGGACATAGTTTAAGCAGACACCCAACCGTCCTTGACCGTGGACACGGCTATTGAATAGTTTTACACTCTGCAGAGGTTGCACACTTTACCCACTAGATCAGGGAACTTCCGTGTCATCCACGACCAGCGGTACCTCAAGTACCGGGGTAAGCACCGATCACCGCCTTTCCCTAGGCGACACTAACATGGAGTCCACTCGATTAGTAGTAACCCCGTGCCCAATATTTCAAATAACATTTTCGTGGAGCCTTGCTCCCATACTCATCACATACCACAGCACGGGTACCAGCGGTGTGTCCGGTGCCCCATAAAGATGGTCATGGCCGCCCTACAGCACGACCCGTCCCAAGAGAGCACCAACTCTCCCCGTCACTAATGTAATGCGGGCACCAAGCTAGTATCGGTCTAGGTACTCAACAATGCCCTTTCCCATATAAGGGTAGAGTGGTCGCGCATGTAGGGTTGGGACAGTCATCAAATCTTAAATCTAATCCATTTTCGAAAACAACACACACTTGCCTCGGTACACCACTTCGTCATCAAGTGGTTACCTTACTCATCATCTCCCTCGGGCATATATGGCACCCGATGGGGTTTTCGAAAGTTGTTTGAAAAGTATTTTGTCTCCATCACATGCATACTCCCGTCCCTTTTTGCGTAGCAAACTACTTAGCATCCTATCTACTCCCATCGTCATAACCCTCATAAGGAGGTGGGGTCATGCACAATGCAAGTGTCAACGAGAAAAGCACCGGAGGCAACCCACCAAGGTGGTTACCCATCCTTCATGATTCCGATGCAACAATAGTAAGTGCTATATGTCATGCATAAAAAGGGTTTCATAGACATGGTCAAAGGGCTGCTTGCCTGGCTCAACAAAGTCTTCGGGGTCTTCAAAGTCCTCTGGTCCAACTCCTTCGTCAGCAACGCAATCTATCGTCGCAAAATAATAACGGAAAAATAAGGCAATAATAAAACAGGAAAATCAAAGTGCTCAGAAAAATGTCAACTCTTTTTGTAAAATACTAGATGGAAATATAAGATGGGGAAACTTGCTAGTTTTGGATTTGGAGTGGTGGAACAGGAGATATGGATTTTCAAAGGCCTATTTAAATGCTAAAAAATCACATTTAAATATTCTGAGAGAATAAAAGGTGGTTGGATTTGAGAGAAAGTTGCACCATTAAATAGGTTGCAATATTTGGGGATTTTAGAAATTGGAATTAATCCATTTGGACAAATATTGTGTCTGTGGAATATTTGGAATATTGTGAAAAGAAAAAGTGAAAAGGCCTTTGTGCACTTTGGGCGAGAACAGCCACAGGCAGCAGGCCCGGGGAAAAAGGCCCAGCGAGCCAGCCAGCCTTGTATCAGTTTTAAACCTGACCAGGGGGCCCAGCCGCCTTGATGGGAGAGAGAGGAGGCGAGAGGAGGTGAGGATGGCAGGCGGGCCCTTTGTCATCTCCATTCTCGCGACGAGAGGGCCAGCGAGCTCACCGGCGGCGATCTGAGGCACGGCGGGTCGAGCTGATGGCACCGCTGGGCTCCTCGTCGTGTCGCCGTTCGGGTGGTGCGGAGTTGGCCGCCGGAGTCACGAGGGTTCGCCCGGCGACGAGGTTCTGCGGCGGAGGAGCTTGGGAGGCGGCTGCTCCGGCCGTTTCAAGCTGCAAAGAGAGGGAAAAGGAGAAGCGCTTCAGGAGGTGCAGGGGTTCGGATCGAGAGAGAGGCGGCGGAGGCCTATACCACGAGTTCGCGGAGTCCGAGGCGGCGGAGCTCGAGCTCGATCTCGAGCTCAGGCGCTCTGGAGAGGGCTGGGGTGCAGGGGAGGTGTAGGTGGTCGAGAGAGCGAGGGTGAGGTGGAAGGGTTGGGAGGCCTTTATAGGAGAAGCGGCGGTCCACCGTGGGCTCGTCTTGGCCGGCGAGCTCGTGCTCGTCGCCACAGAGCCTCGGGAGGGCGCTGCACCGTGTCTAGGAGGCTCGTGGGGTCGAATACTCCGTGGGATAAAGAGAGAGAGAGAGGGGGGGGAGGCACAGCGCGTCTGGCAGCGCCATTAGTGCGCTCAGGCGGTTCTGTTGATAAGCAGGAGGCCTTGAGGAAGGAAGAGAGAGGAGGGACAGCGCCGTGGCGTGTCGCGGACGTCAGCGCCTCGGTGGCGCGAGAGGTGGCCCGAGGTGGCCGGAGCCGTTAGGCGAAGGCGGCTCTGATCTTGAGGCGCATGCATGGCGTGCTCGAGAGCGCCCATATGGCATGCCATGGCATATAATATGCCTTGTGGTATGACCCTGATGTCGATAGCGCCGGTAGTAAAGAAGGAGGGGAGGCATTGGATGCCTTGGTGAGCCGATGGAGTGAGGAGGGAGGAAGGAGACAGGTGAAAATGGGTTGACGAGAGAGAGAAAGAGGGGGTTTCACCCTCAATTATTGAACTAGGGCTTGCCATTATTCTTGGAGGTGAAAGTGGACTAGGAAGAGCTGTGGTAAAAATTGGAGCTCTCCAAGAATAGTGAAAGGGGTCAAAACAGTGATTTTAGCAAAATGTCAGAAGGTGTTTGATAGAGTTTTGAGCAAGCAAATGAACTCCAATTGCCATGAGGATCCACAAGGTGAAATACCTCATATAAATATAGCCATCCACCAATTGGGAGGTTATTTGGGCAAGGTTGCCAATGCAACTTTTGTGAACCCTAGAAATGAGCAGAAATGGAGTGGTGTAGATCTAGTTGAGCATAACACTTCTCCTTGATGAACCACTTTGTGTAGTGGCCTCATTTGGTCATGTGAACATGCTCACAAAAGTTGGGGTCTTGGAGAAGAAGTTGGTAGAACAAAGTTGTTCAAATTTGATTCTGGTCAGAGAGGGTTTTGAGGCACTTTGACCAAGATTTCCTCCTCTCCAACCTGTGCCATTTGGTCCAGATGCATCATTAGACCAATGGAGCATGTCCACCAAGTTTGAGCACATTTGGACATACTTGGCAATGTAAAGTTGATCAAACTTCAGAATGGACAGAAATAGTTTAGAGGGGTTCTGATGGTGTTAACTTGATCTTCAAGTCATGAGACTTGGCAAGATCATCAAGTATGTCATATGTGACATGATAGATTTTTCCTGGAATTTTTTGGAGAATATTTCCTTTGTAAATATTTCAAAAGCTTGAAATATCCAGGAAGGGTTTTAGAGGGATTTGACCAATATTTTGAACATGACCATGTGTTGAAACTCTTATATATGGACAATATATGTCCTATGAGTTTCGAAATTTTGTCAAATATTTTTAAAACAATAAAATAATTTTTCCTATTAAAGACCATTTCGGCCTTAAAAAAGCTTTTAAATAAAATAGTAAAACAACTTTTAAAATTATATTCTTGTGGTCTCTGGGTATCCTATATCTAATAGGAGTCAAATATATTTTTGGAAAGATTTTACTGCCCTTAATCAAGTACTTGCAGTGCAATCCTCAATTCGGGGTTTTGGAAAACTAAATTTAGAAAATACTTTACGGCCAAATTATTTTTGTAAGAAAATTCTATATTGCACTAAACACATGGCATGGTCATTGGTCGGGAGCTTGGGGTAAGGAGATGAAATATAGAGGTGGAGTGGTTGACTATTAAGAGCACTTGAAAACCACATAGGAAAATCAACACCAAATAAAAGCCAAATAAAGCAAAAAGTTTTGTTGGTCCAAATTTTCATGCTTTATTAATGAAAATGAAATGTTACAAAATGCAGGGTGTGGCAGACCTACCCCCTTACAAGAATCTAGTCCCGAGATTCCTAAACTAAACTTTAAAGAGATACGGGAATTCGGATCTAAGGTAGTCTTCACGCTCCCAAGTTGCCTCTGCTTCAGTGTGGTTGCTCCATTGGACCTTGAAGTACTTGATGGTTCGGCTTCGGGTGCGTCGCTCAGCCTCATCCAGAATGCAGATGGGCTTCTCTCGATAAGTCAAATCAGGCTGAAGGTCAATGGCTTGGTGATTGACGTCCTTGTAGAGATCAGGCTTGTCTGGAACTTGGAGACACTTCCGGAGTTGTGACACGTGGAACACGTTGTGCACATCAGAAAGTTCAGGTGGAAGTTCCAACTGGTAAGCCACTTCTCCTCGTTGTTCCATGATCTTGAAGGGGCCAATGTATCTCGGGCGAGCTTCCCTCGACATGGAAGCCTGGGCTCCTTTGAGAGGGTGACCGGAGATAGACATGGTCTCCAACTCGGAAGTTTATGTCTCTCTGGCGTGAGTCGGCGTAGCTCTTCTGTCTTGACTTGGCAGACTTGGGCGCTCTCGACAAGCTGGACTTGCTCTTGACTTCACGGAGGATATCGGCCCGAAGACAAGTCCTTCACCGATCTCGACCAATTGAGAGGTGTCTGGCACTTCCGCCCGTATAACACTTCAAATGGTGCCATCTGCGAGCTTGCACAGTGCTATTGTTGTAAGAGAACTTCGGCGAAAGGGAGGCAGTCTTCCCACTTAGCTCCATAAGCTAAGGCACGAGGCTCGGAGCATGTCTTGAGTATTTGATTCACTCGCTCTGTCGACCTCCGATGCGTGGGTGGAAGCGATCTTGAAGGACAACTTGGTCCCCATGGCCTCTGGAATTTCTTCCAAAACCTTGAGGTGAACTGGGTTCCTCGATCTGACACAATCTCCTTGGGAACACCATGAAGGCTCACGATTCGGTTGATGTAGAGAGTTGCCAGCTGGTTGCCGTCATGGGTAGTCTTAACAGGAATGAAATGGGCCACTTTGGTCAAATGATCGACTATGACCCAGATGGAGTCATGTCCCTTGTTTGACCTAGGTAGTCCGTGATGAAATCCATCGACTTTATCCCATTTCCACTCGGGAACCTTGAGTGGTTGGAGTAATCCAGCGGTCGTGATGCTCAGCTTTGACTCTCGGCATCGTCACACTTTGCAACATAGGTGGCAATCTCCTTTTCATCCGTGCCACCAAAATCTTTCCTTGGTCTTGATACATCTTGGTGCCTCGAGGTGGATGGAATATGGGCTGTCATGAGCTTCTTGCAAGATCAGGTTCTTGAGCTCAACCTTGTTGGGCACGCAGATCACGATTCCCAAACCACACAATTCCTTCCTCATCCTCTGAGAATCACGAGGCTTTGCGCCTTGATCTTCCTCTTGATGCCTTCAATACTCTCATGCCCCTTACGGGCTTTCTTGATATCATCCATCAAGGTAGGCTTAACTTGAGGTTGGCCAAGAATCTGGTGCAACCGGTTCCAACCCGAAGCTTTCAAGTTCTTCATACAAAGGCGGGTAGCTTGTGCTTTAGCATAGCATTCAAGGAGCAAGCCTTCTGCTCAGCGATCTGCCACCACATTAGCCTTTCAGGTGGTATTGAACACCGAGGTCATAATCCTTGATCAACTCCAGCCATCTTCTCGCCTCATGTTCAATTCCTTTGGTGAAAATATACTTGAGACTTTTGTGGTCCGTGTATATTTCACATCGCTTACCAAAAGGTAATGTCGCCAAGTCTTGAGGCATGAACCACTGCTGCTAGCTCAAGGTCATGAGTAGCATAGTTCTCTTCGTGAGGTCGTGGTTGCCTTGAAAGGTAGGCTACGACTCTGCCTTCTTGCATCGAACACCTCCGATCCGATTCTTGGCGCATCACAATATATCACAAACTCCTTGTGTATATACGGGTGTGGCAGGCTGGGGCGATGGTTAGCCTCTTCTTGACTCTGGAAGCTTTCTTAGCGCCGGTGTCCCTCGAACTTCTTGTCCTTCTTCAAGAGTTGAGTCATGGGTGGGCAATGCTCGAGAATCCTTCAACGAACTTGCGGTAATATCCTGCGAGTCGAGGAAGCTTCGACTTCCTTCACATTGCTCGGGATTGCCATTCGATCACGGCTTCAATCTTAGCGAGGTCGTGACAATCCCTCTTCAGTTAGAACATGACCCAGGAATCCAACTTCACGCAGCCAGAATTCACACTTGCTGAACTTGGCATACAGTTGGTGCTCTCGAAGCTTGTCTAGGACCATCCTCAAGTGTTGCTCGTGTTCTTCTTCCGACTTCGAGAAGACAAGGATGTCATCAATGAAGACAACGACAAACTTGTCCAAATATTCCATGAAGACCTTATTCATGAGGTACATGAAGTAAGTGGGGCATTGGTCGATCAAAGGACATGACCGTGCACTCATCTGAGCCATATCTGATTCTGAATGCCGTCTTTGGAATATCTTGGGGTCGATCTTGATTGGTAGTACCCAGATCTGAGGTCGATCTTGGAGAACACCTTGGCCCCATTGAGTTGATCAAACAGGTCTTCAATCTTGGGAAGTGGGTACTTGTTCTTGATTGTAACTTCATTGAGGGAGCGGTAGTCAATGCACAAGCGGATGGTACCGTCCTTCTTTGCCACAAACAGAACGGGCGATCCCCAAGGGGAGGCACTAGGGCGGATAAATCCCTTCCTTAACTGCTCTTCCAGCTGCTTCTTCAATTCTGCTAACTCCTCAGATCCCATTCTATAAGGCTTCTTATAGATGGGTCCTGCTCCGGGTATGAGCTCGATGATGAACTCAATGTCCCGATCAGGAGGCATTCCTGGTAGCTCATCAGGAAAAACATCGGGATACTCGCATACTACCGGCACTTGCTCCAATCCAACTTCAGTCAGACAGTTGACTTGGTTGGCTTGAGTAGAGGAGGGGTTGGAGGCAAACTTAACTTTGACTCCTCGGCTATTGGTCATAGTGACCGACCGGTTGGCGCAATCTATCAAGCCTTGGTGCTTGCTGAGCCAATTCATTCCCAAGATCACATCCAAGCCTTGTGATTTTAGGATGATAAGGTCTGCTAGGAAATCTACTCCGTTAATGGTAATCCCGACTCCTTTACATCCTACCTTGGCTCTCATCTCTGCTCCGGGGGTTTGTACCACCATAGGGTTATTCAGGGGTGTAGGGGTCATGCCACTCTTTAATGCAAACTTATGGGTGACAAATGAATGCGTGGCTCCAGAATCAAACAAAAGCGATTCTTGGTGCTGAATTGACAAGGCATTACCCAGCCAAAGACGACGTCCGGGTCTTCTGGGCTTCTTCCATGATGACATGATTCACGCGTCCCTTGCCATTGTTGGGCAGGTTGCGGGAGCTTGGTTCCTTGGTGGCATTCCACGGCCTTGGCACTGGGTTCTGCGCATTAGGCGGCAGGCGTCGGGCTTCTTGTTGGGGCAATTCTTGGAGTAATGCCCTGGCTGTCCACATCGAAACAAGTGACTTGGTTGGGGACGGCGCCTTTGCCGACATTGTTATTGGGGTTGTTGTAAGCTGGCACAGGGGTTGGCATCTTCGCTGAGGTGGATAGCTAGTGCGGGTGCAGGAGCTCTTGGCTCTTGATAGATTGGCTTGACCGGGCTGGCTGCCACAGGCGAGGCTTCAGTTCTTGGAGCTACCCTTGCTGATCATCTTGCGCTTCTGAGTGTCATCCAAGGCACGTCGCTTGTCCTCAAGCATGAGTGCCTTGTTCACCGATCAGGAAAGGTCGGGCGATCGCACACAACAAGCGAGTCTGCAGAGTCTGGTTAAGGCCTTCCATGAAGCGCTCCTTTTGGCGGCATCGGTCTTGACATCCTCGAGGCATACCTTGAGAGAACACTGAACTTCTGCATGTACTCCTTGTGAGTGCTACCACCTTGCTTGGGCTCGGAACTCACGCTTCTTGATGGCCATGATTCGGAAGGAATGTGGGCCTTGCGGAATTCTGTCTTGAAGGTGTTCCAAGTGATGTCTTGCTCAACATGCATAGCCTTGAATCCATCCCACCAAGCTCTGGCAGTCCCAGAGGCGATGGGCAGCATCGCCACTTTATCACGGTCCTCGGTGCATCCGACTAGTGCGGCAGATCCTCAATAGTGCGGACCCGATCGTGCGCATCCGGGGTTCAGCAGTCTCGATGAAAGTGGGTGGTGCATGCTTCTTGAACTCCACCGGTGTGGAGCGTCCATGGCCGTGCCCGCCATTTGGCGGTTGACAACTTGAGCAATCATCTGGAGGGCTGCGGTGTTGGCTTGGCGTTCCTCTCGGAAGGCTTGGAGAAGCTGAGCCATGTCCATGCTTGGAGGAGGTGGTGGGGTGGAGTCGTCCTCGGGCTTGGTCTGGCTGTCTCCGCTTCAGCAGAACCTCCGGCTTCTTCTTCTTTGGGTAGAGGTACCGATCGTGTTACAACAGGCATCTGTTGGAGTGGTCGAGTTCAAGATTGGGGAAAGATGGGAAAGCAACATAGATGGGATGCCTAGTAAGGGGTTGGTATGACACTAATTGTTTTCATGCAAGGGCCAAAGGGCCAAACACATTCATTAAAATCCAAATGGGTGATGTAGTCATTTACAAGTTCCCGAAGGAAAGTACGACGTCCATCAAACACAGCAAAAGCAAACACAACACTAGATGGTTTCATAAGAACCATTACATGGACTCGACTTAGCATAGGGGTACCGACCTATCCCTGGGAGGGTTACTAACGGGCATATCCAAGTTGTGAATGATGCCTAAGTGGTGGAATGCTCGGTCGCGTAGTCTGGCTCTTACAGGTCTTCCTCCTCTCATGCGATTGCGGGCTGTCGAGGGAGCACCTTCCTTCTTGATCCTATCCGTCTTCTCTTGTGCTTGGCGAAGAAGTGCCTTGGTCTCATGAAGTTCCTTGGAGTTCCATTGATTCATGGCCAAGTGTTGTGCCAAACTATCGGCACAAAGGCTGAAATAGGTGCGGAATCGGGTGGAAGTCCTTCTTCTAGTGGTGGAGCTGGTGCATTGCTCTCATCCTCGCCTTCCTTCCGATAAGGCAAGAAGCGGGTTGCCAACTCAAATGCGCCATCTCGGGAGAAGGTCTCGGGAGGCAGTGAGTGCCTTGAGGGTTGCTTGTCTCGGCGGCAGAACTAATGTTGCCATCTGGGGTCCCTCGAAGAACCAGCTTGTTGGAGAGTCATTGGCCTTCACGATCACTTCCACGTGATACTCGTCTCGGCGTCATTGATCCAATGCTCATGGTAGGTGAAAGTGGGGGCTCGGTGGGCGGCACCTCTTGAGGCTATCCTCGAGAAGCACGGGAATCCGGTGGTCGGGAAGTCTTGAATGCAGCAGCCATCTACAAAGGTTGAATGGGAGAGGTCGATAAGGAAAATGCATCTTGGGTGGGGTAAGCTTGAAAAGAAGAGAGGTTTAGATGGTCTCAAGTTAACTAACGTCCATGCTAACTAAGGCTTCCTACGATCGGGATGGCTCGATACCAGCTCTGTGGGGACCCGACTCGAAGTCGTGATCACCGAATGCTGCGTGTCTGATGATCCCGAGATCAATGCTCACTTGAACACCACGAAGCTGAATAACAAGAGTCTTACATCCATACATACCGTCTTACACAAATTATGACCATTATGGTCAAGTCTTACATCGATAAAGCCTTAAGGGCTGAACATCAAATGAAACAAAGCAGCGGAAATCTTTGTCGATAAGTAGAACCCATGCCATCTGCCTTAACCCTACGGGCATTACATTTAGGAAGCGTCCTAGTTAGCATGATCGTCTCCAAGAACTCTTCTTGAACTCCGGTTCTTCCATGCTGGTCAATTAAATAACCGGTGGCAAGCCAATGAGTACTTTGAATGTACTTAAGCAACCCATGATTTGGTTCAAGGTATAGTAAAGCATGACATAGGTAAAGTTTTGCATAAAGCTAGTTTGGAGTGCAATGACATGTTCAACATCCTATAAAGCATGCATCAAGAGAATTCAAGTAACCATGAGAACAGGTCACGAGATATCAACATAAATAGAATGGGCACCAACCCATTATCATAAGCAGTGGGCACCAACCCATCTCAATCATGTCAAGTCCGTTGACTTGACCCAAGTCATTCCATCATCTTACTCACACGGTTGAAAACCACGGACATAGTTTAAGCAGCACCGTAACCGTCCTTGACCGTGGACACGGCTATTGAATAGTTTTACACTCTGCGGAGGTTGCACACTTTACCCACTAGATCCGGGAACTTCCGTGTCATCCACGACCAGCGGTACCTCAAGTACCGGGGTAAGCACCGATCACCGCCTTTCCTAGGCGACACTAACATGGAGTCCACTCGATTAGTAGTAACCCCGTGCCCAATATTTCAAATAACATTTTTCGTGGAGCCTTGCTCCCATATTCATCACATACCAGCAGCACGGGTACCAGCGGTGTGTCCGGTGCCCCATAAAGATGGTCATGGCCGCCCTACAGCACGACCCGTCCCAAGAGAGAGCACCAACTCTCCCCGTCACTAATGTCACGGGCACCAAGCTAGTATCGGTCTAGGTACTCAACAATGCCCTTTCCCATATAAGGGTAGAGTGGTCGCGCATGTAGGGTTGGGACAGTCATCAAATCTTAAATCTAATCCATTTTCGAAAACAACACACACTTGCCTCGGTACACCACTTCGTCATCAAGTGGTTACCTTACTCATCATCTCCCTCGGGCATATATGGCACCCGATGGGGTTTTCGAAAGTTGTTTGAAAAGTATTTTGTCTCCATCACATGCATACTCCCGTCCCTTTTTGCGTAGCAAACTACTTAGCATCCTATCTACTCCCATCGTCATAACCCTCATAAGGAGGTGGGGTCATGCACAATGCAAGTGTCAACGAGAAAAGCACCGGAGGCAACCCACCAAGGTGGTTACCCATCCTTCATGATTCCGATGCAACAATAGTAAGTGCTATATGTCATGCATAAAAAGGGTTTCATAGACATGGTCAAAGGGCTGCTTGCACAGCTCAACAAAGTCTTGGGGTCTTCAAAGTCCTCTGGTCCAACTCCTTCGTCGACAGCGCAATCTATAAATCGCAAAATAATAACGGAAAAATAAGGCAATAATAAAACAGGAAAATCAAAGTGCTCAGAAAAATGTCAACTCTTTTTGTAAAATACTAGATGGAAATATAAGATGGGAAACTTGCTAGTTTTGGATTTGGAGTGGTGGAGCAGGAGATATGGATTTTCAAAGGCCTATTTAAATGCTAAAAATCACATTTAAATATTCTGAGAGAATAAAAGGTGGTTGGATTTGAGAGAAAATTGCACCATTAAATAGGTTGCAATATTTGGGGATTTTAGAAATTGGAATTAATCCATTTGGACAAATATTGTGTCTGTGGAATATTTGGAATATTGATGAAAAAAAAAAAGTGAAAAGAGCCTTGTGCCTTTGGGCGAGAACAGCCTGAGGCAGCAGGCCCGGGGAAAAGAGGCCCAGGCGAGCCAGCCAGCAGCCTTGCCAGGTTTTAAACGTGAGGCGGGGCCCAGCCGCCCGATGGGAGAGAGGAGGCGAGAGGAGGTGAGGATGGCAGGCGGGGCCGCTGTCATCTCCATTCTCGCGACGAAGGCAGCGAGCTCACCGTCGGCGATCTGAGGCCTGCGGGTCGAGGTGATGGCACCGCTGGGCTCCTCGTCGTGTCGCCGTTCGGGTGGTGCGGAGTTGGCAGCCGGAGTCTGAGGTTCGCCGGCGGCGAGGTTCTTGCGGAGGAGCTTGGAGGCGGCTGCTCGGCCGTTTCAAGCTGCAAAGAGAGGGAAAAGGAGGAAGCGCTCGAGGAGGTGCAGGGGTTCGGATCGAGAGAGAGAGGCGGCGGAGGCCTATACCACGAGTTCGCGGAGTCCGAGGCGGCGGAGCTCGAGCTCGATCTCGAGCTCAGGCGCTCTGGAGAGGGCTGGGGTGCGGGGGAGGTGTAGGTGGTGCGAGGCGAGGGGTGAGGTGGAAGGGTTCGGGAGGCCCTTTATAGGAGAAGCAGCGGTCCACCGTGGGCTCGTCTTGGCCGGGAGCTCGTGCTTTCGTCGCCACAGGCCTCGGGAGGGCGCTGCACCGTGTCTAGGAGGCTCGTGGGGTCGAATACTCCCGGGGATAAAGAGAGAGAGAGAGCGGGGGCGGAGGCACAGCAGCGTCTGGCAGCGCCATTAGTGCGCTCAGGTGATTCTGTTGATAAGCGGAGGTGCGGGAAGGAAGGAGAGAGGAGGGGACAGCGCCGTGGCGTGTCGCGGACGTCAGCGCCTCGGTGGCGAGGGGTGGCCCGAGGTGGCGGAGCCGTTAGGCGAGGGCGGCTACTGATCTTGAGGCGCCTCAGCATGGCGTGCTCGAGCGCCCATATGGCATGCCATGGCATATAATATGCCTTGTGGTATGACCCTTGATGTCGATGGCGCCGAGGTAGTAAAGAAGGAGGGAGGCATTGGATGCCTTGGTGAGCCAGTGGAGTGAGGAGGGAGGAAGGAGACAGGTGAAAATGGGTTGACCAGAGAGAGAGAAGAGGGGTTTCACCCTCAATTATTGAACTAGGGCTTGCCATTGTTCTTTGGAGGTGAAAGTGGACTAGGAAGAGCTGTGGTAAAATTGGAGCTCTCCAAGAATAGTGAAAGGGGTCAAAAGCAGTGATTTTAGCAAAATGTCGAGAAGGTGTTTGATAGAGTTTTGAGCAAGCAAATGAACTCCAATTGCCATGAGGATCCACAAGGTGAAATACCTCATATAAATATAGCCATCCACCAATTGGGAGGTTATTTGGGCAAGGTTGCCAATGCAACTTTGTGAACCCTAGAAATGAGCAGAAATGGAGTGGTGTAGATCTAGTTGAGCATAACACTTCTCCTTGATGAACCACTTTGTGTAGTGGCCTCATTTGGTCATGTGAACATGCTCACAAAAGTTGGGGTCTTGGAGAAGAAGTTGGTAGAACAAAGTTGTTCAAATTTGATTACAGTCGAGAGAGGGTTTTGAGGCACTTTGACCAAGATTTCCTCCTCTCCAACCTGTGCCATTTGGTCCAGATGCATCATTAGACCAATGGAGCATGTCCACCAAGTTTGAGCACATTTGGACATACTTGGCAATGTAAAGTTGATCAAACTTCAGAATGGACAGAAATAGTTTAGAGGGGTTCTGATGGTGTTAACTTGATCTTCAAGTCATGAGACTTGGCAAGATCATCAAGTATGTCATATGTGACATGATAGATTTTTCCTGGAATTTTTTGGAGAATATTTCCTTTGTAAATATTTCAAAAGCTTGAAATATCCAGGAAGGGTTTTAGAGGGATTTGACCAATATTTTGAACATGACCATGTGTTGAAACTCTTATATATGGACAATATATGTCCTATGAGTTTCCCTAAATTTTGTCAAATATTTTTAAAACAATAAAATAATTTTTTCCTATTAAAGACCATTTCTGGCCTTAAAAAAAGCTTTTAAATAAAATAGTAAAACAACTTTTAAAATTATATTCTTGTGGTCTCTGGGTATCCTATATCTAATAGGAGTCAAATATATTTTTGGAAAGATTTTACTGCCCTTAATCAAGTACTTGCGGTGCAATCCTCAATTCGGGGTTTTGGAAAACTAAATTTAGAAAATACTTTACGGCCAAATTATTTTTGTAAGAAAATTCTATATTGCACTAAACACATGGCATGGTCATTGGTCGGGAGCTTGGGGTAAGGAGATGAAATATAGAGGGTGGAGTGGTTGACTATTAAGAGCACTTGAAAACCACATAGGGAAAATCAACACCAAATAAAAGCCAAATAAAGCAAAAAGTTTTTGTTGGTCCAAATTTTCATGCTTTATTAATGAAAATGAAATGTTACAAAATGCAGGGTGTGACAATCTCCTTCTTTGTAACCGACTCTGTGTAACCATAGCCCCCTCCGGTGTCTATATAAACCGGAGGGTTTAGTCCGTAGGATGACAACAACCATAATCATAGGCTAGCTCCTAGGGTTTAGCCTCTATGACCTCGTGGTAGATCAACTCTTGTAATACTCATATCATCAAGATCAATCAAGCAGGAAGTAGGGTATTACCTCCATCGAGAGGGCCCGAACCCAGGTAAAACATCATGTCCCTGCCTCCTGTTACCATTAGCCTTAGGCGCACATTTGGGACCCCCTACCGAGATCCGCCGGTTTGACACGACATTGGTGCTTTCATTGAGAGTTCCTCTGTGTAAATCGCTACAAGGCTTGATGGCTCGTCGGTTGTCAGGACAACATCACCTCTGGGGGAGCCCTGGCGGTAGGCCAAACTCTCCGACTAGGCGGCTTCGTCATGACTGCCCGATCGGCTGCCGCGCCGATGATGACTTCTCGGGTCATCAAAAACAGCCTCCACCTCAATTCGGAACTTGCCGAACAGATGGATCCAATGGAGCTCTCCTCCCTTAATGAGCTCTTAGATTGCATCGCCGCTCTGGGAGTCGGTACAGACTACGATCGGATTGGGTTTAAACCCGACCAAAGGGATATTAAATCCCCACCGGTCACCCATGAGATAGCGGTAGTGGAAGAGCCACACATGGATTATCCCTCTACTTTGAGGACGAACTATGTCCGGATTACCGAGCTCTCTGAGCCGGATACCCATTCGCGGGAGGACATGACCCAGACCCCGAACATAGAATCGGGCAACGGGCCAGAAAAATTGGGCAACATCCCGAAGTCCGAGCTGGCAAGCCCGGAAGCTCCTTTGCCCCTGGACGTCGATCGGGTCGAGAATTAACTCATGAATCCACCAAGACTTATGCCGTCTTTCCCATATCATATAAGAGCCCCAAGAGACAGTACATCGCTACTGGGCCAGATTCCTCCTTGTGATAAACAGGGTCAAGGACTTCGCAAGGAAGACGCAATCTCACTTTTCTGCAAAAATTGCATGAACAAAGGGATCCTCAATGCTATAAGTCACCGTGACATAGTACACTTTCCTGACTTAGCAGCCATAGTATAGAAGTATTGTGCGATGGAAAGTGCCTGGAAAACCCAAACAGACTTCTAGGATAATCCGGCTCTCAATAAACCCTTCGTCTAAACTAAAAGGGCAACCCTCGTAAGTTACCCGATCCAATTCCCAAAAAACCAAAGCCCGCTCCAGGGCGTGGAACCGTATTGGAAGAATGGCTCAATGGGCCATGCAAAATTGATAGCACGCCGGATACCACGCCAACGCATAGACTTAGAGCATGCTGGATACTCCGGCAGGTAGCAAAAAGCGGTGAGGATCTTCTTGTAAACCATAAAGTAGAGCAACATCCCGCCGAAGACAACAATGTGGTACTGACAGTCTTCGAGACTTTTGCCTCAACTAATAGGCGCAAGCGAGCTTATCAAAGTTTCGCTGAAGTTTGCCACGTGGCAAAAATAAATCCACGGGGCGACACTGCTATAACCTTCAGTGCCAGTGATGAACCTCAATTACAAATAGTCCAGGCACCAGCCGATTTGTTCCTTAGACCAATCATGGACGGCAAAGTCCTCATGGATCACCAAAGTCCTCATGGATGGCGGAGCGCATTAAACCTGATCTATGAAGAAACACTCAACAAGATGGAAATTGATCGCCACGAGAAAAGCTAAACCTAGAAGCTAGCCTATGGTATGATTGCCCTACGGACTAAAACCCTCCGGTTTATATAGCACGGAGAGGACGTTACACAAAATCGGTTACGGAGATCTAAAACCTTGCCTCCCACGCGGATCTCATCCGGTACGGGGGGTCTTCCTTGTATCTTCATAGTCTTGGAGTCGGCGTTTGGCTATAGGACACCCCTAGCGGATGGTAACCGGGCTTCAATGGCGGCGAGACAAGGAGGTTCTCCTCCAAATTCCACGAGTGTGCTTTTTAAATGTTGCGCTCCTTGGTTCGGAATAATGGCCCCTCTCGATGGAGGTAAAGCCCTATCCTCCTTCATGAGCTCATGATTGATATTGATGATATGGGTAGTACAAGAGTCAAGCGGAGGATCGCCTTTACGAGATCAAAGGTGGAAGGAGGCTAAACCTCAAAGGAGGCGGGTGTGTTTAAATCCTTATCTAATAAGGGGCTCGGTTTCCCATACATCCGTTTCTCAGGGGCTTACGGAGTTCTCTGAGACTCCACCTTCATCACCTTATACTGCCTCCATTACGCACATTGCGTGCCCGTAGCTCTTCTTGAGCTGTTCTGAGCATCGAGCCCCATTTTTTGTTGTGGAAGAAGCTGTTTTGCCTCGTACCCGTTCACGAGTCGATATATCAAGTGGCGGAGCAAAATATGGCTTTATCGCCGGGACGGATATCTATCCGGAACCCCAAAAAACATCCGAAGCTGGCCCTCGGAATGGTTTTATGTGGAAGATGCTCCTTTGCGGACCCGATTCGGATCGGCCTCCGGAGTTCACAGCGCTCCTCTGAAAAGCGCTGAGTTGGCACCATGAGCCCTCAGCGGGAGGATGGCAGGGCGTCCATTATCGATGGGTGGGATAAGGTTGCTGGCTCATTCGGATTAGCCATGATTGGAGTCATGGCCCGTTCATTATCTGCGAGGGTGCAGCCACTCCAATATAAAGCGACCCCATGTGGGATTTCAGCGGGGAAAATGGCGCCACCGTCATGGCGAAAGTGGCGGGATCGGCGCGGTTACTGGTGAAGATCTGTCCAGCGATCCCATTGAGCGGATTCTCCATGAATAACCCTTGGATGCAGGTAGCGGTCGTTCATTCATCCGATCCGTGCTTTCAAGGTTAAGTGTCTTACTTTATGATTTCGGCGCGGAGGCTGCGCCGGAAATGGAGGGCATACGGTCCGGCTCCACAACGAGAGGATCGGGAAGATCCTTGATCCGGCCTCGAAGAGGATCCGGACATAAAGGTGGAGCTGATTGATGGTGTGTTCCACCAACTTAGCATGGACAATGCTCTGAGTCGCCATTCGGTGACTACGGTTTATCTCCGGCTTCCCGATAACTATGACGGAGCCACGACACCATTACTTCGTCCGTGCTTATTTCGACTACCGCGCCTGCGGTGTCTGCGAGAGGTGCCTTCAAAGCGGGAAGCTGATCCCGGCGGTGACCAACCAGGAGTCGATTCGGCCCGGCGGAAGAAGAGTGCGGTCGAATTGAAGCGTCGCCGCAATGGTATGTACGCCACCGTTCTTAAGAAAAGACCCTGTGAAGTATATTGATGCTCATGACTTTTCGGGGAAAAAGCGCTTCGCGGTGTGCGGAGGTTGCCAACAAGCCTCCGCCGGCCAGGCTCAACACAGTCGAGAGGGGGCGGCGCAAGCGCGGCGGATGCTCCTCAGCGGAGGATGCCGACGAGCTATCCGCCACCAGTGCGAGGTGGAGGCGCCATGAATCACAGGCGCCACGGCGGTTCTTCGTGACCGTGTTTCTCCTCGGGCGTTGAATGCCTTTAATGCGGAGGCAGCACCTCCGTGCCGCTCAAGATGGTTTAACGAGCCGCGGGCGGTATGTGAAAGACATACGGGTAAGGGATTTTAATAGTTGTATATGCCAGTAGCCCCCGAGACTTAAAGTATTTAAAATAACTGATTTAAGGATCATTTGATATGCAGGATCTTACGGAGAAGAATACCCAATTGTCCCAGGAGCTACAAGAGTGCAAGGCCCAACTTGAGGCCACACTATCCGCCGTAGGAGCATACACAGAGACCCCCTCCGGTAACACATATTTCAAAAAAGATAAACGGTGTGCGGCGTGCGTATAAGTCTGACAATAATATTGCACATGTTGCCGGACTTGATCCGGACAAGCAACAGCTATTGCGCCAGCTGAAGGCCGGCGAGACGTTGCTTATGAAGGTGCAGCAGGAGAGGATCAAACTCCATGATGCCCACACCCAGCTTGGAGAAGAGCTAAAAGGTGTTCGGGCCCGGTATGCAGCTCCGTGAAGGAGAATCGGTAACCGTCGCGGCATCTGATAAGTGCTTGAGCAAACTCTTTTGAAAAGAAGAGTTTGGCGAGAAATCAATTAACGAAATGTATGCATAGGTGTGCTCACAGGTCACCTGCGGAGTAAATGCCAGTTCAGCGGGTGACCAACTTCGAGTTCTTGCAAGCTGCCGAGCGTGTTGATGGCGATGAGTGGCGTTGCCCGAGGCCTTATGGCTGTCGCCTCCCTACCCAAGGGTCTTGGAGGCTGCGGAGAAGCTTTAGGGAGCATGGCAGCGCTTAGTCTATGGAAGATATCGGCTGTCGTCAAGGCGCCCGAGGAGGCTGGGCCATGGTGAAGGCAGCGGTACAAGAAGGCGGATCCGAACCACATGGCGAGTCGGACTGTGGGGCCCGATGGGAAGGAGATCCTGTGAGCTTAGTGTGCGGCCAAGTAGAGTTGGCTGCTAAGTATTCAGCAGGACTGCAAATTAGACAGCACTGTTAGATGGGATTCAAGAGGTACAATCGATCGATGTGGCGATGTATTTTAAAATTACATGTATAATGCCTTCTAGCGGATTGTAGATCGTTTGTTTTTGCGGACCTTTTAGCTTCAACCTCGGGACCCAACAGTCCGGAGTGTGTCGAATACCCTGCGGGTATGCTAAAAACCGGGGCATGCATGGAGACCAGGCGTAGGGGTCATTAGTTCTTTATCGGACAAGTGCCCAACTAGTTATGTTATATTACATGTTTAGTAGAAACATCTTCCGGGAGAATAGTTCCATTAGGGGTTCCTTTCACTGGGAGGCATGCCCTAAAGTGCATGTCAGGACTGCGAATAAGCAGGAAAACATCTGGGGATGGATAAATAAATAAATGAGAAATCATCTTTCAAGTCACCGACCGAATATTCCCTAAAAACGCTAGCTTTCGGCTTCACCAGTCTGAGGTACACATCCGGTGACCAAGCGATAACTGTCGCGAGAGGTGCTCCTTTACCTCCTAGCGAGCGATCGGGGCGTAGGGGTAACCGCGAGGCCGAGCAACCCAGCTTGGCCAAAACTTAAGTCATATCGATTCATATAATGGTGAATAAAAGGTACATGCGGAAGTTTGGCGCATGTGTTGGGCAATAAAGCCCGTATAAATAATCTTACATTAAAAAGCCCCCAAGTATAATGAGTCACGAGTAGCACGTCAAGTGTGTCTTGAACAATCATAAATCAGCCCTCAAGGGCTTTATGAAAAAGGTTGGAGAAAAGAGAATGAAGTATAAAATGTGGGCGGGGAAGAGGCGAACTCTGAGTCGGCGCTAAGCGTAGAATCTTGGGAGGCGGGCTGCGTTCCATGGGTTCGGCTCGAGTCGGTTGTCCGTCGTTTATGAGCGGTATGCTCCGCGGTCAGGACTTGGTAGATGATGAAGGACCTTCCCATTTGGGCTTGAGTTTGTCCTTTTTCTTGTCGGCGGTGTAAAACTAGTTCGCCAACATTGTAAGTTTTAGCCCGTGCTTTTACGCTTTGATATCTTGAGCCTGCTGCGATAGAATCTGGAGCGAGCCTTTGACACGTCGCGCTCCTCCTCCAATGCGTCCAAGTTGTCTGCCGATCCAACTCGGCTTCTCTTTCTTCGTACATGCGCTTTTCGAGGTGAGTCATGAATTATATCATGGGCAAAACTGCCTCTGCGCCGTATACTCATAAGAATGGTGTGAATCCGGTAGTATGGTTTGGCGTGGTCCGCAGCCCCAGTCTGAGTCAAGCTCCTCTACCAGTGCATGTTAGATTCCGTGAGGACCACACTAATCTGGGTTTGATGCGCTCATGATTAGACCATTTGCTCCTTCAATTTGACCGTTGGTTTGAGGGTGATAGGCTGAAGCGTAGTCGAGCTTAATGCCCATATTTTTGCACGAGTTTAACCTCGTCGGCCTTGAAGTTAGTGCCGTTATCGGTGATGATCTTGTGGGGGCGCCATAGCGGTGTACTACCCGGATATGAAGTCTATCACTGGTCGGATTCGGCCGTTTTAAGCGGCAGCCTCTATCCATTTGGTGAATTTGTCCACCATTACCAATAGGTATTTTTGCTTATGGGTTCCCCCTTTAAGGGGTCCAACCATGTCAAGCCCCGGACATGACGGCTAGGTGATTGGTATAGTTTTGAGGCGGTGGGTGGCATGTGGCTTTGATTAGCAAAAAGCTGGCACCGGCGCATCGTTGGACTAAGTCTGAGCATCTTCCGGACGTCGGCCAATAAAATCCTGTCTGGAAGGCCTTGCCTACAAGGGCCAGACTCTGGCGTGGTGCCCTTGAGTCCGAGTCGTGAATTTCAACCGGCAGATTCGCCCTTCCTCTTGGAGATGCACCTTTGAAGGACTCGGTTGTGCTTTTCTTATAAAGATCTCCCTCATAGACCTTGTAGGCTTTAGATCGCCAAACTATACAGCGAGCCTCATTTTGGTCTTGGGAAGTTCTGCCTAATTAAGTAGGCTAGGAATGGTTCAATCCGCAGGGCAATTACTGCCATTATTTAAATGGGCTGAAGGTGTTATTTCATTGGCTGAGCCATCGATTGTGTCGAGAATGTTCCGTGTTGGGTGAATGCGGTTGGTTCGGGTTGTTATTTCGGAATCCTCTTCGATATCTGAATGGCTTAAGAGCGCTCGAGGAAGATGTTTGGAGGGGCGGCATCACGTTTTGTGCTGATGCATGCCAACCACGTCGGCTGCTGGTTATTGTCGGGCTACATGGTGGAATTCGAGTCCTTGAACCGGTGACATTTTAAGGCGGCGTTATGATAGGCTGCCATTTTGGATCCTTGGCGTCCCTCCGTTTACTTGGGATATTGCGAGGTTTGAATCCCCACGCACCTCTAGGCGTTGAATACCCATGGAATTGCCATCCGGAGACCATGTAGAAGGGCCTCATATTAGGCTGCATTGTTGGAGTCCGTGTACATTATCTGAAGTATGTATTGGGTGTGTCTCCGGTTGGGGCGTCAATCTGACGCCAGCCCCAAGCCGACCAACATTTTGGAGCCGTCGAAATGCATGATCAATTGGAGTATCGCCGTACTCTTTAGGGAGTTGACCGGTCCGATCGGCGATGAAGTCAGCCAAAACTTGCGACTTTATAGCTCGCCGTGGTTTTATAGGTTATGTCAAATGGTAAGATCTCGATGGCCCATTTGCAATCCGCCCGTCGCGTCGTGGTTGTTTATAATGTCGTTGAGAGGTACTTGGAGGCAAGCTGTTATCGAACACTCTTGAAAGTAGTGTCGCAGCTTCGGGATGCCATGAACACGCGTCGCTATCTTTTGATAATGTGGATACCGGGACTTGCATGGGGTTAAGATAGTGGATCGTAGTACCTGGTTTTGAAGAGAATTTGTGTCATACATTTCTCGTTAAACGATGAGTACAGCGCTGGACGACTTGATGTGTTGCCGTGATATATAATAACATCGGTTCGCCCGGGTTAAGCGGCGGCGAGGACGGTTGTTGCCAATATGGCCTTTATTTCTTGAGTCGGTCGTGGCAGCATCCGTCCACTCAAAGTGTTCGGTGCGCCTGAGGAGGCAATAGAGGGGCAATGCCTTTTCTCCCAAACGGGAGATGAAGCGGCTTAAAGCCGCCACACATCCAGTTAATTTTTGTATTTGTTTGAGGTCTTTTGGGATATCCAAGCGTGTGAGCTCGGATTTTGGCTGGGTTTGCTTAAATTCCTCTACGGATACAATGAAGCCCGGAGCTTTCGGCTAGTACACAGCGAATTTTTCGGGTTGAGCTTAATGTCATATGCTCGGAGGTTGTCGAATGTGAGCCTCAAATCGTCTACTTGAGTTTCGGCGTGTTTGGTCTTGCGACCACATCATCTCGTATGCCTCCTTTGTTTTGACCATCTAGGTAGCGGACTTATGCGAATCATGCGCTGATATGTTGCGTCGGCGTTTTTGAGTCGAAGGGCATTGTGTTGAAGCGAATGGTCCGTATGGAGTAATGAATGCCATTGCCTCTTAGTGCATCTCCGCCATATTGATTTGATGGTAGCGAGATGCTGCGTCGAGGAAGCAGAATGAATCGTGCCACTGTGGTAGCATCGATGATTTGATCGATCACGGGGAAGGAAAGGATCCTTTCGACAAGCCTTGTTAAGGTCTTAAAATCGACACACGAGCGCGCGATTTGTCCTTTTATGGTACCATTACCAGGTTTGCTAGCCAGTCCGGATGTTTGATGTCTTTGATGAATCCGGCTTCTAATAGTTTGGCTAGCTCCTCTCCCATTGCATGTCTTTTCTGTTCGGAAAATTGCCGAAGAGCCTGTTTGACTGGCTTGAATCCTTTTAGGATGTTTAGGCTGTGTTCTCCTAATCTGCGTGGGATTCCTGCCATATCTGAAGGGTGCCAGGCAAAGATGTCCCAATTTTCCCGAAGGAATTCTCGTAGTGCGGCGTCTACATCAGGGTTTAATTGTGCCCCAATGGAGGCCGTCTTTGAGGGGTCCGTTGGATGGACTGGAATTTGACTATTTAGTCCGCTGGTTTAAAGAGGTGGACTTGGATCTCTTATCGAGTATCACATCATCCTGTTCACCGTGGGGCGTAGCGCGATGAGTTCCTCTGCCGCTAGGGCTTGGATAGTGCCTCTAGGGCTAGTCTGGCTGTCTTGTTTTCGGTAGCAGTGCTATGTCGAGATCAGCGACAAGAGTGATGGTTCCATTGATCCGGGCATTTTAAGCTTCATGTACCCGTAATGGGGTATGGCTTGGAAAATTGCGAATGCCTCTCGTCCTAATAAGCGTGATATCCGCTGCTGAGCAGGGCCACTTGGGCGTGACCTCCTCGGACCTGTAATTGTCCGGTGAGCGAGCACCACATCAAGTGTGATTTTTCTGTGCGGCGTGCTTCGACTAGGGATTATTCCTCTAAAGGTTGTGCTGCTTTGCTCAATGCGGCTCCAGTCTATTTCCATTTTTCGAAGGGTTTCCTCGTAGATGAGGTTTAATCCGCTGCCGCCATCCATGAGTACCTTGGTAAGACGAAAGCCGTCCACTATTGGGCTAAGGACCAATGCGGCTGGTGCTCGGGCTGTTCGGAATTTAGGTTCATCGCTGGCATTGAAGGTGATAGCCGTGTCGCTCCATGGATTTGTTGTTGCTACTTGGTAGACTTCGGCGAGGCTGCGGATTGTTCGTTTCCGCATATTATTTGATGCGAAAGTCTCGAAGGCTGCTAATACCGTATTGGTACTGTTGGGGTGGTTCTCCAAGGCTAGAAGCTCTTCGCCACTTTTGGCCACTGCATGATATCAACATGCTCGAAGGCTATGTGTTGGAGTGGCGCCCTACGTACTATGAATTTTACTGAGGATCCGTGAGCCATCCCTCGATCGGTTTCGTGCCCTTTATGGGGTTTTGCTTTTGGTTTTGTCCAGTGCTGAGCATGATGCACCCTTTTGTTTCGGACTAGGGTTGTATTGGGCGGATAATCCCAAAAGTTAGTTTGGTTTTCGGATACTCTCCATAGCATAGTACTTTTCGTCTATGTAGGCGCTTGGTCGGCGTGTAATTCGTAAATGATGACTTACGGCGTTCAAGATTCCCTTGTCCGTGCAATTGTTGCAGAAAACTGAGATTGCGCTTTCCTCATGGCAATCTTTTATCCTGTCCATAACCAGGAGGAATCTGCCCCAGTAATGATGTACTGTTTCCGTGGCTCTTGCCGGATTTGAGATAGATCGCTTATGTTTGGGTGGTGGGTGGAATTGAGTCGGAACCCTGCCCAACTTGAGGCTCAAGGGCGAAAAGTTTTAATTTGGAAGTTCGGATTCTTTGGGCGTTGTCCAGCGAATCTGGTCCGCTGCGACTTTAGGTTCGATGCTTGGTTGACATCCGTCCCTCGCGGGAATCCGGCATGGAGGATCGAAACGGACATGACTTGTCTTTAATATAGAAGAAGAGTTGCGCGTTGTTCCTCCACCACAGCAGCGTGGTGGGTAGCTGAGGAGAGTTGATCTCTCTCGAATCGGTTTTAAGCCCAATCGATCGTGGTATGTAGCGACTCCCGAGCGCGAAGCGATCAAGAGCTTCGTTCACGGAGGAGAGCTCCATCGGATCCTGCTACTCGGCGAATTCGAGTTAGCGTGAAATCGCCTTTGATGACCGGGAAGTCATCGTCGCGGCGGCGAGCAGGCGGTCATAAGAAAACCACCTAGCGGACAGTTTGGCGGTGGCCAAAACTCCTTGGCAATAGTACCGTCTTTAAAGGCGGGAAGAACATCCTTCACGATTGCGGCAACGCAGGAGGAACTCTCAATGACAGCACCAATGTCGGTGTCAAAACCGGCGGATCTCGGGTAGAGAGTCGAAGCTGTGCGTCTAGGCGGATGGTAACAGGAGACAAGGGACACGATGTTTTTACCCAGGTTCGGGCCCTCTCGATGGAGGTAAAGCCCTACTCCTCCTTGATTGATATTGATGATATGGGTAGTACAAGAATGGATCTACCACGAGATAAAGGAAGCTAAACCACAGAAGCTAGCCTATGGTATGATTGTTGTTGTGCCCTACGGACTAAAACCCTCCGGTTTATATAGACACCGGAGAGGGCTAGGGTTACACAAAGTCGGTTAGAATGGTAGGAGATCTACATATCCGTATCGCCAAGCTTGCCTCCCACGCCAAGGAAAGTCCCATCCGGACATGGGACGAAGTCTTCAATCTTGTATCTTCATAGTCTTGGAGTCCGGCCGATGATGATAGTTCGGCTATTCGGACACCCCCTAGCCCAGGAGTCCCTCAACAACCTTCAGGGGAATCATCCCTAGTTGGGAGGCACGGTGTGTGGGAAAAATCACACTAGACGTGGTATTCGGCACGCCGGAGAATTATAGGTCCGAAGAAATCATGTTCCAAGTGGCCCCGTTCAGCAGCGGATACCACGCCCTTTTAGGGGGGATGCATTCACGAACTTTTAAGTTATACCCCATTACTGGTACATGAAGCTCAAGATGCCCGGATCCAATGGAATCATCACTCTAGCCACTGATCCGGACGTCGCACTCCACGCCGAAAATAAAACTGCCGCACTAGCCCTGGAAGCATTATCCGAAGCCCGGTGATAGAAGAACTAACAACGCTGCTGGCGCCCTTGTAGCCGGAGGCGGCGTGATACTCGACAAAGCGACACAAGTCCACCTCATTCAAGCCAGCAGACGAGATAGTCAAATTCTAGGTCCATCAACGGACCCCACAAAAACAACTTCCGTCGGGATAGAGTTGAGCCCCACAATGGGCCGCCTCTGAGACTTCCTCTGCGAGAGTGGGACATTTTCTCTGGCATCCTTGAGACATGCGGGCATCCCATGAGCTGGCGAACACAGCCTCAATATCTTGAAAGGATACAAGCTAGTCAAAGCAGACTCTTAGGCGCTTCTTAGAGCCTAAACGGCAAGCCATGGGAGAAGAGCTAGCCAAGCTACTTGAGGCCAGATTCATTAGAGATATAAAACATCCGGATTGGCTCGCAAATCTGGTAATGGTACCAAAGAAGGACAAATCATGGTGCCCATGTGTCGATTTCAAAGACCTCAACATGCCCTGCCCCAAGGATCCCTTCCCCCTCCCCTCGCATTGACCAAATCATCGACGCTACCACAGGATACGACTCACTATGTTTCCTCGACGCATACTCCGAATACCATCAAATAAAGATGGTGGAATCTGACGAAGCTGCAATGGCCTTCATAACGCCATATGGCCCCATCTGTTTCAACACTATGCCTTTTGGGCTCAAAAATGCCGGCGCAACCTATCAACGAATGATTCAGACATGCCTGGAGAAGCAAATTGGCAAAACAGTGGAGGCATACATGGACGACGTGGTCATAAAAACAAGACACGTCGAAACTTTAATAGATGACTTGAGACTCATGTTCGACAACCTCCAAACATACAACATCAGGCTCAACCCGGAAAAATGTGTTTTTGGCATACCCTCCGGGAAGTTGCTCGGCTTCATTGTTTCCAATAGAGGAATAGAAGCAAATCCGACGGAAATCGAGCTCATCGCGATTGGCTATCCCAACAGACCTCAAGCATATCCAGAAACTAACTGGATGCGTGGCTGCCTTAAGCCACTTTATCTCCCGATTAGGAGAAAAGGCACTACATCTTTACCGCCTTCGTCGATGCACCAAACACTTCGAGTGGACGGATGCGGCCACGACCGGACTGGATGAAATAAACACCGTATTGGTCAGCAATCCAGTCCTGACTCGCCAAATACTAGCGAACCTATGCTATTATACATAGCTGCAACACATCAGGTTATGGCGCGGTGCTCGTCGTCGAGCGAAGCGGGCGGATACAAGTTCCCGCTCAAAAGCGTATATGATGTGTCCAATGTCTTCATGGCACCGGAAGCTCGACACTACTTTCAAGAGTGTTCAATTACGGTGGCCTCCGGAGTACCACTCAATGACATAATAAACAACCGTGACACTACGGGACGGTTGGGTAAATGGGCTATCGAGCTCCTTCCGTTCAACATAACATACAAACCATGGCGGGACATTAAAGTGCGCGGTCTTGGCGACTTTGTTGCGAATGGACGAAGCGAACTCCCTAAAAAGTATGGCGTACTCGATTGGATCATGCGCTTGACGGCTCTAAAATGCTGGCGGATTGGGGGCAGGTGTAGTCTGACATCCCCACGGAACCACGGTCCATCGTACTCAAATATTATACACAGACTCCAACAACGTGGCGAATCTGAGGCTCTGTTGCGCAGTCTTCGGATGGCAGTCTCTATGGGCATTAAATGCCTAGAAGTCTTGTGAGGACTTGAACCTCGCATAATATCACAAATAAATGGAATTTTGATGCCAAGGATCGAAAATGGTGGCCCTACCGTAATGCCGTCCTCAAAATGTCAGCTCGGTTCGAGGGCTCGAATTCCACCATGTGGCTCGATAAAACAATCAACGGCGGATATCCTCGCCCGCGCCGGTGCTAAGCGGGACACCGTCCCACCTAATATATTCTTGGAAGGCCGTTCAAGCCATCCGTGGTATGGGAAGAGTCGGCAACACCAATCCGGCTCCAAATACAACCCGGATGTGGAACCATCTGTATAAATGTCGGGGCTCCGCCACGAAATAACACCTTCAGCCCATGAAATCATAGGTGTCATCGCCTCGTGGACCGAGCCCTTCTTGGCGTACCTAAATAGGCAAGAGCTCCCGAGGACCAAAATGAAGCACGTTGTATTGTGCGGCATTCCAAAACCTACAAAGTCCATGAGGAGAGCTCTATAAAAAAGTGCCACGGAGTGCTCGAGAGATGCATCTCCGAAGAGGAAGAAGCGGCAGCTCTAGGCTAAAATCCATGCCAAACTTCGGCGAGCACCCAGCGTGCTCGGGCACTTGTAAACAAAGCCTTCCGTACAAGTATTTATTGGCCGATGGCCGGGCGGATCTACAGGACCTTGTCCACCATTCGTCGGTTGCGGCTCTTCGCCAATCAGATCCATATGCCCTCTACCACTCTCCAAAAAATCCCCATAACTTGGCCCTTCACGATGCAGGGCTGGATATGGTCAGACCTCTTAAAGGGAAGCCATAAGAAAAAATACTTATTGGTCATGGTGGACAAGTTCACCAAATGGATAAAGCCAAACCGAGTTAAAGCGGCGAATCGGACCAGTGATAGACTCCATATCGGGGGTTGTTCACGTTCTGATGTCCCCACAGCATCATCACTTGACAATGCACATCGGCGGGGGACACCTATGGAGCGAGGAGGCCCCTTCGTGAAATCTTGATGCGAGGCGGAGGATGCGGAGAAGCGGATCGAAGCGTCTTGGCGGGGATTTTACCCAGCCGGGCGCGATGGGCGCGTAAAACCCTCTTGCTGCTTTGTGTTGTATTGGGCTCGGGGGCTTGAAGAGCCCGCGATGCAACTTCACCGGCGTGAAAGTCGCCGAGTTGAACCCCCTCCACGTTGTGCATGGGCCTCCTTTATATAGGGCAAAGGGTCACCGGCAGGTGTCAGCGTGGGAGGAAGGGTAAAAAGCGTAAAAGAGGTGGTAGTTGGAGCGGTGCGGGAGCAGTCAGACTACGATTAGCGAGCGATGGTTTCTACCTACTTTTGCGAGAGAGGGACAAGGGCATTTAATGCCCGTCACCGTCGACTCAAAAGTTCCGCTCTTGCGTCTCCGTTTGCCAGCGATGGATCCACCACCGTGGAGTGCCACCGCACCCCCATCTTTGCCTGACCATCCGCCCAGCGTCTCTGGAAGGGCTGGCGCGGCGTGGGCAGATGAGCTGGAGTGCGGGCACAGCGTAGCTCTCCGGCAAGTACCTTGCAGGGGTCTTAATCTTGCGGGCCGGGGCTTGTCGGGCTCTGTAACCACCGCTCCCGGCAAGCTCGCCGAGGCAGCGTATAAGCGCGGGCGTGTCTTCGTGATGTGATCTTCTAGTCTCCCGGCGAGCTCCTCTCGCCCGGGGCCTTGCGTGGGTGATGTAGTCTTGAGCACAGGGCGGCCTTCTGGCAAACTCCTCTTCCGGGGTCTCGATCTTACATCTTGTACACTTTGTTCTTGAATGGCTTGACACGGAGGCGGAGATGGTCTCCGGCAAGCACATGGTAGATCCAGCCAGCGGGGAGCTGACTGCCCGATGCACAAGTTAGAGTCTTGAGGTACCCCTACCTGGCTCTACCGACAGGAGCCCCGGGCACTGGGCCACCTGCAGTGCCGGCGCTGTTGGGCCAGGCCCAAAGCGATCTGCAGGCACCAGCGGCCCTGTGTGTCGAATCCACTTCCGCCTCTGCCGCCTCCCGTGCAACAGCAGCGTCGGTCTGGCGTCGTGGGATGGGGCGTGCCACGTTCTTTAATGAGAAGGACGGAGCGCTCCCCACTTTCCCATAAAAGCAGAGGAGGAAGCGGTAGTTCCCTCCTTCGCTTTCATTGCTTCTTCTTCCTCCTCGAGAAATCCTCTTTGCGCTCCGCCTCCGCATCTCCTCCGCTGTTTCTTGCGTTTGCGGTGCTGCGGATTCTTCGTCCTCCTTCCCTCGCCGCCTCCGCCATGGCCCGAAAACCAGGAAGGGGAAGGAGAAAGCGGAGAGACCAAGAAGAGAAGTCGAGCGGAAAGGCTTCGCCCGAATCACGGAGGGAGAAGCGTCGTCTTCCCTTGTGACTCGGCGTCACAAGAACTCTGGGGCAAGTATTTCTTGTTACGGGCCAAGAGGACCCGCTGGCGCATCCTCGGACCGAGCTCATCCGGCCGGCACCATGGACAACTATCTGGCGGGTACTATTTCTTCCCGCAACCTTCTTCCGCTGCGGTCTTTGTCCTCCTTTTTCGAATTCTTCTGCGATATCATGAACACATCGGCTTCCACCTTCTTGATTTCACCCCTAGCGCCATCCTCACAATGGCGGTTTTACCTATGTGCGAAAACTTCATAAAGATACACCCAAATGTAGCTCTGTTCAGGCACTTCTTCACTCTAGAGCGAGCCGGCTCCCCCCCTCTCGGGAGGGATTTCTTGGGTTTTCCTTTGAACTTGAAGGGTCGTACTTGCGGGAGCTCCGCGGCAAGTGGGAAGAAGTGGCGTCTTGACTGGTGCTGGATCGTCGAAGCCGAGCCGCAACCCTTCACGCGCCGCGCTGGCGCCCATTGTCTGTGGCAGCGGCTGGAAGCGAGCTGGATTCGGACGACATCAAGCTCGGCGTTGCCCTTATCCGGTTCTTCGTCTTGAGAAGCGGGGCTGTCCGTTCGCGAAGGTAGGCGCCGACTTCCTCCGCCGCCCGCGTGCCCCTCTCCGGGACGGAAAAAGGCGGCTGGGAGTCTGGCGGCGCGGGGATATAATGAGGCTGCGCCCGGGCTGAACTTTAACTTCCACGGCCCAGCTGGGCTGAGGGGATGGTCGAGAACTCTTCAAATATGACCCGGCCCATCGAGTGGTTCAGACTTCCCGGGAGTGGTGCCTTTGCAACAGCACAGCTCGGGATCGCCTCCTCGCCATGATGCCAGCGTGCGACTTCGCGCGGCGTGGGCGCCATGGATTCCGCCCGAGCCAATAGGCGTCCTCAACTTCTTGACACCCTTGAGGTGGTGGCGAAGAACAGGAGCAGATCCGAGGCTGACCACGGGACACCACGGACCAGGAGCTCGCGTACATAGCTTCTCGGGCGAAGAGGCGCTGCAGCTACACAGCGGAGTGTTCGGTATCGCCCCGAGGCGAAGGAGGCTGCGAAGAGTCGGCCAAGCGGCGGAGATCTGCGGCTGCTGCGACTTCCTCCCGGCACGCTCGCGGGGTCCCCTCCTGAGGCCTCCGGGATCCCGGAATCGTGGCGAGGTCGCGGCAAGGTGGCGCTGGAGGAGCAGGCGCCGCGAGGCCAGGCGTCGAGAGAAAAGGGGTCGCATGGCGCAAAGTGGCTGGGGCTGCGAGCCGGCCAGCGAGGAGGAGGAGGATGCGCGGATCGCCGAGAATGCCGGCAGGTCCCACGGACCTTTCTGGCGGCGACCTCTCCTCGTCGTCGGAAACCTCCCGCCCAGGCGAGCCCCAAGCGTTCTCCGCTGAGCGCCTCTGCAAGGCTGCGGCCGAGCGGTACGCAGGCCCGGCAACTACCGGCTCGCCGGGCAGCGCAAGCTTCGAAGTCGAGCAGCGCCGAGGCGACCGGCGCACAGACATGGCGAGCGACCAGCGCGAGCCCGACAAAGCGCCTCGCAGGTGGCGCCCGGCGGACAGAGTCTTCTCGGGCGGGCGGCGGCTCCGCCCGCTTCTCGGGTCCCGGCCGCCCACGGGGCTGGGTCTTCGCCCCCAGCCTCGAGACCGCCAAAGCGCCCGAGGGCCTTCACCTCTGCTCCTCGCACCCCAGCGACCCGGTGGCGTATGATTTCTCCGCCTTGGCGAAGGCGGCGAGGAGGAACAGGAGTAAGCCCAAGATCTTCATCTTCTTAAATTTGCCTTGATTATTGTTGAGGCTAATCTTGTTTTGTGTTGATGTCGGGACCTTGGTGAGCGGGCGGCGAAAAGCCAAGGTGCCCGTGGTGGTCGCGGACGACTACGCTGTCGAGGCGACGGGGCGTCTTGGGAGCCAAGCTTGCGGACCGAGTCTGTCGAGGAGCAGCCCAGGCGCAGCCCAGCGTAAATCTGGGTCCCGCACTGCTCGCTCGTCGGGCGTGTCACGAAGGTTTTGGTCTTGTGCTAATATCTTGGCGTGTCTGTCTTGTCTGTCACGGAGATGGAGCCGCGGCAGGAGCATCAGGAGAGTCGCCCTCGAGGCGGCAGTCCTCCATCGCCAAGGTTGGACTCCCGGCAAGGAGGCGTCCGCCAAGCGGGTACTCCGCCAAGGCGAGTACCCGCCAAGCGAGCAACCGGCGGCGGCCACTCCGCCAAGGATAGTTCCCGGCAGAGAGCCCGCCCGGGCGGCGTCCGCCAAGGTGAGTTCTGCAACTTTGTCTTCTCGGCGTTGTCTCTTTTTGGATATTTGCTTGAACTTCTTTTGCTTTTTCTTCTTCTTCTAGATCTTCCTCTTCCCCGAGCAGATGGAAGCGAAATACGCCATTGAGGAGGAGGAGGCGTCTTGCGGTGGCGGCGGTGGCGCCTTGTCGTTGAGGCAGCGGCGGGAACCGCCAGACCCTATCTTGAAGACCGCTCCGGCTTCAGGCGCGCTCGGCGGAGAAGAGACGGCGACCGCACCACCGGCCGGGGCGGCGGGAGCATCAAGTGCTCGCCGATCGCCGACCGTCCGCGGGAGAAGGCGGCCCGGCTACTACTTGAAGCCCCCAGCGGCGTCTTCATCCAGTGCCGTGGGGTTCCTCGTCATGACTCCAGCGGGCGAGGAGGCCGATGGGAGATCCTCGCCTCCAGCTTGAAGGTCGTCGAGGGCCGGCGGGGCAGCGGGCTGATGAGCTGCCCGTCGGCTCTGGCCCTTTCCGGGCGAGACAAGCGGCTTCGCTTCGGAAGCCCTCGCCGCCAAGGCCCGAAGAGATGGAAAGCCTTGGCGGAGCTCAGCGCCATGTCAGCTGCTCTCCGCGTGGCGGAGAAGCGCGAGCAACTTCGCGGAGAGTATGAAGGGTGGTTCTTTGGGAAGGCCGAGCGAAAGAGCGACAGCGGCTCGCGGGGTGGAGCTGTCGGCGAAGGAGAACTCATCCAGCGGAAGGTCAACCTCGATGTTCACGAGGAAGACCTTGCCGCTCGGGAACAGGCCCTTGGCGGGGAACTGAAAGAGGCGAAAGACGCCGCGGCTGCCGCAAAAACCGCCAAGGAGGAGCTTGCCGCCAAAGTCGCGCAGCTGGAGGAGTTGCTGAAGGCGAGCGAGGAGAAGATCACCGCGCTCATCACGGAGCGCGAGAAGGATGCCCACACCAACTCAGAACTCCGGGAGTGCCTTTCCAAGAAGGGCGGCAATTGAAGGCATAAGGACTCCATCGAGGGTCTTGAGCTTCAAGTCTCTGCTATTTGAAGGACTCGCTTAGCGCCGCCCGGGACGAAACCAAGCTGAGGAGGAACTCCGCGAGGCGAACCTTGGTGGCGCGCCAACAAAGCAGCCGAGGACTTCCGTCGTATCGTCGAGATATGGACCGAGGACTTGGTATCTTCTCCGCCATTGACCGAGGAGCTGCTGGCGCTGAAGGCTGGACACCTCATCTACTCCCGGATCCAAACCTTGCTCCACGGCCAAGCTCAGCCTCTTCTTCAGGGGATCGCGGCCCTTGCAAATCTGCGGAGAAGATCCTTGATTGCCGAGGAGACTCGCCGGCTGTCTTGCGGGAACCATGGAAGCGTCGCGGCGAAGATCGTATACCGCAATCCCGGCGTGAACCTCACCAGCGTTCTTCGCAGCTTGCGGCCAGCGCAAACATGGAGGCTCACGAAGGGCAGGTCGCCCACATCATCGCCAAAGTGAACAAGATCTCCAGGATGGAGGGCGACCGCGTAGACTAGGCCTCCTTTATCTTTATTTCTTTTAGTTGCTGCATAGGTTGTTATGAACTCGTTAGCCATCGCGACAAGTTATTCCTTGTAAGATATTACCTTTATTTTGATCAGCAGATGCAGTGTTATCTCCCTTGTTTTGATTCTCAACTCCGCATGCTTCAACTTTATGCTTCTAGGAGTTTTGCGGCAAGGAGCCCTTGCCGTGGCTGAGTGCGAACTTCGAAGCAACCCATTGGTCAGGTCCTACCGGCAAGCAACCTTGCCGTGATGCATGCAGCGCAACAAGCTTGCTGGCGGACTCGAAAGCGAGACAAAGGCGCAACACTGTCGCAGCTCACTTAAATCGTTGGCGTGCTCGAAAAACAAGATAAGGGTGCGGCTATCCACGGGTAGGTTCCTCCGAGCACAAGTTTTCCATACAAAGTGTGGTTGTTCAAGGAAGGCAACTTAAAATTTAAAATTTTGAGCTGCTCAAATCCTGACAACTTAGCTTTCGTGCTCTATGCACTCTCCGGCAAGCTTCTCTTTCTTGAACAGCACTTGGTTCATCCTCCATTTCCTTCCCCCCCGGCAAACTTGTGCACGAGGAATGTTTCTTCTGTTTAAGAGACAAGGAAAGAGAAGAAGGAAAACAGGCGTATGGCCTTTCGGCGTGCTATTGCTTGCCGGATATGTGTGTCGTACGAAAGATGCCAAATAACTCATGCAAATGGCAAAGAAAAGCATGGGAAAAGGCAAATAGCGCAAAACACAGAAACTTTATTGCTGCAGGGTCTGCGCCGGCTTTGTACAAAGGTTACATGCAGCGGCGGCAAAGCTTTTGTACAAAAGGTGGTTGCGGGCGGATCACGGCAGCCAGCGTATGGGTAAAACTTGCGAAGATGCTCTATGTTCGAGAGTTGCTCCTTTGGTAAGCCTTCTTCGGTCTCGGCGGACGGCGCGGGCCTCGTGACTTGTCTCACCCGATAAGGGCCTTCCCGCCAAGCGTCAACTTGTTGGAATTCTTGGCGGACTGAACACGCCGAAGAACAAGGTCGCCTTCCTCGAGACTCCTGGCTCGACCTTGCGGCTATGGTAGCGGCGCAAGGCTTGCTGGTATCGAGCAGCTCGTCTGAGCAACACAGGCGTCCCTCCTCGAGGAGCAATCGTCATCTTGCCGTAGTTGCTCTTGCTCGAGCTCATCATAGCGAGCACTCGAGGAGATCCGTATCGAGTTCCGTGGGGAGAACTTACGCTCCATAGACTAGAGCAAAAGGTGTCTGTCCGGTGGCTCGATTTGGTGTCGTTCTGATTGACCAAAGAGCCGCCGGCAGCTCCTCTATCCAATTTCTTCCGCACCTGCGCAGCCTGTCGAAAGTTCTTGTCTTGAGTCCGCGCAGCACTTCAGCGTTAGCCCTTTCTGCTTGACCGTTGCTCCTTGGGTGAGCAACAGAAGCGAAACAGACCTTGGCTCCAAGGTCTTGGATGTACTGCATGAAGGTGCGACTAGTGAATTGTGTACCGTTGTCGGTGATAATCCTGTTAGGGATCCTGAAACGGCATACAATTGACCTGAAGAACTTTGCTTGTTGTGGTTGTCACCTTTCTCCTTGGCTCCACTTGGCCACTTTGTGAACTTGTCGATTACTACGTACAAGTACTCAAAGCCCCGACAGCAGGGGAAGGGGCGAGGATATCGAGCCCCGGACCGAAGGGCCGGGATAAAGGGATTGTTTGGAGAGCTTGAGCTGGTGATGAATTTGCTTTGCATGGGCCTGCACGCTTCACACTTGGTTACTAGTGCAGTTGCATCTTGGAGGCTTCTTGCCAAAGAACCCTTGCGGAAAGCTTTCGGCAAGCGCCCTTCTTGCCAATGTGGTGGCCGCATATGCCTCCGTGTATCTCGCCAACAACTTCATCCATCTTCCACGGAGATGCACTTGATCGACACCATTGAGCCTTCTTACATACAGCTCGTTGTCTCTGAACTGGTACATACTTACTGTCTGGTTATCTTTTCTATTTCTTCGGGTCGTCGGAAGTTCTCCAGCTTGCAGAAGCAGACGATCTGCTGTGCCCATCCGGAGCTCGGGGCTCAGCGGCAAGGACTAAAAGCGTGAGGGCTGCTGCGGGAACCTCGGCTTCTCGGCAAGGATCTCGGATTCTGCCGAGTTGAAGGTTCCCGGCAAGCTACGCCGGGCGAGGCTTGTCGGGAACATTTGCTTCAAGCTGCCTGATCGAGGACTGCAGGAGCAAACTGTTCCTCAGCGTTCTGGCCGTTGATCTTGGGGACTTTGGCGGCGGCCTCAGGGAGATCCGCCGGCAAGTAGTCGCCGGAGACCAACTTTCTCTTCTTGGACTGTCCAATTGATGGCATGACAGATGGTTGAGTCAGCTTGAGCAAGAAGGTCCCTGGTTCCACAGGTAACTTCATTGAAGCACACTTTGACAGGCCATCTGCGATTTCATTCTGAGCCCTCGGGACATGCTCCATCTGCAGGCCTTCAAAGCGCTCTTCAAGCTTCCTCACTTCATCTACATAAGCTTCCATCAAAGGACTCTGATAACTCTTGTTAACTTGCGGACCACTGGCGAGAATCTCCCCGGACAATTAACTTCCTGATCCCAAGTTCGGCCGCAATCCTGAGACCGGCGAGCAAACCTTCATATTCAGCAGTGTTGTTTGTCGCTTGCTCCCTTGGGAAGTGCATCTGGATAACGTACTTGAGGTGCTCTCCGGTGGGCGCGATGAGCACCACGCCGGCACCGGCACCTTGCAGCGAGAAGGCACCATCAAAGTACATTACCCATTCACTTGTCGCTTCTTGTGCGGGTGTACTTGTTTCTTGGACTTCTTCATCAGGTGTTGGGGTCCATTCCGCTATGAATTCTGCCAAAGCCCGACTCTGTATGGTTGAAGTACTTTCAAACTTGAGTCCAAAGCTCGACAGCTCCAGTGCCCACTCAACGATCCTGCCTGTTGCCTACGGGTTGTGCAATATCCTCTTCAGGTGAGGCGAGTGACCCTTTGTTATCTCGTGTGCACCGAAGTAATGGCGCAGCTTTCTCGAGGCCATGAGGAGGCCGAAAAGCAGCTTTGCACGAGTATCTTGATCTAGCCCCTGAAGAAGGGAGCTTACAAAATATCTTGCGCTGCACCATCTTCTTCCGCACTTCATCTGTTCCTCTGCAGAGTTGTCCTTGTCGGGGCGGAGCTTGTCGGGCAGCCCACGCTTGTCATTTGGGCTCGCTTGCCGATGGTGTAGCCTCCTCGTCGGACTCCCTCTCCGCTACTAGCGCAGCACTAACCACTTGGTTGGTTGCCGCTAGGTACAGCAGCAACTTCTCTTGTGGTTTAGGTGCGACAAATATTGGGGCGGAGGATAGGTATCGTTTCAAATCTTGCAGCGCTATCTCCGCTTCTGGAGTCCACTTCATGGGGCCTGCTTTCTTCA
This sequence comes from Aegilops speltoides, assembly GCA_021437245.1. NCBI lineage: Eukaryota > Viridiplantae > Streptophyta > Magnoliopsida > Poales > Poaceae > Aegilops > Aegilops speltoides. Next base: position 169,934,346 of record CM038141.1, on the reverse strand, counting down.
AGATTTGAAGAAAGGTAGGGCGCGCTCTGCAGACTTTGAAATGAACCTACTGAGGGCAGCCACACAACCTGCGAGTCTTCTGACATCCTTGACTCGCTTCGGGGCCTCGATCTGCTCAATGGCTTTAATCTTGTCGGGGTTGGCTTCAATCCCTCTCTGTGACACAAAGAACCGAGAAGCTTGCGGAGGAACTCCAAAGACGCACTTCTCGGGGTTCAACTTTAACTGTATCTTCTTGCGAGGTTCTGAAATGTCTCTTCCAAATCTTGAATCGGTGTATCCTTGCTCTTGCTCTTCACCACGATATCATCCATGTAAGCCTCTACATTTACGTGGATCTGTGGCTCAAAGCATATATACTACCCTTGCAAATGTTGATCCTGCATTCTTCAGTCCAAATGGCATGCGTATGAAGCAATAAGTGCCACATGGAGTGATAAGCGCGATCTTCTCTTCATCCTCTTTGGCCATAAAGATCTGGTGATAGCCTGAGTATGCATCAAGAAAGCGAGTAGCTCGCATCCCTTGATGGAGTCAACAATCTGGTCGTCTTGCGGCAAGGGAATGGATCCTTGGGGCATGCTTTATTTACATCCGTGAAGTCTATGCATAGCCTCCACTTCCCGTTGGCCTTCGCCGCACGGCAATGGGTTTGCTAACCACGTCGGATGGATCACACCTCTGACTAGGCCTGCTGCCTCTAGCTTCTTGATTTCTTCGCTGATGAATTCTTGGCGCTCCACGGCTTGCTTCCTCACTTTTTGCTTGACGGGCCGCGCATGAGGGCAAACGGCAAGCTTGTGCTCAATTACCTTCACAGGAACACGGGGATGTCGGATGGTTGCCATGCAAACACATCAACATTCGCGCATGAGGAAGGCAACGCGGCGCGCTTTCCTATTTTTGTCAAGCGTGGCATCGATGGTGAAGGTACCACGAGCCGTCCTCCTTGGCGGACACCTTCTTGGTTGCGGTGGAGCAGCCATTCCCTTTTACTCTTGCGGTGGAGCTCGGCGGGGCGTCCTCGGCGGCAGCGCAACTCCGAAGAGGTGCGGTTGCGGAGTGGGCCGGAGCTCTTGCCGGACAGTCTTCGTCTTCTTCCCCGGGAGCTTGGCGTGCAAGTGTATCCTTGTCGGCTCTTTGCTGCCGCATCGATAGATCTTGTCGGTGTAGATAAGCGCGTCTTTCTTGTCGCCGTGGGCGGTGATGGCGCTTATCGGCCCGGCATCTTGAGCACGTTTAAGCATAATGGGAAGCTGCCATGAACTTGGCGAGGCGGGGCGGCCGAGTATTCCGTTGTATAACAGCGGAATATCGGCGACGTCGAAAGTGTCGCTTCGATCCTGAAATTGAGCTCCCGCCAAAGGTCACCGGCAGAGTGATCTTTCCTTGGGCTTGCTCCGTCCGGGTTGATTCCTTGGAAAGAACCGGTCTCTTGAGCTCGCCATCCGGGATTTGGAGTTTCTTGACCATGAGGAAATCAAATTCAGCCCGGCCCGCCGTCAACCAACATTTTGGTGACCTTGAGGTTGCGGATGGTGGGCGAGACCAGCATCGGCAAGCACCGACGCGGTGGTGCGGTCGGGGTGATCCTCAAGATCAAAAAGCGATGGGCGTGCTGGACCATTTGAGGAGCCTCTTGGCGACTCCATGGCGGACTCTGCTGCATTCACCTCCGTACTCCCTTGCCTTAGCTGGCGGTGGGAAGTGTGTAGTGAGGCGCCACCGTCGACGCACAGGACCTCTGTGGCCTTCTGGAACTCCTGCTCGCTGTCATCCTCATCCTCCATGTCTTCGTCTTCGTCTTCATCCTTGTCGCGGCTCCGGGGAGGTCGATCGCCTTGTCGCCGCTTGGCTTTGCCGAAGCGTCCCCCCTGGCTATTGAACGGCCGCTTCTTGCTCGGTTCTCCCCCGCCACCTTGGGCCCTCTCCTTGTCGCGCCTCTCGTACTCAGCTTTTTGTTGCTCGACGAGATAGTCGACGCGCTTGCAATTATAGAGATCGTGGCCCTTGGTGCGGTGGATTTTGCAGTACTGCTTGCCGGGGCCGTCCTGCTTGTCGGCTGCCGCTACAGGGGCAGGCTCCTTGCCGGAGTCGCCAGCCCGTGTTTGTTTGGCGGGAGCCTCCTTGCCGGACTTCTCGGCTGCAAGTACCACTTCCTTGTTCTTTTTCTGACTGTTTTGCCGCCGGCGCTTCTTTGTCGGGGCGGCGTCGTCGGAGTCGCTTCCTCCCGCGCCAACATCCTCTCCGGGGAGCCTCCTCCCTTCTTCCGCGCGTGCGCACTTATCAGCCAGAGCATAGAGCTCGCTGATATCCCGAATCTTGGTCATCGCCATCTCTTCACGCATGCGGCGGTTACGCACGTTCTGGTGGAACGCGCTGATAACCGCGGCAGGGTGGACATCGGGGATGTTGTGCTGCACACGGCTGAAACGTTGGATGTACTTGCGCAGGGATTCTCCTTCCTACGGGCCAAAATGTGGAGATCGCTCTCTGGCGCGGAGGTTTGTGGCCGCCCGGTGAAGGCGCCAACAAACCGATGGCAAAGGTCTGCCCAAGAGAAATGGAGCCTTCCGGCAAGTGCATAAGCCAAGAACGACGTTCGGCCTAAGCCTGGCGGGAAGTAGTTCGCGAGAATCTTCTCGTCGCGCCCCGACAGCCTGCACCGCGATGGTGTGACACCGAGGAACTCCGAGGGTGCGTCTTGCCGTCGTACTTCTCCGATGCGTCGGGCTTGAAATTCTTCATCTTTGGAGCCCTTTGGGCGGCGCGCAGCTCGCTGGTGAACGCGGGCCCTTTGCCGCGTCTGGCAAGTCGCCTGCTCACCGGCGCGTAGCCGAGCAGTGCTCCCAGCTCTGGCTCTGATTGTCGCCGAGTCTCGGCGGCGTTCGATCGTAGTTCGGCGTCTTCTTGCCGCCGATCGCCGAGACTCTGGCGTTGATCCGCGAGCCAGCGGGTCAGCGATGCCGTGGAGCCGTCGTCGGCGTTGTTCCGGCGGGGCGGCGTCTTTCGCTTCCGCGGCGGGGAGTGCACGGTGGTTGCACCCCCGGCGGCCTTGTCGCCGCCGGCTTTCGCTCTCTCGGCTTGCCGCGGCCGTGAGGCTACTGGCTGCTGTGGACGGTCGTTGTTGGCGAAGGCGACCAGGCTCTGGATGGTGGCCCTCCAGTCCTCGGCCTTGTCCGCTGCTGGAGGGAAGTCGAGGAGCATTTGCGCTCTTGTGAGCGCTTCTGCAGGAGTGGAGGGAAGCGGGAGCGAGCGGTGCGGGAAGTGGGACGCGCTAGGACTCCTAACAGTGTTAGAAGGAGGAGGTCCTCCCCGGCACCTTCGCTTTGCACAGATCTGGGCGGGGTCCGGAACATCCCGCGAGCCTCGATGCGTCCTGCTCCAGCAGAGCGGATACCACCTCCGTGGTATGGTGCTGCTGGGTCGTGCGTCTTTTGGGGCGGGCGTGGATCCACGGAGACGAGGCGCGGTCATCCGTCCTGTCCCAGATCGGTGGCACCGCGAGTGCCCTCGCCGGTGTCCACCCTTCGCTGGCGTCTCCTCCGCCCACCGCTGGCTCCGGTGGCGGGTGAGACGCATGAGCAGGTTCTGCAACCCTCGAGGCCTCGTCTTGGGGCCATGGCGCGGTTGTCGATGAAATTCTTGACGAAATTGGAGAGGTTGAAGAAGAAGAAGCGGCCGCTGAACGCCGGATCAGGTCCGCACAACCTCGCGCGCCCGGGCGCGCCAAAGATGTCGCTGAGGGACACCTATGGGGCCGGGAGGCCCTTCGTGAGTGCGGTACGAGGGCGGAGGATGCGGAGAGCAGATCGAGGCGATGCGCTGGGGATTTTACCCAGCCGGGCGCGATGGACGCGTAAACCCTACTGCTGCTTTGTGTTGTATTGGGCTCGGGGCTTGAAGAGCCTGATAGTAACTACACCGGCGTGAAAGTCGCCCAGTTGAACCCCCTCCACGTTGTGCATGGGCCTCCTTTTATAGGGCAAAGGGTCACCGGCGGTGTCAGCGTAGGAGGAAGGGGTAAAAGCGTAAAAGAGGTGGTAGTTGGAGCAGTCTTGGGAACGGTGCAGCTACGATTAGCTTGAAGCGATGGTTTCTACCTACTTTTGACAGAGGGGACAAGGGCATTTAATTCCCGTCACCGTTGACTCAAAAAGTTCCGCTCTTGCGTCTCCGTTTGCCGCGGGCGATGGATCCACCACCGTGGAGTGCCACCGCACCCCCATGCTTTGCCTGACCATCCGCCGCAGCGTCTCGGAGAGGGCTGAAGGCGACGCGTGGACAGATGAGCTGGAGTGCGGGCACACAGCGTAGCTCTCCCGGCAAGTACCTTGCCGGGGTCTTGATCTTGCCGGGCCCGGGAGCTTGTCGGGCTCTGTAACTTGCCGCTCCCCGGCAAGCTCGCCGGGACGCGTATAGCGCCGGGGCATGTCTTCTGTGATGTGATCTTCTAGTCTCCCCGGCGAGCTCCTCTCGCCAGGGCCTTGCGTGGGTGATGTAGTCTTGAGCCTGGAACGGCCTTCCCGGCAAACTCCTCTTGCCGGGGTCTCGATCTTCTGTCTTGTACACTTTGTTCTTGAATGGCTTGACACGGAGCAGAGATGGTCTCCGGCAAGCACATGGTAGATCCAGCCGCGGGGAGCTGCGACTGCCCGTGCACAAGTTGGGGTACTGAGGTACCCCTACCTTAGTACACCGACAATGCCTCAAACACCACAGCCAATGAAGTGAAAACTTGGTGCGGCAACATGGGCATTAAGCTCGATGACGCCTCCGTCTATCATCCCCAAACAAACGGCCAGGTCAAACGTGCAAATGGTCTCATCATGAATGGCATCAAACGTAGACCAGTGTGATACTTGAAAGAATCGGAGACGCAGTAGGTCGAGGAGCTCGACTCCGTACTCTGGGGGCTGTGGACCATGCCGAATCATACCACCGGATATACACCATTTTTAATGGTGTATGGCACAGAAGCAGTAGTACCCTGCGACATAATCCATGACTCACCTCGCGTGCGCATGTACGAAGAGAAGGAAGCCGAGCTAGATCGGCAGGACAACTTAGATGCCCTGGAGCAGGAGCGCGACATCGCAAAAGCCCGTTCTGCATTCTATCAGCAGTAGGCTCGAAGGTATTAAAGCAGAGAAATGCGTGCCAAAACTTATAACATTGGCGAACTCGTTCTACGCCTACCGGAGAAGAAGAAGAACAAGCTCAAACCCAAGTGGGAGGGTCCCTTCATCATTGATAAAGTTCTCACCGAAGGAGTGTACCGTCTGCGCAATGCATCCGATAACAGACTTGAGCCGAACCCATGGAACGCGGCCAGACTCTGGAGATTCTATGCCTAGTCTTTGAACTTCGGTGTTAAATCTCCTTACCCCGCTCTTTCAATTATGTTCTCCTTTTACTTTCTCGCCCTTTTACCTTCTTCACACAAAGTATTAAATAGAGTGCGGATGCTCGGATCGCTCCGGCCGTACTATGTGTGCTCACCGTACCTGGGGGCTTCCTATACGGAAGCTAAATATAATTACTTTTATGGTTTCGTGCCTACCACATATGCGTCCTTTTTCCATATGTGCCTTTTCTTCACCATTATATGCATCAATATGACTTAAGATTTGGCCATGCTGGGTTGCCTGGCTCTTGTGTTTATGCCCTACGTTCCCATTAATTCGACTAGGGCATAAGGGGAGCACCTCTGTGATTGTTACTGCCGATTCAGATGTGTACCTCAGACTGGGTGAAGCCGAAAGCTAGCGTTCTTAAGGGAATATTCGGTTAGTGAACAAAAGATGTTTTTTCGTTTATTACAACACAAATCCCCAGATGTTTTGTATCATGCGCTTCTGTTCGCAGTTCGGACATGCACATCGATGCATGTGTACCCAGGGAAAGGAACCCCTAACGGAACTATTCTCTCTGGAAGATGTTTCTTACTACCCATGTAATATAACATAACTAGTTGGGTACTTGTCTATTTAAGAACTTATGACCCTATGCCTGGTTTCCACGCATACCCCGGCTTTACATAACTAAGCGGGTATTCGGATACACCCTAGACTGTCGGGTCCGGGGGCTGAAGCGAAAAGTTCTGCCATGACAAATGATTTTTAATCCGGCTAGGGACTACATGTGTCCATTGAATTACATAGTCACTTGGACTGGCTATATTCTTCCTCTATACCATCCAATAGGCTATCTATCCTACAATCCTGTTGGGAATACTTTGCGGCTAACGCTACTTGGTCATACACCAGACTTACGGGAATCTCTTGCCCATCTGGCCCCACCGGTCCTACTTCGGCCATATTGTTTGGGTCAGCCTTGGCGTATCGCGTCTTCACCATGGCCTAGGCTTCCGTTGCACCTTGTCGGCAGGCTGATACCTCCTGTCGGTGTCAAAACCGGCGGATCTCGGGTAGGGGGTCCCGAACTGTGCGTCTAGGCGGATGGTAACAGGAGACAAGGGACACGATGTTTTTACCCAGGTTCGGGCCCTCTCGATGGAGGTAAAACCCTACTCCTGCTTGATTGATATTGATGATATGGGTAGTACAAGAGTAGATCTACCACGAGATCAAGGAGGCTAAACCCTAGGAAGCAGGCCTATGGTATGATTGTTGTTGTCCTTACGGACTAAAACCCTTTGGTTTATATAGACACCGGAGAGGGCTAGGGTTACACAGAGTCGGTTACAATGGTAGGAGATCTACATATCCGTATCGCCAAGCTTGCCTTCCACGCTAAGGAAAGTCCCATCCGGACCCGGGACGAAGTCTTCAACCTTGTATCTTCATAGTCTTGGAGTCCGGCCAATGATGATATTTCGGCTATCCGGATACCCCCTAGTCCAGGACTCCCTCAGTAGCCCCTGAACCAGGCTTCAATGACGACAAGTCCGGCGTGCATATTGTCTTCGGCATTGCAAGGCGGGTTCCTCCTCCGAATAATTCATAAGATTTTGAACAACAGGATAGTGTCCGGCTCTGCAAAATAAATTCCACATACCACCATAGAGAGAATAATATTTACACAAGTTCAATCTGCTGACGTATTTCGTGGCATGATGTCACACCACGGCCAAGCCTTTACTCGAATTGTTTTATTGCTCCACCTCAGCATGTTTAGCGAAGCGGTTTCCTTGGCACGTCTTGTCAAAGCAGAGATCGTGTCCCCTTGTTCCGGGATTCTCATCAATATGGGCGTGGGTAACCCAACCGCGCCCGTTGGCACGCCCCCTCCATCGAAGGTGAGTCCCAAACGGTCACGGGGACGGCTCTTGGTATTCAACCCCCTTTATAATGAGACGAAGGCATGTTCCTTTTCTTTGATCTCAATCGAATCCGCCCCTCACCTCGAGTTCCAACACCCAAGGCTCCAGATTCAAGCGCTTCGGACCTTCGACAATGTCCGGCTCCGACCTACAAGGCTGGTGGATGCCTTCTTCCATCACGGAAGAAGATGTGCTAAAGCTGAGAGATGCCAGGTATCTAACTAGTGAAACGTCGCATAGGCAGCCCGCCCAAGGGCAAGTCATTCCCACTCCCAAGCCTAGTGAGAGCGTGGTGTTCGTGTCTCACTTCCGTCGGGGATTAGGCTTCCTGATGGACCCCTTCGTGAGGGGACACATGTTTTATTATGCGCTGGAATTCCATGACTTGGCTCCGGAGTCCATCCTCCACATCTCATCGTTCATTGTTTTATGCGAAGCCTTCCTCCGCACTACCCCTCACTTCGGAGTGTTGCTCAAGACCTTCAACGTGGAGCCGAAGATGATCGAGGGACGGCAGCGAGAAAGCGGAGGGGCGATTATAAGCAAGAGGGCTGGCGCCACGCCCGAGGGCTCTTTTCAAGAGGAGTTTGGTTTGTGGCAGCAGGGTGGTTCTACATCACGCTCGGGGGCACCGGATGGGTGGCGCCGCCTGCCTTTCGCTCGGGCCCTCCACAACGGCAATTTGGCGTCATGGGTCGACAAAGGGCTTAGCTGGGGCCATCAAGGGCGTACCATTATTGCGAGGGCCGTGTCGAGACCTCCAAGAGAGGAGATCAATCTGGTTGTTGTGGCGCGAGTCATGCTGATTCACATATACGCCGCCTGCAAATGTCGCCCCCCTCCGCTGTGGGAATTCAATCCGGAGGGACGCGAGCTCTCCAACACTTCATGGGTGCGGCGCTTGGTGGAGATGTATAAACTATTCTTCGGATCACAAGAGATGTGTCGGACTTGACCGAGGGCCTTGAGTCTAAGCTGCAATCCTTGAATACTCAAGTAAGTAGTCCTGTGCCCGGACATGTTGTCCGGACATTTATCAAGAACTTGCGCTTTAATGAGCTGTCCCTTGAACAGGAGTGGATAGCAAAAGCAAAACTAATAAGGTGTCGGCCCCCTCCACGAGACCATGCGGATCTGTGTTAACCAAGATCTTTGGAGGCTGCGCCTTGGAAGAGGGCAAGGGGGAACAGAGCTACCGCCTCCGCTGAGGAGGCTCTTAAGGAAGGGGGAATCGAGAATCCCCCCCTCCAAGGGGAGAAGAAGACCGCTTCTGAAGATCCGGAGGCCGAGGCCTCAAAGCGGGGGAAGAAATCTTCACCAGAGGGTCCTGCGCCAGGAGGAGACCCGGCCGCACTATTTCCCCAAGGAAATCAGCCCTCTAGCGAGCCGTAAGTAGAAAGGGGTGTTTTGTAATAAGGGACATCCCTGTTTTTATTTCTGACGATAAACGAAGTTCTTACCTTGTAGTTTGGATCTCAGCCCTTCTCAGCAGAGCTCATCTTCGGGGGATCTTTGTCCGGAGATGATGGAGAGCGAAACGCCTCCATTTGTCGCACCGTCAAGTGGGGCGGACGGCCCTGAGTTGTCGTCGCGGAGGGTTTCCCCAAGTCCGGCGGGGTCGGAGAGTTCGGCACCAACTGGTGTCCGGCCGGAGGAGCTGAAGGATCTGCTCGGGCGAGCGTCTATCTCGGAAGATCACTGTACGTTAATGGGTACGGTGATTGAAAGGATTTCATCCGCTGAGAGCGGGTTGCATGAGGCTGTCAGAAGTTTACTAACGGGGTTTGAGGTACGCAAAAAATGATATACCTTCTGACAGTTTTGCATATAGAATGCGCCCTGTGTAGATAGTAGCCCCTGAGACTCGGTATGTTGTCAAAAGTGACAGCGTGCCGAGGATCATAATCTCAGTTGTAACATGTCGCCCTTCCTATACAGGTGATGGAGCATTTGGTGGCCAGCCGGACTGATAATATAAGGGCTTTTTATACTTGTGCGTTCAAGTGTTGAAATACCTCCTGTGCGGCTGTTAACGTATATGTGTATATAACCTGAAAGATGGCATCTTGACTTCATTACGCACATAGTCTTGAGGTGTTTAAAAAGCGCATTTCCACACTTAATCCAATGTCTTGGTCCTGTGAAGGAGGTGATAGCATAGCAAACTAGGCAACCAGACTATAATGCTTTATCACTTTCACTTAGCCATAAGAGTTCGATGGTGGGGCTACTATATAGCCCCTAGGGGCACTTCGCTCTCGAATTTGGTAGCGTATGTACTGACAAAGCAGTCCTTCGTTAAGTGGAGGAATTCTAAACATTCCGGTGGTCGATCGAGTGGTTGACGATCTCTCGCTATACCATGATGATCGGTTTTGGCTTTCTCTACTAAGGTGCTCACAGGCGAACCGCACTGTCGCGTGTAGTTCTCCTGGTGCGCGTTAGCGATAGAGCGGAGCGTAAGGCAGCAAAACACAGGGCAGGCAAACCCAACATTTGACCAAAGACATGATTCGGAGCTGATGCATATAAGGCCTAACTCGAGACGCGAACACTCCCTAAGGTATTCGGTCTTTATGAAAACGGGCAGAACATTGCCCTAAGCCCCTAGTGTCCAGGTACGCGGAAAATTTTTTGATGCGGCCGATGCCAAAACGCCAGCTTCCTCCTCGGTTATGGTGAGAAACCGGGGGATGTGTATCAACAAGAGACAGTAAGAAAGGTTTATGTAGGGTCTTAATCTGAAAAGAATCCTTGCAATGGGTCCCTACTGCACGTCTGCGCCTTTGTCTTCGTTGTGCCGTATCCTGGACGGGCGTAGCACGGTGTTCATCTGTAAAAGGGAAGAACTTAGTTTGGATCGTTCGAAAAATGTATAAACAGAGTATGAGTTGAAAAACGAATAAAATTGACCTTTATTGTCTCTTATTGTACATGCGTGCAGCCCCTTGTAAGGGTGGACGCGGCTAGTAAGCCCCTTGTTTATTTGTGCCGGACTCGCCTAACCATGTTCGGGATCTGGATGACCTGTTTGGGTGCTTTGATCAGCAAAGACGGATTAATGTGTGGCTGTCAAGGCAGTCTCACTTTCTTCCGTATTTCAAGGAACACTTGAGGTTTTCCTTTAATGAGATGATGCCGCGTGGACCGGGCATTTTAAGTGTAAGAGATGCATAATGCGGTATTGCGTTAAAGCGGGCGAAAGCTTTGTGTCCCAATAGTGCTTGATAGCTACTTTTAAATGGGGCGATGTGGAAGACTAACTTTTCGCGACGGGAGTTGTTAGATGAGCCGAACACAACTTCTAGTGGTAGAGAGCCCGTACAATGGGCATATGGGCCTGGCATCACTCCTTTGAAGGAAGTGTTGCTATGGTGTATTTTGGTTGGGTCTATCCCCATTCTGCGGATTGTATCCTGATATAGTAGGTTTAGTTCACTACCGCCGTCCATTGGGACTTGTGTGAATTGTAGTCCGTCGATTATAGGATCTAATATCAGAGCAGTCCATCCTGCGTTCCGGATACTTACGGAGTAATCCTGATGGTCGAGGTGATTGGTTTTGACATCCAGTGTCGGGACTCCGCTGGGCTGGACCGTGCGGCGCATACTTTAATGGGCGCCGCTCTATTTTTCCCGTTGTCACATGAAGTGAGTTTACTGTTTTGACCTCTTGTGGGAAATTCCTTTGTTTGCCGGTGCTCTGCTTGTGGAGTTCGTCATCGTCCTCACTTGGTGTTTCAAGCCCCTTGTGTTCGGCATTAAGTCGGCCGGACTATTTGAAGACCCAACAATCTCTGTGGGTATGGTTTGCAGGCTTCCCGGAGGTGATGTCGATTTGGCATATCTTGTCCAAGATTTTGTTCGGTTGGATAGCTCGTCGCTATTGTCCTTGAGAGGCAGTGTTTTGTTGTTCTGCCGAGAGCTTTTGAATCCGGCATTGACTGTCGTGCTCTTTGGGTCATTTCCCTTAGTCCGGCGTTGGTCCTTGCTACGTCGTGGCTTCCCATTTCCATCCCTGACCTCGGATGTAGTTGGGTCGCTGGTGCTGCATCTTGCCAGCCAGCTATCCTCTCCCGAGCAAAAGCGGGTCATGAGGCTTATTAGTGCAGCCATTGTTCTTGGCTTTTCGGCCGAGGTGTCTGGCGAGCCATTCGTCTCGGACGTTATGTTTGAAGGCTGCTAAGGCTTGGCGTCCGGACGATCGACTATTTGGTTCTTTTGATGAGGAACTGTTCGAGTGTGAGCTGACTCTCGGGCTGTTGAGTTATGTGACTTAAATAAATCGCATCTGGAGGGCGGACATAAGTCCCCTAAAAATTTGCCCGAAACACATCCTCGAGCTCTTCCCAATTTCCAATGGTATTTTCTGGGAGGCTTTTGAGCCAATGCCGGGCTGGCCCTTTGAGCTTGAGGGGTAAGTATTTTATGGCATGGAGGTCATCTCCTCTAGCCATATGTATGGCAGGATGTAATCTTCAATCCAGACTCCGGGGTCTGTTGTTCCGTCGTATGCCTCTATGTTTACGGGCTTGAATCCTGCTGGAAATTCATGATCCAGCACCTCATCAGTGAAACATAGGGGGTGTGCGGCGCCCCTGTATTTGGGTGTGCCGTGATTTTCGAATACTCGATGTGTTGTGTTGATTTCTAGAGCTTGCTTTCTTGGCCCATAGATGGACCTGACCGGGCCATCCTCTTTGCGAGGATCCTTATATGGATCACGTGTCGGCTTGTGTGCGGCGCCGCTTGCCACTCTTTGTTTGTCATGTGGTCGTCTATCCGACCGAGAGGCCTCTTTGTTTTTTGATTGTGGGGGCTCTATGGCCTCCTCGTCAAATTCGGGCAGTAGTTTGCGCTTCGGGTAGCTTTTTGCTTGGCGACTATCGCCGTATTTGTCTGCGGTCTTGAGTACTTTGCTCCATCTCATTCAGAGTACGTCTTCCACTGTTTTGAGATTACATACCTTCTTGGACTTTGTGCAGTGGCGACGAGCCTTTTGTGGAGGTTCTTCTATTCCATCGATGTGTCTGGCGTGAGATCGTCTATACTGTTGCTTTCGTCGGGGACAGATTGCTTATCCAACTCATCCTGTTCGGATGGTTGTTCAGGGGCATGCTCGTCGTCCACCGGTTTGCCCTGCTCTATGGCTGGGTCTGTATGGGTGCTGTCGTTGTCGAGGCGGGACTTTGGGCGGCGCTTGTGTTGCCGTTTCGGCTGTTTTTCGAGGGAGTTATCCTTTGCAGCGTCCCGTTGTTCCTCGTTATCGCTTCCTTTAGGTGTATCCACCATATATACATCGTGAGTTGAGGTGGCCTTCCAGGGCCCTGTGGACGCTGGTTCTTGGTCGTCTCCGGCATCGTTGTCCATACCGTCGATGTCTTCGGAGTCGAAGTCTAGCTTATCGGTTGAGTTATCGACAGTGGCTATAAAATGGGTGGTGGGTGGGCTTTGAATTTCTTCGTCGTCCGTATCCCAACCGTTCTGACCATAATCCGGCCAGGGCTCTCCTGATAAAGAGAGACACTTTAGCGAATTCAGGATGTCGCCAAAAGCCGAGTGCTGAAAGATGTCCGCAGCGGTGAACTCCATGATCGGCGCCCACTCGGATTCGATTGGCAGGGGCGCGGAAGGCTCGGAGTCCGGAGAGGAGCCCGGCATCTTGGAGTCACGAGCTTCACATGGGACAAGGTCGGTATTTGGCTCTATCGCCATAGGGGTAGCAGCCTCCGAGGCGGCGTCCAGCCACCCATCCTCGATCGGCGTAGTCGGCTCCGAGCTAAAGGTCAGAGCGGACTCTTGTGTGGCCTCAAGGCCTGTTGTCGGCATGAGCTAAATCATGCCCATCGTGGCGGTCTTGGTGGCGCTCGGCTGTGGCTCGAATCCGTCAAAGATCAAGTCTCCGCGAATGTTGGCCGTATAGTTCAAACTTCCGAATCTGACTTGATGGCCAGGGGCGTAGCTTTCGATCTGCTCCAGATGGCCAAGTGAATTGGCCTGCAGTGCGAAGCCGCCGAATACGAAGATCTGTCCGGGGAGAAAAGTCTCACCCTGGACCACGTTGTTGTTGACGATCAAAGGAGCCATCAGGCCTATAGGTGACGACACAGAGGAATTCTCAATGAAAGCACCAATGTCGGTGTCAAAACCAGCGGATCTCGGGTAGGGGGTCCCGAAGTGTGCGTCTAGGCGGATGGTAACAGGAGACAAGGGACACGATGTGTTTACCCAGGTTGGGCCCTCTCGATGGAGGTAAAACCCTACTCTGCTTGATTGATATTGATGATATGGGTAGTAGCAGAGTAGATCTACCACGAGATCAAGGAGGCTAAACCTAGAAGCAAGCCTATGGTATGATTGTTGTTAGTCCCCACGGACTAAAACCCTCCGGTTTATATAGACACGGAGAGGGCTAGGGTTTACAGTCGGTTACAATGGTAGGAGATCTACATATCCGTATCGCCAAGCTTGCCTTCCACGCCAAGGAAAGTCCCATTCGGACACGGGACGAAGTCTTCAATCTTGTATCTTCATAGTCTTGGAGTCCGGCCAATGATGATAGTTCGGCTATCCGGACACCCCCTAGTCCAGGACTCCCTCACCTTCCATAACTGGAAGCGCCACCGTGCTCCTTTGAGCATATCCACGAGCTCCCCCCTGCCTCCTGGCAGGGAAGCGGATGGCCACAAGGCCTGGGCAATACCCGGCATCACCTGCCGTGCTCGTCCGCGCAGTTGTGAGAGATCTTCCAGCAAATTGCCTGCGGACCCGGGCATCTCCTCTTCAGGACGGCCCATCAGCATACCTATAGAAATAAATTCTTTTAATACGCTTCCTCACCGAACTGTACTGCAGTTCATTTAAGCACTTACAATAAATGCCGCGACGAAGCCTCCTATTCTCCTTCACGAAGTCCGCAAGCTCAGCTCGAACATCCGCTAATTCGACGCCCAGCTGTATGTTGGCATCTTGGTGAATATTTTTCTCCTGCCTAACCTGCGTAAGCACACGCTCGCCAGCCTTTAGCTGTCTTTGGAGATGTGACTCACTATCTTCTCCGATCTCCGGATTCTCCCTGGGATTGTCTGAAGAATTTTTTGTTAAACTTACAAAGCAAGCCAAATACTAACTGGTATATGTCCTTGAAATTTCTCTATTGAGACATGTGTTACCAGATGAGGCCTTCTGGGATTCCTCTAGTTTGGCAACCGCGGCCATCAGCCGGGTCTTGCACTACTCTAGCTCTCGAGACAAATGGGTATTCTTCTCTACAAGAACCTGTGCATACAATGATCCTGAAATTAGTTGTTCCGAGTGTTTCAAGTCTCAAGGGCTACTGATATACATGTTTATCAAATTTTCTTACCCGTATGTCTTTTGCATACTGGTCCGTCGCTCGGGCGAGTCCATCTTGGGCACCTCGGATGTAGGCGTCTCCTGAATTGAAGGCATTGAATGCCTCTTACGAAAAAAGACACCATTGCGAGTCGCCCGTCGGCGCCCGGTGGTTCATGGCGCTCTCTACTTGAATTTGTGGCGGAGAGCTTATCCGCATCCTTGTCGGAGGACAATTCAGCATTGGCCCTCATTGGCCTCCCCTCTTGAAGCGGTTACGAATCCATTTGGTGGAAGCGTGACGGCGGGATCTCTGGATATAGTCCGGCGACTACTCTTTCTACCAGGACACAATGGACGCTTTATCCTGCGATATGCAGCACGGAGGCACGGAGGCGGGACAAGGCAGAATAACTTCTTCCATAACTCGAAGTGAGCTTCGCAGCCCAGGAATAATTCAAAGAGGGCAACGTATCCTGCGATATGCAGCACGGAGGCGGGAGTAAAGTTATGCAACTGGAGGCCGTAGAACTCCAGAAGCCCGCGGAGGAATGGGTGGATTGGGAACCTGACACCTCTTAGCAAATATGGGATGAGCATACCCGCTCCCCCTGAGATGGGTTAGGAGATCTCTCCGCTTGTGCCCCGTATTGTAGGTGGCTAGTCCGGCTCAGACGGGGACCATGTACGCCGGTGGAAGAAACCCTTGGGTCTGCAACTCTACTAAACAACAATGGGGGACAGAACAATTTCCCAATCGCCTGGCTTAGAGCTAAGGGAGCGAGAGGAGGAGCTGCGACGACCGGCCATGATGGAATGGTTTTTTCGGATGCGCTCTATTGAATTCTTGCTTGAGGGAAGAGGGTGAGATTTGGATATGAGGATCCCTGTCTCGTTAAATAGACCGTTTGCCTGCAGGGTCGGGGTGGCAAATGTAAAAATTCTCTGGCTCCTCGTATTCGCTTGACACATGGAGATGGCCATTATTGAAGCACAGAAACCGAGGAATACAACATTGATGGGAAGTTGGACACTGTTCGCTACAACAGGAACTCGGAGAAGAACCCGCCTTGCAATGATGAAGACAATCTGCGTGCCGGACTCATCGTCATTGAAGCCTGGTTCAGGGGCTATTGAGGGAGTCCTGGATTAGGGGGTATCCGGACAGCCGGACTATATACTTTGGTTGGACTATTGGACTATGAAGATACAAGACTCAAGACTTCATCCCGTGTCCGGATGGAACTCTCCTTTGCGTGGAAGACAAGCTGGGCGATTTGGATGTTAGATCTCCTTCTTTGTAACTGACTCTGTGTAACCCTATCCCCTCCGGTGTCTATATAAACCAGAGGGTTTAGTCTATAGGACGACAACAATCATAATCATAGGCTAGCTCCTAGGGTTTAGCCTCTATGATCTCGTGGTAGATCAACTCTTGTAATACTCATATCATCAAGATCAATCAAGCAGGAAGTAGGGTATTACCTCCATCGAGAGGGCCCAAACACAGGTAAAACATCGTGTCCCCTGCCTCCTGTTACCATCAGCCTTAGGCGCTTGATTGGGACTCCCTACCGAGATCCGCCGGTTTTGACATTGACAGGGGGCGCCACCCTCCCCTGCCTTTCCCCGCTCACCTAGAAAGGAAAGGGGGCGCGGCTTGGGGAGCATCCCATGTAGGATTCGGCCTACTTGGGGCATATATATATATATATATATATATATATATATATATATATATATATATATATATATATATATATATATATATATATATATATATATATATACACACACACACACACACACATATATATATATATACATATTTATATATATGATAGGGGCGCCACACATGGCGATGACAATATCTTAGCCGTGTGTGGCGCCCTCTCATAGTTTTGTCTCTCAGTCATATTTTCCTAGTGCTTAGGCGAAGCCTGTGGAATAGCTTCACCACCACCATCACCACGATGTCGTGCTGCCGGAACTCATCCAGAACTTTCCCATCTTGCTGGATCAAGAAGGTGAGGATGTCACTGAGCTAAACGTGGAGGTGTCGTACGTTCGGTACTCGATCGGTTGGATCGCGAAGAAAATCGACTACATCAACCGTGTTACTAAACACTTCCGCTTACGGTCTATGAGGGTTTGTAGACACACTCTCCCCTCTCGTTTTGTCGATGGAAACGACACCTATGGGATCACGGAATCCCTACTACGGTTGCGGGCGCGGGGTCGAAAACAGCACAAGCACTCGGGTCGTTTACCCGAGGTTAAGACGCGAGGATGCGTAATACCTTAGTCCTGCTTTGGTGTGTATATCGGTGTTCTTGGAGTTCTTGAGCTAGCTACGATGGCGTAACTTGTCCAAGGGTCCGAATCCTTGACCTCTCTCCGATCAAAGTCTGATCCCTCCCCGATCGCCTTGGGCCTCCTTTTATATGTCAAAGGGGTCGCCACAGTGGCACACACCAGGTGGAAATTACCTACAGTGTACAAGCTTATCGCCTGACATCACAGGAAAAATGCATTTAATGCGACGCCTCTATGTCCTCTTGCTTTATCGGGAACGGCAACAGAGCTCGTCCCGTCCGTCGCTGCCTCGCCTTGCTTCGACGCGCGTCCAAGCTGATGAGGCATGCAGCACCATCTTTGGCTGGCGGTTGTTGTGTTCTGCGGTGGTGAGTCTTCATGAAGATCTGCATGTCACCACGCAGGTGCCTGACTAGTTGGCGAGCTGGCCGCCATGCTGGGGCAGCAATGGGGTGGCAAAGCCCTGCCGCAATCTTGTTGATATCCCTGGCAAGGGTCTTGCCGGGTGAAAGCACATTTGCTCCCTAGGTGGTTTTGGTAATTAATGACAACATACTTTGTGGTTGGACTAATGCTTTCATCAAGTATGTTTCGGGAAAGTCAATCACTCTGGCATGGCAAAAGGACTAGAAAGGTGGACCCCTAGGATGCTAAGGAAAGGATTGG
Organism: Aegilops speltoides; assembly: GCA_021437245.1. Lineage (NCBI taxonomy): Eukaryota > Viridiplantae > Streptophyta > Magnoliopsida > Poales > Poaceae > Aegilops > Aegilops speltoides. The sequence continues at coordinate 169,916,745 of CM038141.1, read as the reverse complement.
CAAAAGCTCAAGACTCCATTTGTTTTAGTGATCCAAGATCACATTGAGTCCATAGGAAAGCCAATACTATTAAAAGGGGATGAGGTTATGATGATCATCTGGTTGCTCAAAGTTCTTAGTGATTTATCTCTCAAACTATCAGCAATCTTTCATCCCAACATAAACCCATAAGTAATCTCGGTCCCACCGATTCCATAAACTCAGTCACACCAAGATGAACCACCTCAGATATATAGCCAAACCCTAATAATTTCGGATTTTTCGATTCCAAACTCGGTCTTACCGAAATTAGTGTTGCCAAGCTTCTGTAACCTTCTGTACTCAAATCGGTGTCACCGAGATGAGAAAGTCGGTCCCACCGAGATTGGCAAACCCTAGACTTTGGAAGAATCGGACTAACCGAGATTGTATTTTCGGTCCCACCGAAAATCCCAACGTTCACAAGATTTGAACTTTCGGTCCCCGAGTTGTCAACTTCGGTCTAACGAGATTGGTCAAATGTGTATAGCAGTTGGATTTTATGTGGAGGCTATAAATACCCTCCACCTCCTCTTCATTAGTGAAGAGAGCCATCGAAAGAACTACCACTCCTACCTTACATTTACGAGAAGAAAACTACCTACCCTTGTGTTGAGATCAAGTTGCTCCACTCCCACCATATGAAACTTGATTTCTAGCCTTCCCAAGTTGCTTTCCACTCAATCCTTTCTTCCACCACAGCCAAATCGGTGAGGAGAGTTGAGTGTTGGGGAGATTATCATTTGAAGCACAAGAGCAAGGAGTTCATCATCACCAACACCATCTATTACCTTTTGGAGGTGGTGCCTCCTAGATTGGTTAGGTGTCACTTGGGAGCCTCCGTCAAGATGTGGAGTTGAACCAAGAAGTTTGTAAGGGCAAGGAGATCGCCTACCGTGAAGATCTACCCGAGTAAGGCTAGTCCTCCGTGGGCGTAGGCCATGATGGCATAGACAAGGTTGCTTCTTCGTGGACCCTTCATGGGTGGAGCCCTCCGTGGACTCTCATGGCCGTTACCCTCCGTGGGTTGAAGTCTCCATCAACGTGGATTGGCGATAGCACCACCTACTCGGAACCACGAGAAAAATCTCCGTGTCTCCAAATTGCGTTTGCTCTTCACAATCCCTCCTTTACTATATGTGCAATTTACTTTCCGCTGCCCCATACTCTAGAATTGCATGTGTAGTATGTTGCTCGACTTGTATGCATGATGCTTCACTTGATCTTCATTATGAACTTGATTAAAACCTTGTTCTAATCAAAAGGCATAAACTTTTATCTTGTCGAGTTGTCTAATCACCCCCCTCTAGACACTCTTGCCTTCAACGATCCTACAATTGGTATCAGAGCCTTGGTCTCCATTGCTTTGGTTTGCACACCATTGGAGGAAGATGGACGTGTCTACGTTTGGGAGTGTTAGTCATAGAGTGCCTATTCTTGATGGAGTGTCCTATAACTCGTGGAGGATTGAAATGATTGCTATCTTTAAGATGTACAACTTGCGCAAATATGTTGAAACCCCATATGTACCACCATTTGACCCCTTGCACCCTACTATGGATGAAGAGCTTGATTTGCTTCGTAACCTTAGAACTGTCAATCTTATCATTAGAGGTTTGCCCGATAACTTGCTTGAGCTTGTCACAAACTTTGAGTGCGCCCATGCTATGTGGAAGTTCTTGGAAGAACTTTATCCGGACTACTCTTTGAGAGGTCTTGATGAAATTCAATACAAGACTGTTGAATTTGATATGATGCGCCCCAATGATCCTAACTTTGACAAATGCTTCTTTGAGCTTCGTGATCTTATGAAGCGGAAGGGTGATTCGGACTTATCAATGTTCTAGTTAGAAATGCTCTTGTATTGCATTTCGATGATTATTATCACATTGATAAAACTGATGCAAGTCATTGTCAAATTGACCTAGGTATTGATGATGAATTATCTATGGGTCAATATGATGATGAGCATGAGCATGATGGCGATTACTCGATTCGGACACCGAGCTAGACAAGATCATGAAGAGTCTCAATCTTATGGCAAATCGAGAGACTACATATCCGGTGGAAAAGAGTGGATTCTTGATAGTGGATGCACCGATCACATGACGGAGATGAAGACATGTTTCGAGAGCTTGCAAAGAACGATGGTCCACGCAAGTATGTGACTTTTGGAGACAACTCCAAGGGTAAAGTACTTGGCCTTGGTAAGGTGGCCATATCTCATGATAGCTCCATTAAAAATGTCATGCTTGTTGAATCACTTGGATACAATTTACTTTCCGTGTCTAGATTAGCTGACTTTGGATTCAATGTGCTATTCACCAAAGTAGATTGCCAAGTTTTTCGTCGTGACAATCATAACATGGTCTTTACCGGTATCCGTAGAGGCGATTTGTATATCGTTGATTTCACTAAGAAAGCTCAACCTAGAACTTGCTTCATTGCTAAATCTGCTAAAGGTTGGTTATGGCATAGAAGGCTTGGACATGTTGGTATGCGTAATCTAGATAAGCTAATTAAAGGTGATCACATTCTTGGTGTTAAAGATGTTTTCTTTGACAAAGATAGACTACGTAGTGCATGTCAAGCAGGAAAACAAGTAGGTGGAAGTCATCCGTGAAGAACATCATGACCACAAGGAGACCGCTTGAGCTTCTTCATATGGATCTCTTGGTCCCAATGCTTACAAAAGCCTTGGTGGTAACTCCTTTGGTCTAGTTATTGTTGATGATTTTCCAGATTACGTGGGTATTTTTCCTTGATGACAAATCGCGAGTTCAGAAAATCTTCAAAACCTTTGCTAGAAAGGCCCAAAATCAATTTGAGGTGAAGATCACGAAAGTTCGGAGCGACAATGGAGCGGAGTTCAAGAACGCCCATGTGGACTCCTTTCTCGATGAGGAAGGATTCTACATGAGTTCTCGACTACATACACACCTCAACAAAATGGATTTGTTGAGAGGAAGAACCGAACGCTCATTAAGATGGCGAGAACGATGCTTGATGAATACAAGACACGAAACACTTCTGGGGAGAAGCCGTCGAGACAGCTTGTCATGCTATCAACAGGCATTATCTTCACAAGCTCCTCGGCAAGACTTCATCTGAGCTCCTTACGGTAACAAATCCCAAGTGGGATATTTTCGTGTCTTTGGTTCAAAATGCTATATCCTTGATAAGCATCGTCGGTCTAAATTTGCTCCTAAAACTCATGAAGGCTTTTCCTCGGTTATGGATCAAACTCTCACACCTACCGTGTCTACAATAATTTCACCCAAAAGGTTGAAGAGGCGGTAGATGTGAAGTTTGATGAATCTAATAGCTCATAAGTAGAGCAAATGCCTATTGATGTAGGAGACAAGGACCCATCGGAAGCCATTCAAGATTTATCCATTGGAAAGATTCGTCCCATGGAAGTGAAGGAGAGTACCTCATCTACATATGTGGAGCCCCCTACTTCACGGAGAGATGAACCTCAAGGCAACATGGAGGCCTCCACAAGTGGAACTCACCAAGATGAGGAAGTGCGACAAGAAGATCCACCACAACCTCCTTCTCCACCACCTCAAGACAACACCAACAACAATGATGAAGAAGAGGAAGATGAAGATGATGAGGAAGCTCAGCCACGACCACGACAAAAGCTATCCGAGTTCGAGCAAGAGTCAAGAAGGACCATCCGTGGAACAAATGATGAATGACATCGACTCGGAGAATCACTCGCTCTAAAACTCGTTTAGCTAACTTTTGTGAGCACTACTCATTTATCTCTAGCCTTGAACCTATGAAGGTAGAAGAAGCGCTTGAAGACCGGATTGGGTGAGCGCTATGCATGAAGAGCTACACAACCGAGAGGAACAACGTTTGGACTTTGGTAGAAAGCCCAATGATGACCAAAAGCGTCATTGGAACCAAATGGGTGTTTGGAACAAGCAAGATGAAGATGGACAAGTCATCCGCAACAAGGCTCGTCTCGTAGCACAAGGTTACACACAAGTCGAAGGTATGGACTATGGTGAGACCTATGCCCCCGTTGCTAGACTTGAGTCCATTCGCATTCTTCTTGCTTATGCCAACCACCATGACATTACTCTCTATCAAATGGACATTAAAAGTGCTTTCCTAAATGGTGAAATTGAGGAGGAAGTATTTGTGAAACAACCTCCGGTTGTGAATCCTAAAAAGCCTAATCATGTTTACAAATTGCACAAAGCTCTTTATGGTCTTAAACAAGCCCCTAGAGCTTGGTACAAATGCTTGACTAGCTTTCTTCTTGAAAAAGGATTTGAGATTGGAAAAATAGACTCAACGCTATTCACGAAAAGGGTTGATGGTGAACTATTTGTGTGCCAAATATATGTTGATGATATTATCTTTGGTTCAACTAACCCCATTTTAGTGAGAAGTTTGGAAAGCTTATGTCGGAGAAGTATGAGGCGTCCATGATGAGTGAACTCAAGTTCTTCCTTGGGTTGCAAATCAAGCAATCTAAGGAGGGTACTTTTGTCTCACAAACAAAGTACACTAAGGATCTCTTCAAGAAGTTCAACATGCAAGAGAGCAAGGTATGAGAACCCCATGCCTACTAGTGGACATAATGACTTGACTAAAGATGGAGAACCTGTTGATCAAAAGGTTTATCGATCCATGATTGGTTCTCTACTATATCTCGTGCTTCTCGTCGACATAATGTTGAGTGTATGCATGTGTGCTCGATATCAAACAGCCCCTAAAGAATGTCATCTTAAGGCTGTTAAAAGAATTGTAAGATATTTGATACACACACCTAACTTTGGCATTTGGTATCCTAAGAGGGCCTCTTTCGATCTTGTTGGCTATTCCGACTCGGACTATGCGGAGACAAGATTGATAGAAAGTCAACCAGTGCGTGTCAATTCCTCGGTCGATCCCTTGTATCTTGGTCCTCCAAGAAACAAAATTCAGTGTCATTATCTACTGCCGAAGTAGAATATATTGCTGCTGGTTCGTGTTGTGCTCAGTTGCTATGGATGACACAAACGCTTAAGGATTATGGGATACATGCGAGACATGTTCCTTTGCTTTGTGACAATGAGAGTGCGATTAAGATTGGACACAATCCCGGGCAACACTCTCGCACGAAACACATTGAAGTTCGTCACCATTTTATTCGTGATCACATTGCTAAGGGTGACATTGATCTTAAGCATGTTCGTACTGACAAACAGCTTGCAGATATCTTCACAAAACCACTTGATGAGAAAGTGTTTTGTCGCAAGGAGTGAGTTGAACATCATTGATGCTTCAAACTTGGAGTGAAAACTCCATTGATGCATGCAAGGCATGAGCCTAATTGATTAATCCTTGATATTTCTCTTATGATGATGATCATATGTCTTGGACACATTTGCCCCTTGTATTGCATCTAACTCCTTGCGGTACTTGGATGGTCTACATTCAACAAGATTATCACACGCTCAAATCATGAGTAATCTTGTTATTGACCAAGTATCTAGCCCTTTGGGAAGTTGAGCTCAAGGAACAAAATTCCACATATCCTTTTGACACCATATACTTCTAGTACTTCACTCATGTCATCTTGGATACTCTTGAGTATTTCCTTGCTTGCCTAACCCATGTAGGAAGATGAACTATACATTTGGAAATGGTGCTCCAACTTCACATTCTATGAGCATCTACATCAAGTTCACCTACATGAGTACAAGCAACAACAAGCCCAAGGTATGTTTTCACATCTTGAAGAAGCTTTGCTCAAAGTCATGAGTACAAGCAGCTTCAAAAGATGTGATCACATCAAATGCTTAATCGAAAAATGGCAACCCCATTTTGAGCTTAAACGATGAGTATGACCTATGATCAAATGTTCTCATTTGACTCCTAAGTCAATATACTCAAACATAGGTGACCTAGTCGCCGACCCCTGTCTAGATGAAGTACATATGTTTTGGAGTTTCTCTGCTTTTCTCATTGAGTTTTCTTGCTTTTTTTTTCAAAAAAAAAACTTCATCTAGCAATCCTTTCATTTCTGTTTCTTCTGTTCTTGTGTATATCTTTTTGGCTCTGATCAATTCCCTGAAAATCATTTACAAATTCATTGCAAATCTTTTGAAACATTCCTTGCAAAGTGAGCTGAATTATTTCTATATTTCCTTGGAATTAAACTCGGCGTCACCGACTTAAAACCTTCGGTCTGACCGAAAAAGGATCTGCCCTAAGTCTCTGACTTTCGGACTCACCGATCCATATCAATTCGGTGTCACCGATTTACATTCACCTGGATATCATCTTCTGCAGTTCAACTAAATAATTTATTCTGCATGTTTCTTATTGGACAAGTTGTGATTCTTAAGGATCCCATTTCCTTCCTTCCATCTTTCCTGCCCTTCCTGGTTTACTGTCCTTTTCGGCACTTGATGTCAAAGGGGGAGAAGATTTAGGGGGAGCTTAGGGGGAGATTGGAGGATAAGGGGAGAAAAGAAAATTTAAAGGGAGAAGAAAAACAATCTTACCTTAAGGGGAAGAGGATCACATCAAAGCTTTGCTATATTTCAATGTGATAATACATTTGGCATTATTCGTTTGATTTTTTGCTTCTCTTGCTCTCACAATTGGTATCTTATGAAAAGCACAATTGGTATCTTATGAAAAGCAAAATCTCTCAGAGCTCATTGAAAATCTTTTAGTCTTGGGAGACATGTTGGCTGATTCAAGCTAGTGCTCTACATGAGACACTCTTTATACATGTCATCCCTAGCTTGGTACTCTTGATGTTCTTGCTATTGGTTGAAGAACTGCTCTTGTGTTATCTAACCTTATTTTCCCAAGTTTATTTCTTCAGGCACAATACCAAGGAATTTCAAGGTAAGTATATGCATCTTGCAGAATGTGCATGATGGTGACTTGCTTGTGAATACTTGTTTGCAAGAAATCACCATGCACATATGCATCATCACTCACTTATCCTCATATGCTCCGATGCATATAGCCAAGCTGCATGTAGCACATCTTGTTTTTTCTCTCATGTGTGCTTGTGGTAGTCCAAAACCAAAAATCTAAAATCTTGCACACTTGTAGGGGGAGCCTGTGTACTACATGTTTGTCAAAGCTTTAATGATAATCCTGTCTCTCTTTTAGTAAGCTTTGATATCTTATTTTGTGTGTTGCCATCAATTACCAAAAAGGGGGAGATTGAAAGCACATTTGCTCCCTAGGTGGTTTTGGTAATTAATGACAACATACTTTGTGGTTGGACTAATGCTTTCATCAAGTATGTTTCAGGAAAGTCAATCACTCTGGCATGGCAAAAGGACTAGAAAGGTGGACCCCTAGGATGCTAAGGAAAGGATTGGCAAAAGCTCAAGACTCCATTTGTTTTAGTGATCCAAGATCACATTGAGTCCATAGAAAAGCCAATACTATTAAAAGGGGATGAGGTTATGATGATGATCTGGTTGCTCAAAGTGCTTAGTGATTTATCTCTCAAACTATCAGCAATCATTCATCCCAACATAAACCCATAAGTAATCTCGGTCCCACCGATTCCATAAACTTCAGTCACACCGAGATGAACCACCTCAGCCATATAGCCAAACCCTAATAATTTGGATTTTCCGATTCCAAACTCGGTCTTACGAAATTAGTGTTGCCAAGCTTACATAACATACGTACTCAAATCGGTGTCACCGAGATGAGAAAGTCGGTCCCACCGAGATTGGCAAACCCTAGACTTTGGAAGAATCGGACTAGCAGAGATTGTATTTTCGGTCCCACGAAAATCCCAACGTTCACAAGATTTGAACTTTCGGTCCCACCGAGTTGTCAACTTCGGTCGGCCGAGATTGGTCAAATGTGTGTAGCAGTTGGATTTTTGTGGAGGCTATAAATACCCTCCACCTCCTCTTCATTCGTGAAGAGAGCCATCGAAAGAACTACCACTCCTACCTTACATTTACGAGAAGAAAACTACCTACCCTTGTGTTGAGATCAAGTTGCTCCACTCCCACCATATGAAACTTGATTTCTAGCCTTCCCAAGTTGCTTTCCACTCAATCCTTTCTTCCACCACAGCCAAATCGGTGAGGAGAGTTGAGTGTTGGGGAGATTATCATTTGAAGCACAAGAGCAAGGAGTTCATCATCACCAACACCATCTATTACCTTTTGGAGGTGGTGCCTCCTAGATTGGTTAGGTGTCGCTTGGGAGCCTCCGTCAAGATGTGGAGTTGAACCAAGAAGTTTGTAAGGGCAAGGAGATCGCCTACTTCGTGAAGATCTACCCGAGTAAGGCTAGTCCTCCGTGGACGTAGGCCATGATGGCATAGACAAGGTTGCTTCTTCGTGGACCCTTCGTGGGTGGAGCCCTCCGTGGACTCTCGCAGCCGTTACCCTCCGTGGGTTGAAGTCTCCATCAACGTGGATTGACGATAGCACCACCTATCGGAACCACGAGAAAAATCTCCGTGTCTCCAAATTGCGTTTGCTCTTCACAATCCCTCCTTTACTATATGTGCAATTTACTTTCCGCTGCCCCATACTCTAGAATTGCATGTGTAGTATGTTGCTCGACTTGTATGCATGATGCTTCACTTGATCTTCATTGTGAACTTGATTAAAACCTTGTTCTAATCAAAAGGCATAAACTTTTATCTTGTCAAGTTGTCTAATCACCCCCCTCTAGACACTCTTGCCTTCAACGATCCAACACCGGGGCCTCGCGGGCGTCCTCGGCAAGGATCTTGCCAGGGTCTCGGTCGTGCCGACAAGGATCTTGCTGGGGCCTCATGGGCGTCCTCGGCAAGGATCCTGCCGGGGCCTCGGTCGTCCCGACAAGGATCTTGCTGGGGCCTCATGGGCGTCCTCGGCAAGGATCCTGCTGGGGCCTTGTGGGGTCTTCGACAGGGATCTTGCCGGGCGTCAAGGAACTTGCTTGGCGATCCGAGGCTTGCCGGTGAAGATGGATCCTCCTTGGTGTAATTGCATCTGATCGTGGCCCATGCTCGGCGTTATTCGTGTAGCCAGGTTTTCACTACACCATGATGGCCCGGGCCCGGCTTCATTAGAGAACTTCATGAATTCAATGCTGGAGACGGGACCAAGCTTGGCATGGGTCACGGTTGTTAAATCTTCCCTTCCGAAAAGATACTATTTCTAGAAAGATTGTTCCCAAGAAGGTTGCACTCAAAGGGCTGCCAGCCCTCGAGCCTATTTCCATGGAAATTTTTACGGCAAGAACTCTATAGATCTTGATGCTAGAGTGTGGTTTTGTTTCCTTTCTTTCTCCCGGCAAGGCTGTTGCCGGGAAGTCTTATGTTTTCAGCGGAGACTTTTGACGTTCTCGACATCGTCTTCCGGTAAGCTTGTCACCAGGAAGGCTTTTATCTCTGCGATGAACTTTGGCGTTCTCAATGCACGATTCAGCGGAGAACTCGGGTTGTCGATCTTTGGGAAGGCTCATGGTGAAGAACTTCATCATCCTTGACACCGGCTCCTGGCAAGATCGTTGTTGGGAAGGCTTATGACGAAGAACTTCGTCGTTCTTGACACCGGCTTCCGTCAAGATTGTCGCCGGGAAGGCTTATGGTGAAGAACTTTGTTGTCCTTGATATCGGCTCCCGGCAAGATCAATGCCGGGAAGGCTTATGGCAAAGAACTTCGTCGTTCTTGACACCAGCTCCCGTCAAGATCGTTGTCGGGAAGGCTTATGGCGAAGACCTTCGTTTTTCTTGACACCAAAAAGATTGGTCCTAAGGGCGTTGCTAGCCCCTGGGCCATAACCGTGTTCAAATATAACAAGTTGATTAGCATCTAAATTGCACTTAACTCACTTTGTAAATTTTGACTTCTGCTAAATATTCCCTTGCTTGCTGGAACACCTTCTCGTGCATGCGCTCGATCAATGACACTTTGAGAGCGGGTCCTTAGCGACTTGCCGGGAACGCCGCCTCCCGAGAAGATTTGCCTTCCTAGTTCTAGCGCAGCTGCACAAGTTGTCGGCGGACTCGGGGCAACATGGAGCGCAACTATCCCCGAGAAGGTTCCTTAGCATACGGGTTTACGCAGAAATCTGAAAATAAAACTTATCAAGCCCTTTCCTTGAGCGATTATATTCTTGTATAATGAATCCCTACGCTTGCTGAAATGCTATCCGAATCGCATGTTCCGATCAATGGCGCTTAGGATCGGGTCTTGTCTAGCAGCCTATCGAGCGTCGCCTCTTGAGAGCTTAACACTCTGGAACAATCGAAGCGCATACGTGTTGTTGGCGAGCCCAAAACAACCAGGACCGCTGAGTGTTTCAAGAGTGCTCCCTCGCGCACAGGTTATACAAGAATACCATCGAGGATAAGACTAAACAACAAAAAGAAATAAGAGTTTTAGGACTTAGCTTTCTTTGAATTGCGATGATGGCAAAGAAGATGCCATTGTTGGTGAAGTATTTGGCCGGGGGGTCGCGGAAGATGACACCTCCAGCATCTCCATTGACCGCTCTTGCTGCAGCAGGCATGGCAACCACGCCGCCTGCGCCGGTCGCGCCTACCGCAGCAGTCGCGCCATCCGTGGCCCTAGTGTCGCCCGTGCCACCCGCAGGCATGGGCGACTGAAGCTAGGGCATGGAAGGCTTCATCTCCATGGAAGGTGATGATGATGATCTTGAAGAGACTGACGCGCTAACTGTTAGACCAGATTCTCACAACCGGGCGTCCCCTACCTGGCGCGCCAAAGATGTCGGTAGAAATGACACCTGTGGGATCACGGGAATCCCTACTACGGTTGCTGGGCGCGGGGTCGTGAGAAGAGCGGGATCAGCAATCGGCACAAGCACTCGGGTAGTGTACCCAGGTTCGGGCCGCGAGGATGCGTAATAACCTAGTCCTACTTTGGTGTGTATATCGGTGTTCTTGGAGTTCTTGAACTAGCTATGATGGCGTAACTTTTCCAAAGTGCGAATCCTTGACCTTTCTCCGATCAAAGTTGATCCCTCCCCGATCGCCTCGGGCCTCCTTTTATATGTCAAAGGGTTGCCATAGTGGCACACGAGGCGGAAAGTATCTCTGATGTACAAGCTTAACGCGACATCACAGGACAAACACATTTAATGCACCGCCTCTGTGTCCAATCGCTTTATCGGGGCGGCATGAGCTCGTCCGTCCGTTGCCGCCTTGCCTTGCTTCAATGCGCGTCCAAGCCGACGAGGCATGCAGCGGCACGCTGGCTGGCTGGCTGCTGTGTTGGTGCGGTGACAGAGTCTTTACGAAGATCTGCATGTCACCACGCAGGTGCTTGACTAGTTGGCGAGCTGGCCGCCGTGCGAGGGCAGCGATGGGGCGGCAAAGCCTTGCCGCGATCTTGTTCATATCCCTGGCAAGGGTCTTGCCGGGGCCTCGCGGGCGTCCTCGGCAAGGATCTTGTCGGGGCCCCGGTCGTCCCAACAAGGATCTTGCTGGGGCCTCATGGGCGTCCTCGGCAAGGATCCTGCCGGGGCCTCGGTCGTCCCGACAAGGATCTTGCGGGGGCCTCATGGGCGTCCTCGGCAAGGATCCTGCTGGGGCCTTGTGGGCGTCTTCGATAGGGATCTTGCCGGGCGGCAAGGAACTTGCTTGCTGATCCGAGGCTTGCCGGTGAAGATGGATCCTCCTTGGTGTAATTGCATACAGTTGTGGCCCATTCTCGGCGGTTAGTGTAGCCCTGGTTTTCACTACACCGACACGTTTATATGCATCCCCATTGATAGATCTTGCGTGTGCATAGAATTTTTTTTTGTTTTCCAAAGCAACGTTTCCCAACAGTAGCATCCTAGCCAGGTCTATGCGTAGATGATATGCACGAGTAGAACACAAAGAGTTGTGGGCGGTGATAGTCATACTGCTTACCACCATCTTATTTTGATTTGCCATTATTGTGGGATCAAGCGGCCCGGACTAACCTTACATGTCCATGCCCATGAGACCTGTTCCACCGAATGGCATGCAACTTTTTTTGCATAAAGGTGGCTGGCGGGTGTTTTTTTCTCCTACTTTAGTTGAATCTAATTTGACTACTAGGAAAAGGGCTACTACTAGCATGGGTTTATAGGTAGCAGTAGAGATGGTTCCCACGCTACTGCTACGGCGCTACAACTAAATTTAGCAGTAGAATGGGGTTTACCCAGCACTACTACTACCTATATCTAGTAGTAGCGCGCCTCTGTCCATCGCTACTGCTAATACTAGTAGCGTGCCCCTACAACCAAGGCTACTAGTAAGCGACCTTGCTACTACTCCAAAACCCACGCTGCTGCTAGTATTTTCTTTTTTTATTTTGCTGCATTCTTATTTTTACAGGTTTTATACAATTACAAGATACACATAGACTGAAACTATATGAAAAAGGAATGTCTCATCATCATCATCGAAGTCGTACAACATAGTCTTATCATATCATCATTATCAAACACAAATGATGTCGATCTCATCATCATCTCGAACTAGTGATACAAGCTAATGATCAGATGTGTCTTACATTATCACCGTAGACACATGTTTTCATCAACTACCTAAACTGTGACATATGATATAAGAGCGATCACGATGATCAAAAGCGGTAGTATGTAGTAATTTTTTGGCTGGTTACGAATCCCCGTTGTCCTATGAATCTCAAGTAACTAGCTTTGACTTCCGCTCTTCTATCAAACCTAGAGACTTGGGTCTGACACTCTGGCCAGTCATCGTACACACCAGGAACATGCCCTACATACACGGCATACCACTTCCTCGCCATTAGAAGTCTATTATTCGGCACGGCTCCAAAGGCTTCGGCCCATCTCTTGATATGGGTATCGGATGAAGATTTCATGCAAAGTGATTGCACATCCCTTTTGTACTCCATCATTAGATGGATGATGTAGATTCCATCGTTCTCACTTCTTGCCGGTTGTTGGATGCAACAGAAGTCAGTCTTGTGGCCTAAACAGAGCCCAGCCTTATTTGTTTTTTTTGCATTGGATGTAGCCACCATGCATGCTAAAGCCTAGCATAGCTCTGTCCAGAACATACTTTATGTGTGTGTAATCTTTCTTCTGTATGTTCTTTGACGGGTCCAAATATAGAGCGTGGGAGTAAAGCGGGTAAAGAACGATGAGAACGGCACGACACCCCCCACTGCGCAAAATACACGATCAAGTTAGCCTCCATGCGTGCAAATTAATTATTGAAATGCACGAAAGTATGTATGCGTTATAGTGTTATCTGCGAATGACTTACTGGGATGATAAGGTAGGAAAATCGTTTCTTTGTCCTTATTGCTGACCAAGAATTCTTCGACGTACTGACTCGCATATTGACGGTTGGCGTCATTGATTGACAAGAAGCCCTCATGCATGTAGTATGGGTCCGCGACCGCTAGACTGGTGACTTGCTCTCTCCTGACGATGTAGTTCATGTGCAGCGCATACAGGCAGACGAACGTAAAATCGAGTGTCCTCATTTGAAATTTCTAGAAGATGTAATCAAATCGTAGGAAGAAGAGGTCCGCGGGGCATGTGTGGACATACATCTTGCAACTGCTCGGCACATGAACTGTATAAAGTGGGTATCCTGGATCATACGAGGCTAGGAGGCTTCTCTTTGTCGAAAGCACATGGTCATGGAGTCTCCTGAGATCCCCTGTTATGCCAGATAGTGCAATCGCCGGTACCATTAGCTCTTCCGCGACATGGATTAATGGCGCTTGTTTCATCGGTACACTGTCAACCTTGGTCGAAGGCGGCTGGCTGCTACACTACAAAAAAATACACTTCCGTGATGATACATGTTTGTCACAGTAGGTCGCGTTTTTTGGCATGCATGTACATCCATGACAAATTTATGACAGAATCAAGATAATCATACCTGTGCTATCGTACAAGTGTTCCATGACATTACCATAATTATCATCACGGAAGTGTCCACTTCCATGACGATAAATCACGCGTCATAGAAGTGCTTTCGTCAAGGGTGACCGACACGTGGCATCCACTGTAACAGAATGCCGTTAAGCTATCAGGTCGGGTTTTGGATCCGATAACCCATTAACAGCCCCGACCAATGGGGATTTTCCACATGTAAAATCATCATTGGCTGGAGGAAACACGATGTCGGCTCCTTTGTTGGGACAGATGTCATCCACTCATTGGATGAAGGCGCCTATGATACGTCGACACGTGGCACAACCCAACAGAGGCCCATTCACGTGAAAAGGTGGACCATTTGACTAGGTCAAAAGGTGGTCGTCCGGCCCATGGAAAGCTGTTAACGGCCTGTTAGCATATAGCGATTTACGCCCGCTAACCCAAGGCCCGTTCGCCCTATCCGAATTAGGCCCGATGGCGTCATCTGGGCCATCAATATAGTTCGACCCGTTTTCGCCGGCCCATGTATGGCCCATGATGTCTTTGGGCCCATATGAGGCCCTATGTAGCTGTTGGCCTATTGGCGGCCCATGGTGAAACCGCCCGCAATGAGCGGTGTATCACTTTACACCCATTAACGGCCCGTGGTGGCGGCCCGTAATGAACAATATATCACTTTATGCACATTAAGGGCCCATTATTCAGTTGGGCCGTTTCCAGCAAATGTTATCTTTCGGCCTTCTCAGAGCCCATTTATTCTTGGGCTCATTTCCGGCATTCGTTTACTTACGGCCCGTTACTGTCATTTTCTGCTTGTGGGCCAAATTCAGCCCGTGGTTACATCGGCCCATTTGTGGTCCGTTAATACGTTGGGCCATTTTCATAGCGTCATCAAATATAGCCTATTAACGATGGCCTGTTATGGTCATACGACCGTATAAGGTCCATTGATGATCTGCCCGTAGAAGGCCCATTGTTTGACGGCCCGTAGAAGGCCCATTGTTTCTGACCCGTAGAAGGCCTACTATTTCTGACCCGTAGAAGGCCCCTTTGTTTCTGACCCGTGGGAGGCCCGGTGTCACTACGGTAAATATTAGCCCATGGTTATTGTGGCCTACTTTTAAAAAGAAGCTGACCGACTACAAGCAAACAAATAAGCAGGACAACAAGGAAATAAATAAGCAACTTATGCTGAGCTATCACGGTGTTACACATCCTTTGGGCATCAAAGTTCGCCACCAGCGCAAATATAGGGAACAAAGCAGCATATCATATACCTTTGGTTGTCAAAGTTGGCGACCAACGCAAATAACGCGCGCAGACAAAACAAATCGAGGCTGAAACCACTTGAAGATCTCAAGAAACAATATCACAGGTACCCATAATCTTTGGCAAGATGCTTAGCAAGCTTATTAACTTTCTCTTGGTTGGCGCTTAAATCCTCCAGCGCTTGCTATTGCACCAGAAAATATGCATCTGAATTCTGCAGGGACTTCCTCAGTCCTTTAGCTTCCTGTCGCACCACATCTGATCGATGTCTTTCAACTTGAAGTTGAGACTCAAGAAGACGAACTGATTCAGGCAGCGAGTTCAAAGAGCTTGTGCTAGCAATAGTGGCCAGTAACTCGAACACTACATCAAGACAGGACTTTTGGGTTCCCTCACTGTCGTCAAGATAGTTTTTATCAGTTTTCTTGGAGACCAACAGGGATGTCTCACTATCTTGAACCTTATCTGCATTACTTCCTTTACCATTGGATAATGTGGTACTGTTCTCCAATATTTTGTCCGCATTCTAAAAGAGAAACAAGCAGACACATCACATGTTTACCATGTTGTATATGAAACTCATTTTGGTAAATGAGTTCAGTAGTAAAGTGGGCAGGATAACAGCTTGAAACAAACATATATCTATGTACCATGGTCACTTTATGGTCTATATCATTCTAGTTTTTGTTGCCAAATCAAGATAGAGACACAGCTCAAATAATATTTGTTCAAGAATAAGCAGAATAGACGGAATATAAGTGTGGGTTACTATAATGTTCATGACATGAGAACATAACTATTTATTCAATTGAAACTGAAATCAACATAGAGCAGGTTAGAACAGCAAACCAGTTAAAGAAACAGGTTTAAAACATACCTGTTGCGCCATTGGAGTTTCAATTCCATCCTTCAAATTTGAAAATAGTTGGTATGAGTAAATACAGTAATGCAAGAGCAAAGGAGTATGAACCATAGCTATAGAACCTGACCTAAGAATAAATCTTCTTCTCCTTTAAGCATTGAGTTGGGATTCGGAGTGGTGGTCCTCGTGCTTTGGGCACTGCAGTTCCCTTACTAACCGCTCATGTTTGGGTGCTCTGTGGTGGAGACAGTGCCGTGTCAACTAGAACTGGGTTACTATCTGCCGGGGTTGGGGTTAGAAGGGGTGTAGCTGGTTCTCTGTCCAACTGGGTAGGGGTACAATCTGCGAGAGTCTGGGTTATGTGTGGTGGATCTGGTCCTTGGGCAAGTACAACGGTGGTTCTATCTGCATCAACTGGTAGCACTATCTTTTCTGAAGACTGTGTTGTTACTCCCTTAGATACTGCCATCGCGCTCTCCAATTCAAATGGCTGATAAACAAGAAAAGTAATTGAAATTATAGACATTGTATGACAGACATGTGCAATGGATAGTGGGGAATAAAAGAGCGCATGAAATAATTTATATTTTTGTTGTCTAACCAAACAGGATAGCATGACACAATTTTACATATATGATGGCTAACTAAACAGGATAGCATGACACAATATCACATTATGATGGCTAACTAAAATGATGGAAAGACATAGTTCAAAATATGAGACTATGTAAACAGGATGACATGACATAACTATATAATGTGTTTATTAAATAGGTTGGCATGCCATAATTCACATACATTCATGCATAGAATGCCATAATTCTAAATATGATGACTGTAAACATTAAATAGGATGAGATGATATAACTATATGATGTCTTTCTTAAATGGGTTGCCATGCCATAATTCAGATAGATGATGTGTATGTACTATGTAAACATGATGGCATGATATAATTCAAATATATGATTTATATAGTAAGCAAGTAAGCAGATGGCAATCTATATATGATGTAAAAACTAATCAATGCAAGAAAACATGCATGACGTGGGTAATATAACCCTGCCAAGGTTGAGCATAAACCTCAGGGGGGGAAATAGGACTGGTCATCTGTCTCTGAATCCTCCTCTAAGGAGCTCTCTGTTGACAAGATGTACGCTTGGCGAGTAGCATTGTTTGCTCTGAATACCTTGTTTTCCTCGAGATACTTCCATCACGCTTCAAATGGCTGATGCAGGGACGAGTAGTTGAATATACAAATGTTGTTGACAAATGGAACACGTAATACAAAAAATGATAGCATGATATAGTTCACATACATGATGATTGGCTAAACAACATGGCATTGCATAATTCACATATATAATGCCTTTGCAACAAGATAGCATTGTATAATTCACATATATAATGTCTTGCAACAAGATGGGAATGCATAATTCACATATATGGTAATTAGACCTTTGAGCAGGTGGCATTCACACAAAGCATGTCTAAACTAATCAAATGGCATAGCAATGCGAGACACCATACACACGATATGAGCAACATAACCTGCCAAGTTAGAGCATACACCTCGGGGAATAGGACTGGTCATCTGTCTCTGAATCCTCCTCGAGGAGCTATCCGTAACCAAGCGAGATATGCGCTTCGTCGAGATAGCATAGTCTGCTCGAAGACCTTGTTTTCACTCCGAATTTGCCATCACCGTGTCAAATGGCTGATGCACACGAAGAGCAGTTGAATGTACTAGCGTTGTTGACAAATGTAATATGTAACGAAAAAAAAGGATGGCCTGATATAATTTACATATAAGATGACTGGCTAAGCAGGATGGCATTGCAAAATTCACATATATGATGCCTGGCTAAACAAGGTGATGGCATTCGCACAAAGGATGTCTAAACTAAGCAGATGACATATTTGATGTATAAAGTAAGCAATGCAAGACACCATATGCATGATATAACCAACATCAGCATGCCAAGTTAGAGCGAAGACCTCAGGGGGTAAATAGGAGTTATCTTCTCCTTGTGAATCCCCCTGAGAACAGATATCTTCCTCTCGATTACAATCCGAAATGCGTGGAGGGGGACTGCCTTTGCGCCTACCATGGGCGGCGTCGCATGAGATTATATTGCCACATAAAGCTCATCTCTTTTGCTCTACATGTTAAGTTCCATTGTTTACAATAACTCTCATGCATAGGAATAAAGCATAGTGAGATTATGTAAGGAGTGCATGCAGAAATCCGAGTGATGGTAGCAACTTTGTGGATAGGCCCAAAACCAATAATAGCGAGCGGATAATGGCTTGATTAATAAATCAGATAATGGCTTCTTTATTGTTTGTTTCCCACCCAACATGAAACTCATATTAGACACTGATGATTAACCAGATAGTAGATAGATACTATTGATAGCGGCCCCGATATGTACCCCACAACCATTTGAAAACTCAAGTTTGACCATTAGTTTGGAGCTGACTCAGAGTCTAACAGGTGAACAGGAGGATAAAGTAGCATGTAATATTAAGCTATCGGTGTACTAAAGTAGGGGTACCTTAGTACCCCGAACTTGTGCACGGGCAGTCACAGCGTCCCGCGGCAAGGCTTGCCGGACGCCCGCCAAGACCCTTCGTCATTCCCATTTTCTGCCATTCAAGAACAAAGTGTTAACTGTCAAGACAAGGCCCCGGCAAAAGGAGCTTGCCGGGAAGGCCAACCAAGGCACCGGAAGACTGCATGGCGCCGTGCGTGCGTCCGGCAAGACCCGGACGAGCGGCAAGCTTGCGGGTGCGACAAAACGAGAGACGCGGCAAGGCACTTGCCGCGGCGGCTCCACTCTGCGCCCACACTCCGGTGCATCGGCGGCGTGTCGCCGCAGATCGCTCTGGTGCGCGTGGTGGTGGTCAGTGCGGCATAGCGGTGCGAGGTGGCAAGTGAGGGTGACTAGGAGGCCATCGTGGCGATCGGTGGCGCCCCTAACGGTCGTTTCCTGCACTATTGGAGCGACCGGACAGGCATTAAATGCCCTTGTCCCCTGCCGTCAGAGTTAGGTAGGGGACACTGTTGATAGTGATTGTACCAACCCGCGTTTTTACCTTTCTACCCATCTCTCTATTTTGCCACCTGTCGGTGACCCCCTTAGACTATAAAAGGGAGGCCCATGCGCACGTAGAGGGGGTTCGGTTCGACTCATTCGAGAGCACAGCATACCCACGCTTTCGAGCAGGAACAAAATACAAACACAAAGCAGAAGTAGGAGTTTTATCTCTCCGGAGAGCTCCGAAGCTGGGTAAAATCCCCCGCGTGCTCTTGCCTCGAGCTGCTCTTCGTGCGCCCTCCGCTCCCTGCCGGACCGAGAAGGGGCCTCCCTGCCCCATAGGTGCTCGTGCCCCCTAGCATCCACGACATCTTCGGCGCGCCAGGTAGGGGAGCGTTGAGGTCGTGTGAATCTGATCCGGCGTCTGCGCGCTACATCAACATCTTCATCGACATGCCATCGAAGAAGAAGACTTCGAAGGTGGCCGCTCCGTCTGCGACTATCCTACCGCCACCGGAGCAAACGGGCGGTGGGGTGGGCGCCCGGCGGAGGAGCGGCGCCGCGAAGGACTCACATCGTCACAAGGTCAAGGACAAGGCCCGCAAGGTTCAGCGTCTGCACATCCACCGCACCCTCCGGGAGGTGCATGATCGACAACGCCACGGTGCCCCTAGCACCGTACTCGCGTTGGAACCAGGCCAAGCTGGTGGGTCGCGGGACGCTCAAGGCCAACATACACGTCAACACGCTGGGGCGGCGCGGTCGCGATCGCTGGGCGAGACGTTGCTCCTTCTAACACTGTTAGGAGTTTGAGCATGTCCGCATCTCGCGCCGCTCACCACCGCCACCCAAGACTCGAGGAAGCGGCGGCCCGAGCCCGGCTGCTCCTAGATTACCCTCGGCGCCGGACAAGATCGACGACTGGAGGGCCGCCATTTATAGCCTCATTGGCTTCGCCAACGGCGACAAGCCCCGGCAACGGAGCACATCGAAGCCCCGGCAAGACGCCCAGACGCAAGCCGATGCTGATAAGACCGCTGGGGGTGCCACCACCGTGCACTCCCTGCCCCGAAGGCCAAGATCGCCGACTTGCTGGGCCAACCTCGACACCGACTCCACCGCGTCGTCGGACCCGCGAGCTCGCCGCGATCAACGCCACAATCTCCAAAACGGCGATCTGAAGGCGCTCGCACTTGCATCGAAGCGTCGAAGGCAGCGCGGCGTCAATCGACCAGCGGCTGGGCCTTGTCGATATGCATGCGCCCGAAACAGGCGACTTGATGTCTGTGATAGGTTGCCCTGCGTTCACTCGTGAGCTGCGGCAAGTCCGGTGGCCCAGCACCAAGAACTTCAAGCGGACGTGCGAAATGCGATGGCAGGATACATCCGTCGAGTTCCTCGGCGTCTACACCATCGCGGTGCGAGCTGCGAAGCGCGACGAAGATCTCGCCAACTACTTCCCGTTGGTGCTCAAACCCAACGTCAGATCTTGGCTCATGCACTTGCCGGACAACTCCATCTCTTCGTGGGCGGACCTGTGCCATCAGTTTGTTGGCGCCTTCACAGGCGGCCACAAGCCCCATGGCCAGGAAAGTGACCTCCATTTGCTCGCCCAGAAGGAGGGAGAGTCCCTGCGCAAGTACATACAGAGATTCAGCCAAGTGCAGCGCAACAACCCAGGCGTCCACCCTGCCGCGGTTATCAGCGCGTTCCATCAGAACGTGCGTAACCGCAGGATGAGGGAGGAGATGGCAATGTGCAAGATCGGAGATGTCGTGAGCTATATGCTCGGCGACAAGTCTTGCCGAGTGAGGAGGAGAGGAGAATCCCGAGAGAATGCAGGAGCGAAGGATCGGCGGTGAGGATGCCCCTCCGGCAAAGAGGAACCGGAGGCGCAACAACAGAAAAAGAAAGGCTAAGGATGTGCTAGTCGTCGAGCAGTTCGGCAACAGAGGTGACCCCGACAAGGCCAAAGCTGGTGACTCCGGCGAGGCTGTGGTGGCCGCCGACAAGCAGGACGGCTCCGGCAAGCAGTACTGCAAGATCCATTGCACCAAGGGCCATGATCTCCAAGCATGCAAGAAGGTTGAACAGATGGCAGAGCTACAGAAAGCTGAATATGAGCGTCGCGACAAGGAGAAGGCCCAGGGAGGCGGCGGAGGATCCGGCAAGAAGCGTCCCGCCCGGGGAGGGCACCGCGGCAAGGCCAAGCAGCGGCAAGGAGACAGACCTCCCCGCGGCCACGACAAAGACGAGGACGAAGATTAAGATGATGACATGGAGGAAGATGAGACCGACGACCAAGAGTTTCAGAAGGCGACGGAGGTTTTGTGCGTTAACGGAGGTGCTTCTCTCCACACCTCGCACCGCCAACTCAAGCAGTGGGTGTGGGAGGTAAATGCAGCAGAACCATCAGTCGAATCGCGCAAGCCCCTGAAGTGGTCCAGCACACCCATTGTCTTTGATGTTGAGGATCACCCTGATCTCATCACTGCGGTCGGGTGCTTGCCGATGTTGGTTTCGCCAACCATCCGCAACCTCAAGGCCACAAAGATGTTGGTTGACGGCGGGGCCGGCCTGAATCTGATCTCCTCCCACTACTGGAATCTAGGAATTTGCCATCAGCCAGCTCTTTGCCATCTGCCAGCTGATGGCAAAGAACTTCTTTGCCATCTGCTTAGAAAAAACAGATGGCAAGAAGCTGACGAATGGCAAGAACATGGTTGCCATCAGCCAATTCTTTGCCATCCGCCGGCAGATGGCAAATAATCTTGCCATCTGCCAACAGATGGCAAAGAGGTAGCCAACTCTGTTGCCGTCAAGGGGGTAGCGGTGTACCAGCCCCACCTCTTTGCCATCTGCGGCGAGATGGCAATGATCTTGCCATCTGCTAGCAGATGGCAAAGAGATGGGGTTATTATTTTTCAGGTAAAAAAATATTCTCTCTACCCTCCCTCTCCCCTCCTCTCCTCTCTCCCCTCATCTCACCCACGCCTGCACCACCCGCCCCACAACCACGCCGCCCGCCTAAGCTCCCCCGCCGCACTCCGGGCCCCCCCCCACCACCACCACCACCCCCCGCCGCCCCACCATCCCACCACCCCGCCCGCCCAGCACCACCCCGCCCCCCCACCCCACAAGACGCTGCTCCTCCCTTGACTCCAAAGCACCCGCCGCAAGACAAGCTCCCGCCATCGCGGCCACCGCACTCCACCATCTCCTTCTCTCCCGACCCCAGGTCGGGCCGCAGATCGAGCTCCTCTCCCACCCTAGGTCGGGGGCATGAATCAGCAGGTCAGACAGACCCGCCACGGCGCTTCCCGATCCGGAGCATCACTAAGGGCTTGAGCGATCTGGCCGGAGAGGAGCCTCTGTGCCGCCGCCCCTGGTTCCCTCTTCTCCTCTCTCTGGGAGAGGAGCTCATCAAGCCAGTCAACCCCCACTTCTCCTCTCTCTGTGGCCGCCCCTTGCTTGGTCCGATTCCGTTTGCTCCTCTTCACTGATGCGGTTTCCGCCCCTAGAAATCTTGATGTTTATGGAGGGAAATTATCACTCAAACTTGCTCATATTGTGTCAATATAATCGAATAGTTGAAATGCCATATTGATGTGCTATATGCTACTCCATCTGATCCAAAATAAGTGTCGCGGTTTTGAACTGATGAAGTTACTTCAAAGCTATGAGTCTGCGACACTCATTGTGGATTGGAGGGAGTATATTATATGGCCATCTGAAAATTCCATGAGACACCTAAGCCTTGTGCATGTTTTGACTATGCATGGCTTACATACTTGACTTTCACAAAATTAACACGACTGCTATCTTATAGGCGACCAAGGGGTATTTTGTGAGGCCTACAAGGTGGATCTGATGACCACATTGGTAGTTTACTTATACATGATTTACTATCAAAGATGGAAACACCTTGTATACATGATTCTTGTCACATTTTGTTCATTGTTTACTCTCCTTCTACACTAGGTTACCGGTGAATGCACATGTGATGCATTTTATTTCCCTCCATATAGGATACAATGTAAGCATTAAATATTTTGTCTATGATATTTTTGTATCGCTTGCCATTGCCATGCTTCCTATCAATTTCCTCCGCCTCTTTACTGCTGAGCTGATATTGAAGTCTCCGACTCGATTTACGCTCATGAGGAAGAATCTCGTGGCTGGTTGCACTATCTGACCGATGAGTTCCACGATGGCATGCTCTTGGTGTCCATCACCAAATGACATGACAAGGACTGCCTTGAGCACCGGGATGTATGGCGTTGTGGCGCATCATGTTCTTGCTTTCGCAAGCGAGTAGTTGGTTAACAAGTAGTTTTTGTGTGTGTTTTGAGGTGGGTCATAGCCTTCGTGCCACGACCATCTATGCATCTTGTGCTAGCCGTTGCTGGTCATGGCGTTCTTCGGACATGCTTGTGTGACTTTGGGTTTGGCTCGATAGGATTTGTTTAGGCCATGAACTACTTTAGGAATCGAGTATCTCGTTAATTCTTGCCAACCTGCTCTATTTTAATCCAATCCTTCTTATGTTTGTTTGTGCAGATGTTTTAATCCATGCCCGCAAGGTCTTTGATGCAAATGTCGGCATGTTGCGATCGAAAATAAATGTAGATAATCTTTATGCTCCACTTTCTACTCAATATATCTAATGAAACTTTTATGCATTCACCGATTACACATTAATTAGTTCATATAGCAGTTAAGTAATTTACTATTTTGGAGATGGAATTAAAAAGTTTACCCTATTTACCTTATGGACTCTCGGTTATCTTGCTTGCACGATAAGAATAATATCGATGTCTCTTCTTGATAGGTATGATATATTGCTCTTCCTAATCTTTATCATTATGTAGATTGAATGATTTCATGACGGTTCATTATTTGTGCAATAGTTGTGTTTGTTGAGAAAAGCTTTGTTGTATATTTCTATTATTTCTACATGTTTTGTGTGTAGGATCTTTTCTAATTTCTCTTGACAAATTGTTTGATGAGAAACAAAGTATGCCAATGATCCGCTTGTGTACATACTATGGTCACCGACGTTGTTTTCCTATGTCGATGCATACATCCAAGAAGCATACCATTTTATAAGTTCTTGGCTTCTTGCCCAAATATAATGACACGGTTCGAGTTGTGTTACGCTTTCGGTCATATTCTTCTTACACTCATGTACTAAGGATCTCTCTTTTGTATCATCGACCTTATATTCCTTCACAAGAATATATATATATAATATAAGTGAAGCTCAAACTACCGAAACAAAGATTGAAGCATGCAAGCAGACTTGCCAACATGGTGTTTTTTAATGTCTGATGTCGGGTAGAAAATCTTTCCAAGAGATTAAAGGGGCGTTTTGGTCTTTACTTCTTTGGGCGCTTTTTGGGGTGATTAAAGGGGCCTTTTGGTGCGTCTTCACTTTGCCACAGCTAGGGCATCATCTTGTTATTTTCTCTCCAAGTTAATTGGCAGACCTTTGGTTTGCTGGTTGTGGCCTAAAAGATTGAGATATTTCGATCGGAGGTAATCTTGACTTTTAATAACAAACTGCTTCAGATTATGCGACTAGCAATCTTTTTCTTGAAAACTTCCCCCAACTGTTGAGAGCTTTCCTGTTCTTTATTTCATATAACTAATACTTTTGATTCACTTGCAGATTGCAAAGAGGAAAGACAAGTTGTTGAACTACATGCTTTTTCTGAGAATAACACCAACCCTGCCCAATACTTTCATAAATATGGCGTCACCCATTGTCGACATACCTTTCCATATTTTCTTTGCTGCAACACTAATTGGACTCATCCCAGCATCTTATATTACTGTAAAGGTAAATAACAACGCTGCAAAGTGATCTCGCGACGCGGCCTCCTAACGGCGCCTCGCTCAAGGTGGGCTTGGCTACGCCCTTCCCGACCTCCTGGCGCCCCGCCTGCCTCCTACCAAAGCGGGCGGGAGTCGCTGCCCTCCCTCTCAGTCACCAGTGACCAGTCCCCGACGGCAGCAAGCGGGCAAGTGAGCAAGAGCAACCCGATTTCTGATTTAGGGTTAGCTTTTTTTGCACTTTGGTATCCAGTACATCAACACATATAATTTTGTACATCATTTCTGCCTCAATTAGCTTTGATGTTATTTTAGTGTGTTCGTAAGATCATATCGAGAATTTTAGTGTGTTTGTAAGATCATGTTGAGAATTTTAGTGTGTTTATATGATCATATCGATCTATTTCTATGTGATATTGATAATTAGTTAGAACATTCACATGTCCTTTTGTTTAAAAAAAAATTAGGATGGACCACCTGTTATAAAATGCTAGCTCATACGCCCACCACCCCACCACCCATTCGATGCTGAAATTTGACGTTTCAAGAGTAGATGGAAAGGAAAATACAATAAAAGAAGCGAAAGGCAAGTATTGAAAGGACATGGGAAATACTACTTGGGAGTCATTAATGTGTCATGTAATTTGCTACTACTTAGTTGCTACCTTGGCATCCCTCTGAAAATAATGAAAGAAAGTTAGCAAGTTCTCTTATCTGCAACCAGGAACATGACAGAGGCATACACTAATTAGAGAGGCATACACTAATCTGCAAGTATAAACATGACAGAGCATACACTAATTAGAGAGGCATACACTAATCTGCAAGTATAAACATGACAGAGGCATACACTAATTAGAGAACGTAGTTTCATTTGAACGGTCATTAGTTACTAGTCTTCACATTTGATTTGCATCATGCTAACGATACATTGGAAATAATCTTTGGTGCAGCGTAACTCCCGACAAGCATCGACCGATCCTTCTCCGTCTACCACTGGCGCGACCGGTCCTACACCTACACCTACACCTACACCTCCGTGATGATGGTAAGTTTCCCAAGTGTTTTGCTTAATAGAGTTTTTATGTGATGCCATGATGTATCTACACATATCATGCATAATGTTGGTATGTTTCAAATGCATTGTATGTGTGGGATTCGACACCTAGTCGTGTGCCTTTGGTAGCCTTCCATACAGGAAATGCCTCCTAGTGCTTCCATCGAGCCATGGTAGTTCGCTCTTGCTCCGGAACACATGGATTGACGGCATGTGTCCTTCTTTGCTCTGTGTCCATCCCTTACGGGAAATGTCACGCGATGTATCACCGAAGTCCTTGTAGCTTGCTACGACTTGGTTGCACTTTCGATGACCGACACGTGCATTGTTGGGTCATGTATGCCTGTCCACAGACGTTTGTGCCACCTTGGTTCTATGACTAGTCATGTCGGCTGGGTTTTCGCCATATGGATACTAGCGACATAATGACCTTACTAGCTCCAAAATGACATAATGACCTTACTTAGCTCCAAAATGACCTATTTAACCTAGGCTAACTCTAAAATGACCTATACTTAGCATTTTTTCCTTCTAAATGACTCAATATGTTTAGCTAGCTCAAACTCGACATAATAAGCTTGATTAGCTCCAAAATGACTTATTTAACCTAGGATAGCTCTAAAATGACCTATACTTAGCAATTTTTCCTCCAAAAGGACTTAATATGCTTAGATAACTTAAAATGACCTATTTAACATAGGATAGCTCTAAAATGACCTATACTTAGCATCTTTTCCTCCAAAATCACTTAATATGCTTGGCGGCTATAAATGACATAATATACTTAAGAAATGTAATATTTTAGTTCCTAAATGACTTCATATGCTTAGCTACCTCCAAAATGACATAATGACCTTACTTAGCTCCAAAATGACCTATTTTACGATATAAGTTGCATCATAATAATCTTCACATTTTAGTTGCATCATAATAATCTTCTTCTTCTAGTCTTCTTCTTCTAACTTTTTTCTTTCCCATTTTCTGATTTGCTTAAGATCACGGAAGCTTGGGTTGATGGAGTGCTTGTATTTAGTTTTGTTTTGACCTTGTGAAACTTGCTACCTATGGATGAAACTGTAATATTGATGAAACTATGTATATGTACGGATGAAACTTGCTACTATTGGTAACATGTATTGGATATATGTGTTCATGACTATTGGTAATATGTGTTGAATATGCTATATTGGTCATATAAATATATTTGTGTTTGATTTTCTGTGAAAATGAATTGATATAAGAAAAAACAAAATTAAATGGGGCAATATAGTCACTTTGCCATCTGCTGGCAGATGGCAAAGAGCTTTACCATCAGCTGGCAGATGGCAAAGAGGCCACGTGTCATCTACATTTAAAATTTGGGCTGGTTTATTTGGGCTCTTTGCCATCTGCCAAATAGATGCAAAGCTCTTTGCCATCTGCTGGCAGACGGCAAAGCATGTAGCCTTTGCCATCAGCTGGCAGATGGCAAAGCCACAGGCTCTTGCCATCACCGGCAGATGGCAAAGTTACGTGCTCTTGCCATCACCAACAGATGGCAAAGCCACGAACTCTTGCCATCACCCGGCCAGATGGCAAAGAAGCCTTTACCGCAGGGTTTCGGACGGCGGTTTGCCATCTCTGGCGCAGATGGCAAAGCCTTTGCCATCCGCCGATCATGCCTTTGCCATCTGCCATGGCAGATGGCAAACTGCCAGATTCCAGTAGTGTCCACAGTGCTCAAGAAGCTCCAAATCCCCGACAGCGAGCTCGAAGAGACCGGCACTTTTCAAGGGATCAACCCGGGAAAGAGCAAACCGAAGGGGAAGATCACACTGCCGGTGACGTTTGGCAGCGAGCTGAATTTCAGAACAGAGAGAGTCACATTTGATGTTGCTGATTTCCCATTGCCCTACAATGGGATACTTGGCAAATCGGCCCGCCAAGTTCATGGCAGCCTCTCACTACGCCTACAATGTGATCAAGATGCCTGGTCCGATAAGTGTTATTTCTGTCCACGGCGACAAGAAAGATGCACTTATCTGTACCGACAAGATCTACCGGGAAGCAGCAGCCGCAGTAGAGCGCAAACCACTTGTCTGAAGCTCCGGGGAAGAAGAAGATCAAGTCCGCAAGAGTAGCTCGATGCCCACTCCGCAAGCGCACCTCTTGAGTGCTGCGCTATCATCGAGGACGCACCATCGAGCTCCACCGCAAGTACAAGAAGGCAAAGACAGCTTCACCAGAGACCAAGAAAGTGGTCGCCAAGGAGGACGGCAGACGGTGGTACCTTCACCATCGATTGCCACGCTTGATCCTAATAGGAAAGCGTGCTCGTTGTTTTCTGCGGGCGAATGTCGATGTGTTTGCATGGCAACCATCCGATATCCCGGTGTTCCTGTGAAAGTAATTGAGCACCACCTTGTCGCCTGCGCCCTCACGCGCCCGCCGCAGCGAGAGTCAAGAAGCAAGCGAGAGCGACTAGAGTTCATTGCAGAAGAGATCAAGAAGTTGGAAGCAGCAGGCCTCGTTCGAGGAGTACTCCATCCAACGTGGTTAGCCAATCCAGTAGTCGTGCGCAAAGCAAATGGAAAGTGGAGGCTTTGTATTGACTTCACGGATGTTAATAAAGCCTGTCCCAAATATCCATTTCCCTTGCCGCGCATTGACCAGATTGTCGACTCCACGGCAGGATGTGATCTGCTTTCATTCCTTGATGCATACTTAGGATATCACCAGATCTTCATGGCAAAAGAGGATGCAGAGAAAACTGCATTCATTACTCCATGTGGCATGTACTGCTTTGTACGAATGCCTTTCGGACTAAAGAATGCTTGTTCAACATTTGCAAGAGTAGTCAGCCATGCCTTTGAGCCACAGCTGCACAGAAATGTAGAATCTTACATGGATGACATAGTGGTCAAGAGCAAAGACAGAGCAACTTTGATCCAAGATTTGGACGAGACTTTTGCAAATCTGCGCAAGATCAATCTCAAGTTGAATCCCGAGAAGTGCGTGTTTGGAGTTCCTTCCGGCAAGCTTCTCGGGTTCTTTGTGTCCCAGAGGGGGATTGAAGCCAACCCCGACAAGATCAAGGCCATCGAGCAGATTGAAGCCCCGAAGCGCGTCAAGGATGTGCGAAGGCTTGCCGGCTGTGTTGCTTGCCTCGAGAGGTTCATTTCTAAGTCCGCTGAAGGCCGCCCGCCATTTTTCAAAATTTTGAAAAAGGCAGGTCCAATGAAATGGACTCCGGAAGCGGAGGCTGCGCTGCAGGACTTGAAGAGATACCTATCCTCCACTCCAACACTTGTCGCACCTAAGCCACAAGAGAAGTTGCTGCTATATCTGGCGGCAACCAATCAAGTGATTAGTGGTGCGTTAGTAGCTGAGAGGGAGGCAGATGATGAGCCAGCTACCATGGCAAGCGAGTCCAGCGACAAGCAGGGGGCTTCCTCGACAAGTTCTGGCTCCGGCAAGGATGGATCTGTACAATTGCCGAAAGAGAAACAGAAGAAGATGGTGCAGCGCCCAGTTTACTTTGTCAGTTCCCTTCTGCAGGGGGCTAGATCAAGGTACTCTGGTGTATAGAAGTTGCTTTTCGGCGTTCTCATGGCCTCGAGGAAGCTGCGCCATTACTTTCAAGCACATGAGATCACAGTTGTCACTCGCTTTCCGTTGAAGAGGATATTGCAAAATCCAGAGGCAGCAGGCAGGATCGTTGACTGGGCACTGGAATTGTCAAGCTTCGGCCTTAAGTTTGAGAGTACCTCAACTATTCAGAGCCGAGCATTGGCAGAGTTCATAGCGGAATGGACGCCAACGCCTGATGAAGAAACTCCGGAGAGGAGTATCCCCGTCAAGGAAGCAAGCAAAGAATGGATCATGTACTTTGATGGTGCCTTCTTGCTGCAAGGCGCCGGTGCGGGCGTACTACTTGTCGCACCCACTGGAGAGCGCCTCAAGTACGTGGTCCAGTTGCACTTTCCCAAGGAACAAGCAACAAACAATATTGCAGAGTATAAAGGCTTGCTTGCCGGACTCAGGATCGCGGCAGACCTTGGGATCAAGAAGCTTATTGTCAGGGGTGACTCACAGCTTGTCGTCCGCCAAGTTAACAAAGATTATCAGAGTCCGTTGATGGAAGCCTACGTTGATGAAGTGAGAAAGCTGGAAGAACATTTTGACGGCCTGCAGATGGAACACGTTCCAAGAGCTCAGAATGACATTGCAGATGGCCTGTCAAAATGCGCCGCACGTAAGCTGCCTGTGGAACCAGGGATTTTTGTGCTCAAGTTGACTCAGCCATCTGTAACACCATCAACTGGACAGAGCAAGAAGAGAAAGTTGGTTACTGGCGACTACTTTCCGGCGGAGCTTCCCGAAGCCGCCGCCAAGAAGGTCCCCAGGATCAACACAAGGAGTGCTGAGGAGCAGTCTGCTCCGACAAGCCCTAGGGTTTGTTTCGTTGAAGCAGGCGCTCCCGACAAGCTGTGTCCCGACACGCTTGCCAGGGAGCATCACGCTCCGGCAGGATCCCAGATCCTTGCCGTAGAAGCGGATGTTCCCGCGGCAGCATTTGCGCCTTTAGTCCTTGTTGTCGAGCCACAAGCTCCAACATGGGCACAGCAAATAGTCCATTTCCTTCAGACAGGAGAACTTCCTGAGGAACGAGAAGAAGCGGAGAGAGTAGCCCGGCAATCAAGTATGTACCAGTTTGTCGATGACATACTGTACAGAAGAAGATTCAACGGAGTGAAATTGAAGTGCATTTCCCGGGAAGATGGACAGGAGCTGTTGGCGAAGATACATGGAGGCATATGTGGTCACCACATTGGCGAAGAGCACTTGCCGCAAAGCTTTCGGCAAGGTTTCTTTTTGGCCGACAGCCCTCCAGGATGCAATCGCACAAGTAACCAAGTGTGAAGCGTGCAGTTCCACTCCAAACAGATTCATCCACCAGCTCAAGCTCTCCAAACAATCCCTTTATCCTGGCCATTTTCGGTCTGGGGGCTCGATATCCTCGGCCCCTTTCCCCGAGCTGTCGGGGGCTTCGAGTTCTTGTACGTGGCGATCGACAAGTTCACGAAGTGGCCGGAGGTGGAGGCAGTGAGGAAGGTGACAGCACAGTCAGCAGTCAAGTTCTTCAAGTCGATTGTTTGTCGTTTCGGAGTCCCTAACAGGATCATCACCGACAATGGCACACAATTTATGAGCCGCACCTTCATGCAGGACGCCCAAGATCTTGGCACCAAGATCGCGCCGCTCGCTGCTCACCCGAGAAGCAACGCAAGCGGAGAGGGCGAACGCTGAAGCGCTGCGCGGGCTCAAGACCGAACTTTCGACAAAGCTGCACAAGTGCGGAAGAAATTGATCGAGGAGCTGCGGTGGTTCTTTGGTCGATCAGACGACGCCAAATCGAGCCATCGCCGCACACCCTTTGCTCTTGTCTACGGAGCAGAGGCAATTCTCCCCACGGAACTCGTATACGGATCGCCTCGAGTGCTCGCTTATGATGAACTTGAGCAAGAGCAGCTGCGACAAGATGACGCGCTGGTCCTCGAGGAGGATCGTCTTCTGGCTGTTGTACGAGCTGCTCGCTACCAGCAAGCTTTGCGCCGCTACCATAGCCGCAAAGTTAATGCCAGAAGCTTCGAGGAAGGCGACCTTGTTCTTCGGCGCGTTGAATCCGCCAAGAATTCCAACAAGTTGACGCTGAGGTGGGAAGGCCCTTATCGGGTAAAGCGAGTCACTAGGCCTGGCGCTGTCCGCCTTGAGACCGAAGATGGCTTTCCAGTGAGCAACTCCTGGAACATAGAGCATCTGCGCAAGTTTTACCCATAAGGCGTGGTTGCCGGGCACCGTCCCGGCAACCACCTTTTGTACAAGCTTTGCCGCTGTTGCATGTAACCCTTTGTACAAAGCCGGGCGCAGGCCCCGTGCATAAATAAAGATCAAATGCTATGCCAAAAGTTGTCAAATTTCATGCCTTTTTCTCTCTTTAGCATGTATTGTCTGACACTTTGTGCAGCACTCGCTCCCGGTAAGCAGTAACGAGCTTTGAGGGTCCATATCATTATTTTCTCTTCTTTCTTCTCAAAAAGAAGGTTCCTCCGCCCACAAGTTCACCGGCGGGGGAGAAAATGAAGGTGTGGACTAGGCGTCGTTCGAAGGAATCTCGCCTTGCTGGGACACAGACGACAGAAAAGCTAAGTTGCCCAAGTTTGAGCACAGTAATTTTTAAATTTTGAAGTTATATTCCTTGAACGACCGTGCCTAGTATGGAAAACCTGTACGCGGAGTAACCGGCTCGTGGTTAAGTTGCGCCCTTACTTTGTTTCGAGTCCGCTCAACAATGAAAGTGTGCTGCAACTAGCCCGATAAGGTTTCTTTGCCGAGGCAACACGGTGGGGAGCTCGCCGATGTTCCAGACTCGCCAAGGCAAGTGTGCTTATAGCCGCAAGTTTCAAGAAGCGAGGGTAAAAACATACAAGGCATAGAACCAAGTAAAGGAAATAACATAGCAAGCAGTACCTAGAATAAAGTTATATTACAATAAATAACTTGCCACGTTCTAATGGATTGTTCCTACGGCATATCTAGCAGCGGCAAGAAAAAGGGAGGAGAAGGGTGGCCTAATCCACGCGCTCGACGTCGATCCTCCTGACCTCATTCACCTTGTCCACAATGGGTGCGACGATGGCTTTGAGTTCTTCAAGATCAGCACCCGCCGGCAGCTTCTTGAGGATGCGGGTGAGGTCGATGCCAGGGTTGCGAAAGAGTACCTTCACCAACACCTTCTCCAGGACCTTGGTGCAGATCGCGCGCGACTCGTCGGCCAGCTTCTACGGGATCCTTTCCCGGAGCTGCTGGAGAGCCGTCACCACACCCTTGAAGAAAAGCGTAAGCTTGGCGCTGGGCTGGAGGTTTTCCTTAGTGGAGTACCCGAAGCCCGCCAAGTCCAGCTCCGCCAGCTCCTTGTCGATGGATGCAGCAATGTTGACGAGGCCCTCCGTCCAGAGCTCCACCATGGCCTTGAAGGTGTTCTGGGTCTCAGCGGCCCTCGTCAGCAGCTCCTCGTTGCCTTTGAGCTCCCTCTTCGGCTCATCCTCTCGCCTCTTGGCGGCGTCCAGCGTCTCCGTCAAGGTGGCCAGCTTCATCTCCAGATCAGCGCCTGAGTCCTTGGCGGCGTTCAGTTCCTTGGCCTTCTCGGCGAGTTGAACTTGCAGATCGCCATGGGCGAGTGCGTCCTTCTCGCGTTCACGCTGGAGTGTGGCAAGCTCTTCATTCCTCTTTCCCATATCTGCCTCCAGCTGCGCCACTTTCTCCTCTAACTCCTTCTTGGCGGCCTTCGCCTCCTTGAGTGCCCCGCCAAGTGATTGTTCCCGTGCGGCGAGCTCCTCCTCGTGGCTGTCCAGATTGACCTTCTTCTGTGTCAGCTCACCTTCACGCCTGGACATCTCCTCGGCGGCGAGCCTCTGCTTGCTCCTCGGCCTCAGCCCTTTCCAGATGAACGCCTTTGCCTCGCTGTTGCGCCTCTCCTCCGCAATGGATCGGAGGGCCTCCTGGTTGCGGTTCTTGAGCTCCTCCGCATGCTTCTCCATGTCAACTCCTGCCCGCGCGACAAGCGCTTCCCGGGACTCAACCTTCGCTTGCCGGGCGCGGTAGAGTGACACCAACTTCCGCTGCAACTGCTCCTCCTCGGACTTCGCCATCGCCGCTGCTCGGCGCGTCAACCATCGCCAGCCCAGAGAGGCAAGTACTTCCCCATCAAACTCCTCTCCTTCGACCGCGCCTCGAGCTCGATGCCCGGGAAGCTTGATGTACACGCCGCCGCCTTCAAGCAGCGCTGGCTGGGGCCTTGAGCCAGTGTGCTGCATCAGCGGCAGAGGGGTCGGCGGTCGGTGCAGCGCCTTGCGCTCCTGTGCCCTCCGGGTCGTCAGTCCGATCGCCGGACCCCTCGCCAGCTCCTGCACCAGCAGCCTTGGCGGCTTCTTCATCGGCGGGTTCATCAGCGCCGGCCTCTTCCTCATCAACGACGGCATCTTCAGTACCACCGCGCGCGCCCTCCTCGCCGGTGGCCTCGATCTCCATCGGGTCTGCGAGAGGGGGATCGGAAAACGAGAAGAGGATGGAAAAAGTCAAGCGAAAAAGATCAGAAGAAGAACCCAAGGGAAGATTTCCGACAAAGGAAGGTTACCTGTGCTGGGCTCCGTGACCATGGCTCCTCCACCAAGGGCTCATTGGTTTCGTCCCTTGCCGGGGAGCGCTCCCTTGTCGGGGAGTCGCCCCTTGGCGGCGTAGTCGAAATGCATAACACCTCCGAGCGATTTACGCTTGTCTCGATGGACCTGTTCGCTTCCTACACAAATAAATCAACAGTCAAAATATCAGCACAAGAAGAAGCACCCATGCGCGCCCCACAACAGGAAGTGAATCAAACACTTACGCTGGGGGCTGTGCTGGGGGCTGCCACGAGGAGAAGGAACCGGGTCCATCAAGGTAGTCTCGGACGTGTCCTCTGCCATCACAGCAGGATCGTCCTTGATGACAACCACGGGGACCTTGGCCCTCTTCGCCGCCCTCTCCACCAGAGTCCTGAAATAGAACAGGGATTCAGAGATAAGCAAATTAGATACAAGACAAACAACAACAAAGATCAGAGAAATCAAGAACAGCGAGAAGAAAGTCTTACTCCTCCTCCTCCTCCTCTTCATCATCATCGGAGGAGCTCAGCGCATGAGAGGTCAAGTCCGTACCCTCTCAAGGGGCGTGGATGGAGGAGTAGGCTCCTTCGACGCTTGTCCGAGCTGCGGAGGATCAGCGTGCTGCCCGGAAGACCCCGCCGGGCTTGACGGCACAACCTCGACCCTCCCGCTGCAACGGTATTTTTGCCGCGGTTGAGCGTGTCCCACGGCGCCTTGGCTGCTGGACTGCTGTCCTCCCGCCAGATTCCAACTCGACGGAGGCGCTTCTTGATGGAATTGGGGCTGCGCTGGGGGCTGCGCTGCGGTAAGCTGCTCAAGACGGCTGGCCGCCAAGGCCGGGCGGGCTCGCCTGCTCGCCTCGGGCTCCTCCGCCGACGACCTCTCCGCAAAGTCCTCCCTGTCGGCAATGCTCGCCGCCGCCGCCGCCTCCTCCAACGAAGTTAAACCGCCAGCAGCAGGCTGCCGCCGCCTTCGCCTCGCCGGTGATGTACCGTGATCTCGCTTTGGTGGCGCGGTGAGAAGCTTTTTCGTCGGCGTTGATCGCTACCTCCGCAAGCCATCAAAGAATTGCTGCACGACGCCGTCGGCGGGCTCCATCAAGTTGGGATTATCCCGCGCGAATCGCACTGCATCATTATGCAGATGCGATCGCTACCGAGTTGTTGCACAATGGGATGACACCGCGCAGCCCGAACCACTCGATGGTTGGCGTCGTGCTTGAACAGCTCCTCGGCATCTCGCCAAGCCCGTAATCGTGAAGTTGAAATTGAGGCCCGGGCGCAGCCTCATGATATCCGCCGGGCCGCCAAACTGCCAGGCGGGCCTCCCCCTCTTCTGCAGAGGGGCGATGCGACGGTGAATGAAATCCACGCAAACCGCCCCTGCTATGAGCCCGGCAAGCCTAAGCCGGAGGATTCGAGTGGTGGCAATCTTCAGCTTGGCGTCGTCCGGCGACAGAGCACCCCAGTCGCCACCGCGAAGTACCCGAGCCTGGCGCAGGTTGGTGAAGGGCTGCGGATTGACGTCACAGATCCAGCACCACTCCGCCCTCCACTCATCCCACTTGTTGCGGAGCTCGCCCGCCAGATACACCTCCTTCATGCCGTTTTGTGAGGTCCAGGCGACTCCGCCAGACAATGGCTCTCCTTTCTCAGCTCGGGGGGTGAAATAATGGCGAAAAGAGTGACACTTGGGTGGATGCCAACAAAGTTCTCGCAGAGGTAAAGTGTAAAACCGCCATTGTCGAACGGCGCTGGGGTGAAATCAAGAAGATGAAACCCGTAGGTGTTCATGATGTCGCAGAAGAAATCCGAAAAAGGTGGGCAGAGCCCGCAATAGAAGAACACAGAAAAGAAATAGTACCCTTTTGGGCACCGCTTCGATTTGGAAGCCTCAGCGGGAAGCACCGGCGTGCGCAGATGTGCCCACGTCTGCGTCGACCAGAAGAGGTAGAACTCCTCCCGCAGCGCCTTCGGGGTGAGCTCGGCGGGGAAAAGCACTCGCTTCTTGCGCAGCGCCTCAAGCCACAACGCCTCGGCTGACTTCTCGGCCTTGCTGGTCTTCGGAGCCATGGCGGAAGTGGTGGGGGAGCGCGGAAGCGTTGGGGGCGACAGCGGCGACGGACGGCGGAGCGCTGCTCTCTTTCGGCTTGAGAAGCGGAGGGGAGCGGCGGAGCTTTCGGAGGAAGGAACTGCAAGCGGCGAAGGTGGGGGAACGGCCTTGTTTCCTCTGCTTATATACAGGGGAGGCGAACGTTACGCATTTCCTGGACTTAAAAATTGCCCATGACCTCTCCCACGACGCCGCGATTGACGCGTGCCATTACGGGAGGCCGCGGTGGGTACGGAGCGGATTTGGTTTGGACCCAGGCCGCGTGCCCGTTCCTGTTGCCCGCCCAACAGCGCTGCACCGTATGGCCCAGCCGAGGGCTCTGCCGGTGTACTAAAGTAGGGGTACCTTAGTACCCCGAACTTGTGCACGGGCAGTCGCAGCGTCCCGCGGCAAGGCTTGCCGGACGCCCGCCAAGACCCTTTGTCATTCCCATTTTCTGCCATTCAAGAACAAAGTGTTAACTGTCAAGACAAGGCCCTGGCAAAAGGAGCTTGCCGGGAAGGCCAACCAAGGCACTTCAGAAGACTCGCCGCGGCGCCCCGTGCGTCCCGGCAAGACCCGACGAGCGGCAAGCTTGCGGGTGCGACAAGACAGAGACCGTGGCAAGGCACTTGTCGCGCGGTTACTCACTGCGCCCACACTCCAAAGGCATCCGACGACGGTCGCGCAGCAGATCTCTGTGCGTGGCGGGTGGTGTGCAAGATAGCGGTGCGAGGTGGCAAGTGAGGGTGACTAGGAGGCCATCGTGGCGATCGGTGGCGCCCCTAACGGTCGCTTCCTGCGACTTTGTTGAGCGACCGGACGGGCATTAATGCCCTTGTCCCCTGCCGTCAGAGTTAGGTAGGGGACACTGTTGATAGTGGTTGTACCAACCCAGGTTTTTACCTTTCTACCCCTCTCGCTGCGTTGCCACCTGTCGGTGACCCCCTTAGACTATAAAAGGGAGGCCCATGCGCATGTAGAGGGGGTTCGTTCGACTCATTCGAGACCACAAGATACCCACGCTCGAGCAGGAACAAAATACAAACACAAAGCAGAGAGGAGTTTTATCTCTCCGGAGAGCTCGAAGCCGGGTAAAATCCCGCGTTCTCCGCCGATCCGCTCTTGGCGCCTCCGCTCCCTCCCGGACCGAGAAGGGCCTCCTGCCCCATAGGTGCTCGCGCTCTAGCATCCACTTACATAAGCGATGCATAATGCAAGCAGACACGAAAGAGTGCGACCTCTCTTGCGGACCCGTGTAGTGCTCGAGGTCATCTGCTCAGTTGATGATGGTAATGCAGTTTTCATGGCTGCCAGCGGCGGGGAAGAAGATCTAAGGCGGCGAAAGACAGTCTGGAGGCCGGATCCCTGTTGTGTTGTACCCTTCTGTCGTTGGAGCAGCTGAGCTGGGGTGGACGGCAATAGAAAGCAGAGCAGGACAAACCACGCAAGGTTTTCTTTGACAACTATCTGTAAGAGAAGTAATTCTGTAAGGGCTCGTTTGAATTGGAGGATTCCAACAATGCTGGGATAGGAAATAGACAAGAATAGGATAGGAATGCACGTGCAAAACAGAGAATTTAAAAACACAGGATTTCTGCCAATCTAGTTGTTTGATTCACAACAATTGGAAGACCACAGGATGCAAAGAAGCATGGTGAGATTAAGTCAAACCACAAGAAAATGTACGGTTATAATGCTATTATGCTACTATCTCTTAGTCTTGTGCTTCATGAATAGGAATTTGAAAAGGAGGACAAGTGAAAATTAAAATTCCTAACATGTAGAGTAAAAAAGAGATGCAACAAGTGTACAACCTCTTTGGCGAAGCCATGTTGATCTCAGCGTGATTGGGTTGGCCGGTGAGGATGCTCCGGCTAACTTTGCTGTCGGAGGAGGGGAAGAAGATCTTAGGTTTCTGGAGAAGGAGCCCGAGGTACTGCTCTGCTGTGATGGAGGGTTTCGTCGTTGGAGCAGCTCCGGTGAGTTGTACGACGCCGAGGCTGAAGCAGGACAAGAGAGACAACGAACAACGTTAACTTGGTGGAATTCTAATAGCATCTCCAATACATGACGTAAAATACATAACCACAAAGTACTAGATGTAAAATACATCAGCCGCTCATCTCTGAACTTAACTTTCGAAACTAAACTTAACTGTCAAACTGAACTTAAGCGTTTAAACTGAACCTAAGCGTTCGAAACTGAATTTTGCTGTCAAACCGAACGCACTAGCAAGGTGAGGCTACACGTCGGTCGACTGACTTTTTCATCTCTAGTCGGTCGATTTTGCAGCCGTTGGATACGAAATCAAGGGCATGCGGTTCATCTTCAACCTCCACCCCCCTGAGCCGCCAGCCACCACCAGCCAAATAGCAGCCCCCCGCCGCCCGTGGCCGGCGGTGCGCCGCCCTGCCCGCCCCGAAAACACTCCCCACCGCCGGTCCGCTGCCGCCCCGGCCATCCCTCTATCCCCCTCCCGTGCTGAGCTTTTTCTCCGGCGATCCCCACATCACCGCCCCACCAACGCCCCGCCAACGTTGGTGACCACCGCCCCCATCCTGAATCCTAAGATATATAGTGGGGTACCTCTCCGGCGAGCCCCCCTCCCCGCTGCGGCTGGTTCTTCGTTCACCCCGGCGAGCCCACCCCTTGAAAATCGACTGACCCGAAAGTCGATTCGGTCGACTGAAGTGTAGCCAAATCGGAGCAGCATCGCAAGCAAGAGCAAGAGCGAGAGCAACAGCACGAGCAAGAGCAATAGCAAGAGCAGACCAGGCAGGGGACCGAGAGCAAGAGCAGAGTAGCAGCGCGAGCGAGAGCTAAAGCAGCACCAGCTCCTACTGAGGACGTCCCCACCGAGGGAGCGACGCCGTGGAGGAAGTGGCCGGCGACGCCGCCGTGGATGGAGCCGCGCCGCGTCGGCCCGGGACTGAGCGCTGGCAGCACCGTGAGATCGAATCAAGAAGAAAATGCGGAGATTAGTGTACAACCTCTATGGTGGCGCTGATTAGGCCGCAGCTTCATCCGAGGAAACGGTGATGATGATGCTCTTCCGGTGGTGCAGGTGAAGACGGTGGTGTGGGACTGGAGGTGGCGCAAAAGACGAGGGGAACATCGAGGCAGCTCCTTGGAGGTGGAGGACGGGGTGGCTGAACCGGCGGGACAATGAGATCGACGACGGATCCTTATCCGGTACGGTGGATGAGGGACGTCGAGGTGTTGTTGTGGACGACATCGTCGGGGAAGAGGCTCCGGCTGGGTGGCACACAGAGCAGGGCGTGGGGTTTTGTCGCGGGTTTTCGCAGCCTCGGTGTACGAATAGGTGGGCGGATGGGATGGCAGTGGGGAACCATGGCTTAGAGACGCGCTTGTCCAAACTGTGGGGTAAGTTATGAAAGTACCCCCACCGATTTGAGGCGGTTCTTTCAGTTCAGGGGTACCACGGGCATTTCACGTGTCGGGATTTCACAGGAGTGGGAGTTTTCGCGCGTGCTGTAATTTCGGAATAGCAAGGCGCGGGTTGAGATGGAGGGAGTTGTCGAAGCACAACGAGACAAAGATATATCTTAAATATTTCGGGCTAACAAGGCGCGGGTTGAAATTTCGGACAAGCCTAACGTGTAATTGTACCAAATCAATGCAAGACTACAAATGTCATTCAAAACATTGAATTCATGTTATGTTCAATTAAAATATTTCGCCACGTGTATAATGCATGCAACCTACTACTCAAATGAACGCTTTAGTGCATTCCAAACGATATACTACCACTCAATATGAACTAAATTTGAATAAGATCTACGGTAATGATTGTTGTGAAGTCAAAGCATTTGAATTCGTTTCTCTGCTTTTAATAAGATCTACAATCATCATTATTGTCAAGTTAAACCATCGTTTGTGTATTATCTTCACAGCACACCACATGATTAGTCTCGAGTTACATATGAACTATGTGTACTATATGAACTCGAACTAGATTTTTTGAATCCACTATATTTTGATTTCAAATCACATTACATTTCTAGATCTAGCTAGATCTTCATAATCTAAACCATGTCTCATATGTATAATGTGTTTATCACATTATGTATGGTGCCCCGCCCCCTATGCCTACAAGTATTTAGATGTGAGTTGCAAACACCACACATTACCACAAATTCAAATAAAATGTGAGAATGTTCGATATATAGTATTGTTTAGATTGCTCGATATTTAGTTGTAAGCTGCAAACGCCGCACATTATCACAAATTCAAATATAATGTGAGATTGTTTGATGTATAGTATGGTTTAGATTGTTCGGCATTTAGCTGTGAGTTGCAAACGCCATGCGTTATCACATTATGGTATAACATGTGCACAACACGTGTATCACCGCTATATTAATGCATGCAATGTGTAAAACACTATGATCTCCTATTCAAATATATGAATCCGCTTTCATATCAAATTATGATCTTTGTTAGTCTCTCACACCCACACAATCCTCTGACCTTTGTAGCTACCACTAACTTTCTCTCGTGCATGCACACGCCCTCCTCGTCCTCCCCCTCCCTCGGCATTCTATCCACCGAGCACATTCATTTTTTTCTTTAGGTCGTTCTCCTAGAGTCTCCACAACTCCTTTCCGACACACACCGATCGATAAACCTTTCCAGCGATGCCTGCCTATAGCATACACACACATCTCCTCCTTTTTGTATCCTTGCCTCGTGTCTCTCATATGGTCAGACACACGTGTAAACTCTCGCCCCTCTTTTCATCGATCTCACAACCGCACACTCCTCCCCCTGTCTAGCTAGTAGTTGGGCCTCTCGCACCACCTCCTAGCTCCATTCTCTATGTCTATCCGTCTCGCTGGGCCTTATTTGCCTCTAACAAATGGACGTACACCGACCAATCTCTCACTATACATATAGCCAGCTAGGTCCTTATAACTCGTTTTTACCCACACATCGATCGATCTACCTCATTAGTTGTGTCTCTCCCTTCCTCCAACAGACAACAATTGATCTACCGACCTTGTTAGGTTTGCTTACCAAACACATGGTTCCCCTTCATCATCCATGGATGCGTCCCGACAGATCTATCACGCACGGGCACACACAGAAACACATCCCCACTCTTATTGATAACATTGCAGTTCCACCCTCAGTTTGTCTAGTAGGCCTCTCCCAACATATCCGAGAAGCAACTCCACCACCCATCCAGCACTCTACCCCTCTCCCTCCCTCTCCCTCCCTCTCTCTCTCCTCTCTCTCTCTGTCCCATCATATTTCCCGTCCTTCAGTTATGTACAGATGTCGACCGATCTCCCTCAAGACAAAGTTGGGTCTCTCCTTCTCAACACATATACGAGTCGTTCTACCTCTATAGTTAGGCCTCTGCCTACCCCTCCCCCCACCCCCTCCCCCCACACACACACCGATACATCAAGCGCTCTAGTCATGTCTCCCTGCCACACACAAACTTTGTTGGAAATATGCCCTAGAGGCAATAATAAAAGTATTATTATATTTCCTTGTTCATGATCATTGTCTTTTATTCATGCTATAACTGTATTATCCGGAAATCGTAATACATGTGTCAATACAAAGACCACAATATGTCCCTAGTGAGCCTCTAGTTGACTAGCTCACAGATCAACAGATAGTCATGGTTTCCTGGCTATGGACATTGGATGTCGTTGATAACGGGATCACATCATTAGGAGAATGATGTGATGGACAAGACCCAATCCTAAGCATAGCACAAAGATCGTGTAGTTCGTTTGCTAGAGCTTTTCCAATGTCAAGTATCTCTTCCTTAGACCATGAGATCGTGTAACTCCCGGATACCGTAGGAGTGCTTTGGGTGTATCAAATGTCACAACGTAACTGGGTGACTATAAAGGTGCATTACAGGTATCTCCGAAAGTGTCTTTTGGGTTGACACGGATCGAGACTGGGATTTGTCACTCCATGTAAACGGAGAGGTATCTCTGGGCCCACTCGGTAGGACATCATCATAATGTGCACAATGTGACCAAGGGGTTGATCACGGGATGATGTGTTGCGGAACGAGTAAAGAGACTTGCCGGTAACGAGATTGAACAAGGTATCGGTATACCGACGATCGAATCTCGGGCAAGTAAAATACCGCTAGACAAAGGGAATTGTATACGGATCGATCGAGTCCTTGACATCGTGGTTCATCCGATGAGATCATCGTGGAACATGTGGGAGCCAACATGGGTATCCAGATCCGCTGTTGGTTATTGACGGGAGAACGTCTCGGTCATGTCTACATGTCTCCCGAACCCGTAGGGTCTACACACTTAAGGTTCGATGGCCTTCTGGTTATAAAGGAAGCTTGTATGTGGTTACCGAATGTTGTTCGAGTCCCGGATGAGATCCCGGACGTCACGAGGAGTTCGGAATGGTCCGGAGGTAAAGATTTATATATGGGAAGTCCTGTTTTGGTCACGGAAAAGTTTCGGGTTTATCGGTAACGCTGGGACCACCGGAGGGTCAGGGGTCCACCAAGTGGGCCCACCTGCCCCAGAAGGCTGCGTGGGCCAAGTGTGGGAGGGGACCAGCCCCTAGGTGGGCTGGGGCGCCCCCCACCAAGGCCCAAGGCGTGGGAAGTGGGAATGGGGGGCAAACCCTAGGGCAGATGGGCCCTAAGGCCCACCCTGGGTGCGCCTCCCCCTCTCTCCCCCTTTGGCTGCCACCCAGATTGGATCTGGAGGCTGGCCGCACCCCTTGGGGGTGGGAAACCCTAAAGGGGGCGCAGCCCCCCTCTCCCCCTATAAATAGTGAGGCATAGGGCTCCCCAGAGAACACACAGAACACACGTGATTCGATCTCTGCCTTTGGTTGCAGCCCTCTCCTCTCTCCCAAGTACTCCTCCTCTCCCGTGGTGCTTAGCGAAGCCCTGCTGGATTGCCACACTCATCCACCACCACCACGCCGTTGTGCTGCTGCTGGATGGAGTCTTCCTCAATCTCTCCCTCTCTCCTTGCTGGA
This sequence comes from Aegilops speltoides, assembly GCA_021437245.1. Classification (NCBI taxonomy): domain Eukaryota; kingdom Viridiplantae; phylum Streptophyta; class Magnoliopsida; order Poales; family Poaceae; genus Aegilops; species Aegilops speltoides. The sequence goes on along the minus strand of CM038141.1, from coordinate 169,873,515 downwards.
TCAATGCGTGGGAGACATCACCGGGCTGTACGTGTGTTGAACGCGGAGGTGCCGTGCGTTCGGCACTTGATCATCGGTGATTTGAATCACGACGAGTACGACTCCTTCAACCCCGTTCTCTTGAACGCTTCCGCTTAGCGATCTACAAGGGTATGTAGATGCACTCTCTTTCTACTCGTTGCTGGTCTCTCCATAGATAGATCTTGGTGACACGTAGGAAATTTTTTGAATTTCTGCTACGTTCCCCAACAGTGGCATCATGACCTAGGTCTATTGCGTAGATTCTTTGCACGAGTAGAACACAAAGTAGTTGTGGGCGTTGATTTTGTTAAATATGCTTACCGTTACTAGTCCAATCTTGTTTCGACGGTATTGTGGGATGAAGCGGCCGGACCGACCTTACACGCTCTTCCACGTGAGACAGGTTCCACCGATTGACATGCACTTGGTGCATAAGGTGGCTAGCGGGTGCCGATCTCCCACTTTAGTCGGAACGGATTCGATGAAAAGGGTCCTTATGAAGGGTAAATAGCAATTGGCATATCACGTTGTGGTTTTGCGAGGTAAGAAACGTTCTTGCTAGAAACCCATAGCAGCCCGTAAAACATGCAACAACAATTAGAGGACGCCTAACTTGTTTTTGCAGGTATGCTATGTGATGTGATATGGCCAAGAAGAATGTGATGAATGATATGTGATGTATGAGATTGATCATGTTCTTGTAATAGGAATCACGACTTGCATGTCGATGAGTATGACAACCGCAGGAGCCATAGGAGTTGTCTTAATTTATTGTATGACCTGCGTGTCATTGAACAACGCCATGTAATTACTTTACTTTATTGCTAACGGTAGCCATAGTAGTAGAAGTAATAAGTTGGCGAGACGACTTCATGGAGACATGATGATGGAGATCATGATGATGGAGATCATGGTGTCATGCGGTGGCGATGATGATCATGGAGCCCAAGATGGAGATCAAAGGAGCAAAATGATATTGGCCATATCATGTCACTATTTGATTGCATGTGATGTTTATCATGTTTATGCATCTTGTTTACTTAGGACGACGGTAGTAAATAAAATGATCCCTTACAAAATTTCAAGAAGTGTTCTCCCCTAACTGTGCACCGTTGCTATAGTTCGTCGCTTCTAAGCACCACGTGATGATCGGGTGTGATGGATTCTTACGTTCACATACAACGGGTGTAAGACAGTTTTACACAGCGAAAACACTTAGGGTTAACTTGACGAGCCTAGCATGTACAGACATGGCCTCGGAACACGGAGACCGAAAGGTCGAGCATGAGTCGTATGGAGGATACGATCAACATGAAGATGTTCACCGATGATGACTAGACCGTCTCACGTGATGATCGGACACGGCCTAGTTGACTTGGATCATGTAATCACTTAGATGACCAGAGGGATGTCTATTTGAGTGGGAGTTCATAAGATGAACTTAATTATCCTGAACATAGTCAAAAGATCTTTGCAAATTATGTCGTAATCTCGCGCTTTAGTTCCACTGTTTAGATATGTTCCTAGAGAAAAATAGTTGAAAGTTGACAATAGCGATTATGCGGACAGTAGAAAGCTTATGTCCTTAATGCACCGCTCAGTGTGCTGAACCCCAAACGTCGTTTGTGGATGTTGCGAACATCAGACATACACGTTTTGATAACTGCGTGATAGTTCAGTTAAACGGTTTAGAGTTGAGGCACCGAAGATGTTTTTCGAAACGTCACGGAACATATGAGATGTTTCGAGGGCTGAAATTGAGATTTCAGGCTCGTGCCCACGTCAAGAGGTATGAGACCTCCGGCAATTTTCTTAGCCTGCAAACTAAGGGAGAAAAGCTCAATCGTTGAGCTTGTGCTCAGATTGTCTGAGTGCAACAATCACTTGAATCAAGTGGGAGTTGATCTTCCAGATGAGATAGTGATGTTTCTCCAAAGTCATTGCCACCAATCTGCTAGAGCTTCGTGATGAACTATAACATATCAGGGATAGATATGATGATCCTTGAGGTATTCGCGATGTTTGACACCGCGAAAGTAGAAATCAACAAGGAGCATCAATTGTTGATGGTTGGTGAAACCACTAGTTTCAAGAAGGGCAAGGGCAAGAAGGGATACTTCATGAAACGGCAAATCAGCTGCTGCTCCAGTGAAGACACCCAAGCTTGAACCCAAACCCGAGACTAAGTGCTTCTGTGATAAGGGGAATAGTCACTAGAGCGGAATTACCCTAGATACTTGGTAGATGAGAAGGCTGGCAAGGTCGATAGAAGTATATTGGATATACATTATGTTAATGTGTACTTTACTAGTACTCCTAGTAGCACCAGGGTATTAGATACCGGTTCGGTTGCTAAGTGTTAGTAACTCGAAATAAAAGCTACGGAATAAACGGAGACTAGCTAAAGGAGAGTCGACGATATGTGTTGGAAGTGTTTCCAAGGTTGATGTGATCAAGCATCGCACGCTCCCTCTACCATCGAGATTTGGTGTTTGCGTTGAGCATAGACATGATTGGATTATGTCTATCGCAATACGGTTATTCATTTAAGGAGAATAATGGTTACTCTATCTATTTGAATAATACCTTCAATGGTCTTGCACCTAAAGGAATGTTTTATTGAATCTCGATCGTAGTGATACACATTTTCATGCCAAACGATATAAGATAGTAATGATAGTACCACTTACTTGTGGCACTGCCATGTAAGTCATATTGGTGTAAAACGCATGAAGAAGCTCCATGTTGATGGATCTTTGGACTCACTCGTTTTTGAAAAGTTTGAGACATGCGAACCATGTCTATTGGTGTATACGCATGAAGAAACTCCATGCAGATGGATCGTTTGGACTCACTTGATTTTGAATCACTTGAGATATGCAAATCATACCACATGGGCAAGATGACTAAAAAGCCTCATTTTTCAGCAAAATGGAACAAGATAGCAACTTATTGGAAGTAACACATTTTGATGTGTGCAGTCCAATGAGTCTTTGAGGCATGCTGATGAATATCGTTATGTTCTTACTTCACAGATGATTCGAGTAGATGTAGAGTATATTTACTTGATGAAACACAAATCTGAATTATTGAATGGTTCAAGTAATTTCAGAGTGAAGTTGAAGATCATCGTGACAAGAGGATGAACTGTCTATGATATGATCATAGAGATGAGTATCTGAGTTACGAGTTTGGCACACAATTAAGACATTGTGGAAATTGTTTCACAATTAATACCGCCTGGAACACCATAGTTTGATGGTGTGTCCGAACATCATAGTTGCACCCTATTGTATATGGTGCGTACCATGATGTCTCTTATCGAATTACCACTATCGTTTATGGGTTAGGCATTAGAGACAACCACATTCACTTTAAATACGGCACCACGTAATTCCGTTGAGATGACACCGTATGAACTATGGTTTAGAGAAACCTAAGCTGTCATTTCTTAAAGGTTTGGGGCTGCGACGCTTATGTGAAAAAGTTTCAGGTTGATAAGCTCGAACCCAAAGCGGATAAAATGCATCTTCATAGGACACCCAAAACAGTTGGGTATACCTCCTAATTCAGATCCGAAAGCAATAGGATTGTTTCTTGAATAGGGTCCTTTCTCGAGGAAGAGTTTGTCTCGAAAAATTGAGTGGGAGGATGGTGGAGACTTGATATGGTTATTGAACCGTCACTACAACTAGTGTGTAGCAGGGCACAGGAAGTTGTTCCTGTGGCACCTACACCAATTGAAGTAGAAGCTTATGATAGTGATCATGAAACTTTGGATCAAGTCACTAGCGTACCTCATAGGGTGACAAGGATGCATACTGCTTCAGAGTGGTGCAGTAATCCTGTCGTGAAGGTCATGTTGCTAGACAACAATGATCCTACGAGCTATGGAGAAGCGATGGTGGGCCCAAATTCCAACAAATGGTTAGAAGCCATGAAATCCGAGATAGGATCCATGTATCAGAACAAAGCATGGACTTTGGTGGACTTGCCTGATGATCGGCAAGCCATTGAGATAAATGGATCTTTAAGAAGAAGACGGACGTGGACGGTGATGTCACCGTCTATGAAGCTCGACTTGTGGCGAAGAGTTTTTCACAAGTTCAAGGAGTTGACTACGATGAGATTTTCTCATCCGTAGCGATGCTTAAGTCCGTCGGAATCATGTTAGCATTAGCTGTATTTATGAAATCTGGCAGATGGATGTCAAAACGAGTTTCCTTACCAGTCTTCGTAAGGAAAGGTTGTATGTGATACAATCCGAAAGTTTTTGTCGATCCTAAGGATGCTAAAAGGTATGCTGGCTCCAGCGATCCTTCTAAGGACTGGAGTAAGCATCTCGGAGTTGGAATACGTACTTTGATAAGATGATCAAAGATTTTGGGTTTATACAAAGTTTATGAGAAACTTGTATTTCCAAAGAAGTGAGTGGGAGTACTATAGAATTTCGATGAGTATATGTTATTGACATATTGTTGATCGAAATGATGTAGAATTTCTGGAAAGCATATAGGGTTATTTGAAAAGTGTTTTTCAATGGAAAACCTGGATTAGGCTACTTGAGCAATAAGCATCAAGATCTATAAGATAGATCAAAATGCTTAATAGTACTTTCAAATGAGCACGTACCTTGACATGATCTTGAAGGTGTTCAAGATGGATCACCAAAGAAGGTGTTCTTGCTCGAGATGTAAGGTATGAAGTTAAGACTTAAAGGCTCGACCACGGCAGAATAGAGAGAAAGGACGAAGGTCGTCCCCTATACTTCAGACGTAGGCTCTATAGTATGCTATGCTGTGTACCGCACCGGAAGTGTGCCTTGCCATGAGTCAGTCAAGGGGTACAAGAATGATCCAGGAATGGATCATTGGACAGCGGTCAAAATTGTCCTTGGAGTAAATAAGGACATGTTTCTCGATTATGGAGGTGATAAAGAGTTCGGCGTAAAGGGTTACGTCGATGCAAGCTTTAACACCTATCCGAGTGACTCTGAGTAGCAAACCGGATACGTATAGTGGAGCAACCATTTGGAATAGCTCCAAGTGGAGCATGGAAACAACATTTACAATATCACCTAGAAATTTGCAAAGCACACACGGATCTGAAAGGTTCAGACCCGTTGACTAAAACCTCTCTCACGAGCAAAACTTGATCAAACCCCAGAACTCATTTGATGATGTTGGTCACATGGCGATGTGACCTGTCAATGTTAAATCACATGGCGATGTGAACTAGATTATTGACTCTAGTGCAAGTGGGAGACTGTTGGAAATATGCCCTAGAGGCAATAATAAAAGTATTATTATATTTCCTTGTTCATGATAATTGTCTTTTATTCATGCTATAAGCGTATTATCCGGAAATCGTAATACACGTGTGAATACAAAGACCACAATATGTCCCTAGTGAGCCTCTAGTTGACTAGCTCGTTGTGATCAGCAGATAGTCATGGTTTCTGGCTATGGACATTGGATGTCGTTGATAACGGATCACATCATTAGGAGAATGATGTGATGGACAAGACCCAATCCTAAGCATAGCACAAAGATCGTAGTTCGTTTGCTAGAGCTTTTCCAATGTCAAGTATCTCTTCCTTAGACCATGAGATCGTGTAACTCCCGGATACCGTAGGAGTGCTTTGGGTGTATCAAGCGTCACAACGAATCGGGTGACTATAAAGGTGCATTACGGTATCTCCGAAAGTGTCTTTTGGGTTGACACGGATCGAGCGGGATTTGTCACTCCGTGTAAACGGAGAGGTATCTCCGGGCACTCGGTAGGACATCATCATAATGTGCACAATGTGACCAAGGGGTTGATCACGGATGATGTGTTGCGGAACGAGTAAAGAGACTTGCCGTAACGAGATTGAACAAGGTATCGGTATACCGACGATCGAATCTCGGGCAAGTAAAATACCGCTAGACAAAGGGAATTGTATACGGATCGACCGAGTCCTTGACATCGTGGTTCATCCGATGAGATCATCGTGGAACATGTGGGAGCCAACATGGGTATCCAGATCCGCTGTTGGTTATTGACCGAGAACGCCTCGGTCATGTCTACATGTCTCCGAACCCGTAGGGTCTACACATAAGGTTCGATGACGCTAGGGTTATAAAGGAAGCTTGTATGTGGTTACCGAATGTTGTTCGAGTCCGGATGAGATCCCGGACGTCACGAGGATTTCGGAATGGTCCGGAGGTAAAGATTTATATATGGGAAGTCCTGTTTTGGTCACGGAAAAGTTTGGGGTTTATCGGACGCGTCTGGGACCACCGGAGGGTCCCGGGGTCCACCAAGTGGGGCCACCTGCCCTGAAGGCTGCGTGGGCCAAGTGTGGGAGGGACCAGCCCCTAGGTTGGCTGGGCGCCCCCACCAAGGCCCAAGGCGTGGGAAGTGGAAAGATGGGCAAACCCTAGGCAGATGGGCCTAAGGCCCACCACAGGTGCGCCTCCCTCTCTCCTCTCGCCGCCACCCAGATTGGATCTCGAGGCTGGCCGCACCCCTTGGGGGTGGGAAACCCTAAAGGGGGCGCAGCCCCCTCTCCCCCTATAAATAGTGAGGCATAGGGCTGCCTAGAGAACACACAGAACACACGTGATTCGATCTCTGCCTTTGGTTGCAGCCCTCTCCTCTCTCCCAAGTACTCCTCCTCTCCCGTGGTGCTTAGCGAAGCCCTGCTGGATTGCCACACTCATCCACCACCACCACGCCGTTGTGCTGCTGCTGGATGGAGTCTTCCTCAATCTCTCCCTCTCTCCTTGCTGGATCAAGGCGTGGGAGACGTCACCGGGCTGTACATGTGTTGAACGCGGAGGTGCCGTGCGTTCGGCACTTGATCATCGGTGATTTGAATCACGACGAGTACGATTCCTTCAACCCCGTTCTCTTGAACGCTTCCGCTTAGCGATCTACAAGGGTATGTAGATGCACTCTCTTTCTACTCGTTGCTGGTCTCTCCATAGATAGATCTTGGTGACACGTAGGAAAATTTTTGAATTTCTGCTACGTTCCCCAACAAACTTGACATGTGCCCTCTAACGTTCCGATAGGCCAGTCGCCCTATATCTTGGACTTGCACACACACACAATTTCGATGGCTCTCTTCATCGATCTTGCACCCACCCACTTGATCCTCTCTTCGACTCTATCAATAGCTATGACCCCTCCCTCTCTTCTCGTGGATTGCCCGACCCTCTATGTATGATATGGATAGGCCTCCATTTCAAACACATTGCATGCAAAATTTTGTTTGAGATGTCATCGACACATATTCCCACAAATAATTCACGAAATCAACCCCCACCCCACCCCCACCCCCCACCACAAAACAAAAAACACTCACGAACGTGGTTTGTATCTCTCACACACACCCACGTAGGTGGTGGACGTGCTCGAAGAGAAGAGGTGCATGCATGGCGCACGTACTCCCGTCTCTTTCCCAAGCACACCCGCGCGGGTACACGGTGGAGCTCATTTATGTACGAAAAAGGCAGCCCACGTGGTAATTTGGCACGTGTACTGGTTGTCCACTTGGTGGAGGGAGGATCGTCTACCACGGGTGAACAAACAAATGGCGACTTGACGCGTTATGTTAAATTTAAAAAAGAGGCAAACCATGTGGGGCCTACCTTAGAGGCAAGGCTCTATACACTGGAGTACTTTTGATGTGTCCCGTCAACTCGCAGAACAAGGAGAAGCTTGCTTAGTACGCCGTATCCCCCGCCCACGGGTGCGGTGGCTCGCAGGATGAGGTGAAGCTTGCTCCTCCCTCGCCCATGCGTGCGGTGGCTCGCAGGATGAGGAGAAAAATTTACTACTCACTCCATTTACTCCTCGTCCCTACTACCTTGGTTATAGAGATTATATCATATTGTTTGGAATATATATGTCCTCAGGTAGATTTCAATATGAACTGCTAGTACATTCTCCAAACACTGATGTATATAGACGTATTTTAGAGTGTACATTCACTCATTTTGCTCCGTATGTAGTAGCACTCTCCCTCGCCCCTCGACCCTCGCCCACATGGTGGACGTGCAACAATTCATTCGGTCTCATATAGCCAGAATGATATATACTGCACTACCATTATTGCTCGACTTCCCGAAGTGGCGAAGAGCCAATCGCAAGGTTAATATTTTGGAGATGGCAAGCGCAAGGTTATAGGAGAACGAGTAGTAGGTCCCGTGTCATTTATAAATATATTTTTTTCTTCAGTGGAACATACGCAATATGATAGGTTCATATGGAGAGAAAAGGAAACCGCTCCACTATATACATAGTCAGGACGGGCCAGCCTAGACGGTTGCTTGCTGGGTTTGCTCTCTTCACACTCTCTCGCACAAAACGACTGTGGCCACATCTCTAACATCCCGGTGGATCATGTCCGCTTGGGAAAGGGGTGGATGCTTAGTGTAGATGCGGTGGCCGTCGCCGACGGTGAAAACCCACTATCGGCACGTCCCGATCAGGGGTCCCCGCCATTCTCTCTCACAAAGCCGGTGAGGTTGCCTTTGTCCCTTGCTCACTACCGCGACGTGGGCAGTTGCCGCCTCCCGCCGCCCTCCTCGAGGTTGAGCTACGTCCCTCAGGTACAACTCCCTTTACAGCCGGCTTGCACCACTGCTCCTGCTGCCGACATCACTCCTTGTGGATATTTCTCTACTTCTTTGCCTCGCACATACCTGATACCTCTACTGGCTTCTACGCATCAGATTTGTGATGAGTTTATGTCTCATCAGCTAGTCCTAGTAATCTTATTCTAATCACACTTCTTCAATTTCTTTGCCATAGGGATGCTCATCTCGATTTTGGTGAAATTGCACAAAATGATCCGATGGTCAAAAGGTTTCAAACTTCATTTATTAGGAAGCTCGAACATTGCCAGCAAATTGAAGCCTGGTCAGGGTTCACGGTTCAAGGGCTAGGGACTGCACAGATCGTTTTTTTCTTTAGCTGGCTCTGTTCCACAATAAGTGTCAACTTTAGTAGTAGTACAACTTTGTACTAAACTTTGCACAAAGTTGAGACACTTATTTTGGAACGGAGGGAGTACATATTTGCTATGATCTGTCAATCATTGAGATGCAATAGAATGCATGTTAGTCTCCTTTGTATTTAATGAAATGTTGCAACGAGCAACCTTGGACGAAAGATACATGTAACAGGAGTTGGAAGCTTCATAGCATTGTTCAAATTTATCTCGCTGATAAATTACAGTACGAACTAGTACTATACTAGTAATTCCTCCGTTCCTAATATAAGTCTTTGTAGAGATTTCACCATTAACCACATGCGGATGTATATAGATGCATTTTAAGTGTAGATTCATTCATTTTGTTCCTTATGTAGTTCACCTAGTGGAATGTCTACAAAGACTTATCTACTATAATAGCTAGCCCCCATGTGCAACCATCACTCTTGCGCTAGTGAGAGGTCACGTCCGCTCTGCCCGGGCATGAATGCGACACCGATTCTTTGGAGCGGCGCTGACCGTTTCGGGCGGGAAGCGCGCGCGGGCGATGGAGGGGCTTTGGGTGGGCCAGGCAGGTCAGGAGCGGGCGTGGCAGCTGTCCGCATATCCCTACTGGACACGCCCGGAAACGAGAGGATGCACCGACTCTCGCAGCTAAAATCGTACACTACACACCATATCTCTATAGGAGTGGGTCGATCTATCGCACTCTCTAACACACACATGCTGTTAAACACACACACGCACACGCACGCACCTTGGTCCCGTTACACCTTCTAACGTGACTTATTACACCTAGACGGCGGGAGTAGTAAGTATACGAGATACGGTGGCACACTGACTTAATTCGAATACAAGTGCCCAAAATTTGTGTGCATGTTATAATAAGGATTCACTCAAAATAGTACGTGAGCAAACAAAGGGATCAATTGGACAGTGTTCCCGAGCAGTAGCGAGATGTGTGAGGTAGTAAGATACACCGCTGGCGCTTTTAATTTTTCTTATTAATTTGTTTGTTTCACCCTCTGACTGGTGGGACCCAACGTACTACGTGGAGAGAGGTAAGGTGACTAAGGATACACACACAAAAAAACACGGCATGCCTGTCACACGAATGCAGGTATGTGTAAAAGGTTATTTTCCTCTCGTTGAACATAATGGGAGGGTTGTGTAGCTGGTTAGCCTGTTCGCTCATCAAACATGAGGTCTCGGGTTTGATAACTACACTTGAGCATAATTTTTGCCAGGAGGATTCTTTGACTGGTCAAAATGTTTTCTAGGGTTTGCACGCTTCACACTCTCTCTCTAGTATATATATACACGCTGGAGCCTCAGCGCTTGTAGTTGCTCTCTTCACACTCTGTCGCCCTCTCTCGGTGGAGCCTCAGTGCTTGTAGTTGCTCTCTTCACACTCTCGCGCCCTCTCCAGATCTAAACAAGACTTTGTTGGCCTCTCTCTCCCCTCATTGCTGCTCAAAGAGCCGGCAGGATCCGTCCGCTGGGAAGGGAAGGAGGCTTAACGCTGTCGCCGTCGGCGAGGGAGGGAATCCACTACCGGAGCTGTTGTTCACTTTCCACCTAGCGGCGGCGCGGGAGGGCCTCCGACCCCTTCTTCTTCGCCGTCCCGTCGCCCACCAAACCATGCCCCAAGAACCTTAAGGTATATTTTACTTACTCCACATGCATTGCTCTAGCTGCATGTATACCATGAATCTAGGACGTGGTTCAAAGAGGAAAGGAGTGGGGGAAAGTAGTGGGAAAAGTTGTATATAGCATGAATCTAGGACGTGCTCAAAGAGGAAATGGAGGGGGAAAGTTGTATAGCATGAATCTAGGACGTGGTTCAAAGAGGAAAGGAATGGGGGAAAGTTGTATCGCATAAATCTAGGACGTGGTTAAAAGAGGAAACGAAGGGGCAAAAGTACTAGTTCAAAAAGGAAAGGAAGGGACAAGGCTGTAGAGTTTGAGCGGGACTAGATTTGCTGTGCTCAGATAGGGAAAGGTGTCTAAAGATAACAAAATTGGGACCAACACAAATATGCTCCTTGGTTGTTTGTTCTTTGTTGCAACAGACTGTGCATGACCACAGTACATCGGTAGATGCACATGGTGCTGAAAAGGCCCACCGTCCCGTGCAACTCATTAGCTATTGTTAATCTAAGGCCCTGTTTGGTTAAAAACTCCCTAGTCCCTACCTGCTTGGTTCCAGGGACAAAACATGGACTAGAGGTTATTAAATGACATGATAAAAGATCATGTTACCCCTAGTAATGAACTAACAGAAACAAGGTGCGATGCGTGGTAGGGGCAACTGTTGGAAAAAGTCCCAAAAAGACTCCCTCGGGGTCTTCTTTCTTTAGTCCCAAATGCCCACTTTTAGTCCCAAAAAGTCTCTCCTGTTTGGTTTAGATGTGACTGACACGGAGTTTTTTTAGTCCCTACACCAAAATGTCCCTGTAAACAAACACCCCCTAATAATGCTGGAAAATTGATGCAATGCCACAATTAAAAGCAAATTACATGTTTAACGAATTTTATTGTTACTATAATCTCTATGTTAATATTAATCAATGCCACCGTTTGAGAAATGCTACTTTCTTGCTTTCTTTCCCATTTAGATAAGGTAGATGCTTCTTTTTGTTGGCTTCTGTGTCATCCACCGTTATTGACCACTAATTGTTTCCTTTGCACCTCTGTGTAAACATGGTTATCTACTTCACCTCGTTGCCATTGTGACCTTTTGTTGCACTGCACAAAACACTTCCATTTTAAGAGTGTTTTGTGCAGTTCAACCAAAATGTCACACCGACAACGTTGCTTGATTGCTTGATCTTAGTGGAACTGCACAAGAGGAGATCTTACTTCCTATCCGTTAAGGAGAATTTGGTTAAGATCTTCTTCTTGTGAGTTGTTTGAATTCCGCATCATGAGAGGTCAGTACTAGCCTTCTTTCACATGATTCTGTAGTGTGCTTTCATATGTTGTGCTACTTGTACGATAATGTTGCTTGATTTTAGTGAACTGCACAAATGGAGACAAGACTTCCAATCTGTATGTGCACCGTAATATCCCATTGAGGTAAGATAAGGATATTTCACAACTGCTGGCCTGTATTTTGCACTTCCGTCTGAAAATTAAGTTTAGTACTATACTTGTGCTCCCTAATTGACATGCCAAATCTTACATTGAAGGTGAAGCTTGTCTGTTATTGAACCAAGTGATGAAGGGGAAGAACAAGCAGAAGAAAAACAAAAATCAACTCCCGGTGCTATAATGAAGCACTGGAACTGTGATGACACAAGTAATGATATAGTTTTGCATTTTAATTTACTGCTATGGCTGGAACGAGCAATTGTTTTGCCACTGATTTGATGCCATACGTAATTATCTCTACTTGTGCAAACAGGGATCTTCTTTGAAGATACCATATATTTTAGTGGAACTGCACAAGAAGATGTTGAAAACATTAAACCAATCGATGAGTATATAGTAAGCATGGCCACCCCCGTAGATAGCAACAGGTGGTTCCGAAGAAGTGCTTCATCTGTATGCTCTACACAATCAACCTCCTAACAAAGGTTGGTACTTGCCCACTGATTTCATCCATATGATTGAGCTTTGTTATCTGTATTGGTGTTGTGCTACTATTTAGCTACTATCATGAAAAAGTGGTATTGTCCTTGAGAAGTGCTTCATCTGTGCTGTTTTAGATATTTCCTTTCCTTTTTTCGAGCAAACAGGGATGCTAGCATTGAGTAGTCCTCTTGTCTTTGCACAACAGGATCTTCTTCCTCTGAAGGAGAATATGGAGTACGTGAAGTGACTAGTTCTGATTATGCCAGGATGAAGAAGCCATGTCTATCTTCTCATCAGAAGGAGCAGTTGAAGGATGGTTACATTACTCCCCACAAGACCAAACTAACTTCAGCTCAGAAGGACTGACAAATCTCCATTTTTTTGCTGTGATGCGTAAGTACAATGTTGTTCTAGGATTCTTTCTGGTGAGTTCCATTTTTTTTAAAAGTGTGCTCTACATGGACCATGTATGTGCCTGTTGAAACTGTCAATTCATAGTATAGTTTGCTTTATACTACTCACTTTTTTGTATTTGTGCAAATAAGGGTGCTCAGCTTGATTTCAACGAGAACTGCACAAAATGTTCATGAATACATTGAATCATTCATTTCCACCACAAGAAAGGAGGTTCCCATAAGTTCAAGGCGTTGCAAGATATAAGGGCGAAATCATACAAGCTACGCGCGAATTTGGTTGATTTTGGTGGAACTGCACAAAGAGAACAGCTAGTTTATTTAGCACGAGGTGTCATGTCAATGTCCGAACTGATGGCAAACCCTACCCATTCCACAATCATAGGCATTTGATATTTTGGAATGGGACAACCTTGTCAAATTTTGCTCATTGATTTTAGCAAGATATGCGTTTGATATTTTTGAATGGGACGCCCTTTGCTGTCAGCAGCGGCGATCAATATTTTCTTTATTCTTTAGTTGTGAAGTAAATATTGCCTCTGACATGTGAGTCGCTGTGATGCATAATCATCGATTGTTTTTAATGTTCTCTATGAATTGCCAGGCCTGTGTGTTTGATTGCAATGTACAGAAACGCTAAAAAGCTGCTCAAACTCTTTGTACTCCTTTTGTTCCTTTTTACTTTGCACATTGTGAAAGTGCATAACTTTTTGTATAAGATTGGTCAAAGTAGAGATACTTTGACTGCATACAAAACTTGTATGTAGACTAGAAAGGACCGGAGGGAGTACATGTGAAACTGCTGCAAACATCGTGATCACCCTGGGAATAATGTGTAACGCCCCGGATACAACTTTCCATATTTGTAACTCCAACTCTTGCCTTTTACGGAGATGCAATATGGTATTTTCCTTCATGGTTGGGTTTTTGTATTTTGTTTTGCATTTTGTTCATGTCTTGCATTTCATCTCATGGCATCATACGCATTGCATCCGCATGTTTTCATAAAACCCATATCCGTTCGTAGTTGCCGATTCTCTCTTTGTCTCTTTTGACCAATTATCAGACCGCTTGTCTTCGTTAACCGTTTTGAGGCCAACCACCCACTTGCACGCGATCGCCGTGTTCCTCTTCACAGTGCACAGACCCCTCATGTGCGTGTCCGAAACTGCCCCGAACCCGAACCGGTCGGTCGTGACCGATGAGTCCGGATCATCCCCTAACATCTATAAATCATCTCCATTTTCTTATTTGGACTCTCTAGCCTATTTTTTTCTCAGCCGTCCGTTTACGATCGAAGTGTGCAAAGACCCCTAACTCTATCCCATATGTATACATATATCAGTCTAACCCTAGGCTATGCCATCCATTCCCCACTATCCAATCGCCGCCGCCACACTCCACCTCCCACCTCGGGATCCCCTCCCGATCCAAATTCAATCGACCACCTTCCTTGATTTTCGCGCTACCAGCGCCGGCCTCCTCGCTCAGCCTCTTCCTCGCCGGTGCTTCTCCGTCGAAGGTTCCCGCCAGCAGCGGCAAATCACCAGAACCGCCTGTTCCTCCTTCTCCCTTTGTTTTTCCCCTGGATCTCGCTCTCTCTCAGAATCTCTCCTCTCTCTCGTTTTCTCTTCACAAGAGAGAAACCATGGCCGCACGTCCATGGAGAGGGAGCCGCGCCGCCCTGGTACCTGCCACCTCGGGTCGCCTCTGCTTCGTCCTTGTCGCCCCGCCAAGTCCCTCGCCCCGCCGCCCCTTCGCCTCGCTCACCGGGGCTCTGCTCCAGGCGCCGCCCGCAGCTCTGCATCGAGCAGAGGACGAGCGCCGCGACCCCGCTCGACCTGTTGACCGTGCCTCCGCGCGCTTGGGCCTCCTCCTCGCCGGATCTGGTGGATCCTGCCGCCCCGCCGTTCCTCCCTTGTCACCGGAGCCCCGTCATCCACCGCCGCCTCGTTCATCCTCTGGTTCGGGAGGACGACGCGCCCTCCACGCGTTGACCCTGGTCGCGCTCCTCCTGGGCATCGCAAGCAGGCCGGCCCAGCGCGCCCTGCCGGCCTCCCCCTCTCCTCTGCCTATTGGGCCTTGGCCCATGGTGAGCCACCCAAAGCCCTCACCCAGATCCAGATTCAGCCCAGTGCACGTTTTTTTTCCTGCCTGCGAATTTGTCTATTATCCAGGATTTACTAATTTACAGAAAAACCCCTCCATGTTCATGCATATAATAACTCATTATCCGTGCGTCATATGTAAATAATTTATATATGTGAAATGCTCAGAAAATTGTGTAGATTAATAATATGCCATTTTCATCTATGTTAAAAATGTCTAAATTGCTGTTTTCATTAATTTGCATAAATGCCATGCTAAAATGATTTAATTCATAACTAAATAACCGTAGCTCGGTTTTAAATGTTCTTTATATGTAAATGGGGTGGAAAAATGCCTAGATTAACTTGCTCCATTTTATTTTACTGTTTAACAACTTTAAAATATGTTTTAGGGCAGAACAGTACCAAATTCATAATTTGCATATGAGGATTTTCCGGAATTGTTGTTTGTTGTTCCGGCCTCATTTAAACTTGACTAAATAATTAGTTTACTTTTGCTTCACCCCTTGCGATGTTTAATAACATTTCATATTGATGAGTAGCATAACCGAGATTAAGCTAAATGTGTCAATGTGGTGTTTTGGCAATATGCAACTCGTTGCATATTGAGCTCCACTTAACTTGTAGTATTGTTCGTTGCACTTTGCCATGCCATGCCTCATTAAACCGGACATGCATCATACTTGTTTGTGCATCATGACATGTTTATGCTGGTGTGTTTACCATGTTGCTTGCTTCTTTCCGGTTTGCTTCTCTCGTTAGCTTCGGTTTCGTTCCGGAGTTGTGAGGATTCGTTCGACTACGTCTGTTTGTCTTCTTCATGGAATCGTTCTTCTTCCTTGCGGGATTTCAGGCAAGATGACCATACCCTCGAAATCACTACTATCTTAGCTATGCTATTTTGCTCGCTCTTTTGCTATGCCAATGCTACGATGCCTACCTTTTGCTTGTCAGCCTCCCAAATTGCCATGTCAAACCTCTAACCCACCATGTCCTAGCAAACCGTTGATTGGCTATGTTACAGCTTTGCTAAGCCCCTCTTATAGCATTGTTAGTTGTAGGTGGAGATTGAAGTTTGTTCCTTGTTGGAACATGGAGATGTTGTTCCTTGTTGGAACATGTTTACTTGTTGGGATATCACAATATCTCTTATATATTATTAATGCATCTATATACTTGGTAAAGGGTGGAAGGCTCGGCCTTATGCCTGGTGTTTTGTTCCACTCTTGCCGCCCTAGTTTCCGTCATACCGGTGTTATGTTCCCGGATTTTTGCGTTCCTAACGCGGTCGGGTGATTTATGGGACCCCTTTGATAGTTCGCTTTGAATAAAACTTGTCCAGCAAGGCCCAACCTTGGTTTTACCATTTGCCTCACCACCACCTATCCCTTTCCCTTGGGTCGGCCATCCCGAGGGTCATCTTTATTTTAGCCCCGGGCCAGTGCTTGTCTAAGTGCTGGTCCGAACCGAAGCGATGTTCGGCGCCCCTGGCAACCAGGTCTATGCCAACCCGACGTCTGGCTCATCCGTGTGCCCCGAGAATGAGATATGTGCAGCTCCTATCGGGATTTGTCGGCACAGGGAGGCTTTGCTGGTCTTGTTTTACCATTATCGAAATGTCTTGTAAACGGGATTCCGAGACTGATCGGGTCTTCTGGGAGAAGGTCTATTCCTTCATTGATCGCGAGAGCTTGTCATGGGCTTGTTGGGACACCCGCAGGGTTTAAACTTTCGAGAGCCGTGCTCGCGGTTATGTGGCAGATGGGAACTTGTTAACGTCCGGTTGTAGAAAACCGAAGTTGACCTTAATTAAAATACATCAACCGTGTGTGTAACCGTGATGGTCTCTTTCCGGCGGAGTCCGGGAAGTAAACACTGGTGTTGGAGTTATGCTTGACGAGGTTGCTATAGGATCACTTCTTGATCATACTTTTATCGACCGTGCTTTGCCTTCTCTTCTCGCTCTCATTTGCGTATGTTAGCCACCATATATGCTAGTCGCTTGCTGCAGCTCCACCTCATGCCTTTACCTTACCCATAAGCTTAAATAGTCTTGATCTCGCGGGTGTGAGATTGCTGAGTCCTCGTGACTCACAGATACTTCCAAAACCAGTTTGCAGGTGCCTATGTTGCCGAGCAGGTGACGCAACCAAGCTCAAGGAGGAGCTCGATGAAGACCTTGCCCTTTGTGTTGTTTCGTTCTAGTTGATCAAGATTGGAGCCCGGTTGGGGTCGATCGGGACCTTTGTCGATTTGGGGTTCTTCTTTATTTTGGTTCCGTAGTCGGACCTTGATTGTATCTGGATGATGTAATGCTTTATTCATGTAATTGTGTGAAGTGGCGATTGTAAGCCAACTATGTATCTCTTTCCCTTATGTATTACATGGGTTGTGTGAAGATTACCTCACTTGCGACATTGCTTTCAATGCGGTTATGCCTCTAAGTCGTGCTTCGACACGTGGGAGATATAGCCACATCGAGGGCGTGACATAATGCTAGTATGTATTGTTTTGCATGTTCATCCAATGCTAGTGATACCGGAATTCGAACTAATCAAAATAAATTCATTCATACACGGTCGGATTTCATATAAACATGCCAGGCTTCATTACATTTCATACATTCTTCAACTAAAAAGGGGTGTTTGTGGCCGCATGCATGTCCCAGATGCAGAGGCTGGGGGTCATCCTCCTTTTTAAAAAAACTAAAAAGGGGTGCGCTGGAGTTACCCACTAGTGTCCCGCCGAGCCGAACAGAAGCTTCAGTGACTTAACTACAAGTGCAGTTGCGTAAATGACATGTGGCCTATTGGGCCCACGTGTTAGTCAGCCAACTGCACCAGCAGTTAAGTAGAAGCAGTGTTCTTCTCCAGCGCAGCTCTCCGACTCAACATCGCCGCCAAGATGCTAACTGGCCGTCAATGGTCAATCCGCCTAGCTTGGCTTCAACTGGAGGGTAGCAGCGGTGGCCTTACTTGGACCCGAGCGGAGGCGACCTACCGTGTTCTACTCTTCCTCGTTTTCTCTGTGGTGCGGCCTCGTTGGCAGCGGGGCGGGGCCTCGGTGGAACCGGCGATGTCCTCTATCTCGTTGTCGGCGGGCGGCGCCTCAGCGGAGCGGTGGAAATCCTCGCCCATGTTGCCGGCAGGGTGGGGCCTCGGCTGAGCCGGCGATGTCCTCTACCTCGTTGTTGGAGGGGCGGGGCCTCGGCAGAGCCGGCGGTGTCCTCTACCTCGTTGTTGGCGCCGCGGGGCCTCAGCGGAGCCGGCGGTGTCGTCTTCCTCATTGTTGGCACCGCGGGGCCTCGGCGGAGCAGGGCGTCGTTGACGCCAGCGGAGCAGGGACTCGTCGGAGCCGGCATTGTCCTCTGCCTCGTCCTCGGTCTCGCCAAACAGCGCCTCGCCCGCTTCATCGCCCTCTTTGCTAGCCTCTTTATAGGCGGTCGCAGCCTCCGCCACCCGCATGCGGTACCGCCAGCGCTCGAGGCGGCCCTTGCGTGCGGAGCGGTATGAGTCAAGCAGCGCCTCCTGCTCCGCCCGCTCCGCGGCGATCTGCTCCTCCGCCTGCAGGTGCTCCTGGAGGAGATGGTGGTTGTAGGCGGCGTCCGCCTGCCCCTCCCGGAACTGCTCCTCATGCATCTGCCTCACCCTGTCCATATATTGGGCACGGGCCTCGCCGTTGGGCATGGTGCAATGCACCGGCGAGGATGGCGCGGAGGAGCGGGTTGGCGCCAGATAATCGACTACCATGTTCTCCATTGGGACGTCATCATCCTCTGGCTGCCTGTCGGCCAGCCGGTCGGCAGCAATGGCTGCCATCTCCTTGTGGTCCGTCGTCCGCCCGTCCCGAAGAGCGCTGGAGCGTGAGGAAGCCATGGTGGGCAGTAGTGGTGTGGACAGAAGAAAGGGAACGGATGCGGATAACTGCGGCTATGGCCGGCGCAGCAGTTTATATAGCAATGGTGGGCGGGCGGAGGGACGGACGTGTGGCGCTGGAGTAGCCGCCTCGGCAACCACGTATCATTAATGTGTGCTGCAGATGGACAGATGGACGGCACTTGTGTCGTTTGAAGGTGAAGCAATCGCCAGACAGGAAGCGGGCGACGGCCTTGACTCTCGAGGCGGAAAGCGTCTTGCGGGTGAGGAGATGACTTTACTTGGATAGGATGACAATGGGGACCCATCAAGTCCATAGCCTCACGTACGCAAGTGCCTCCTTATATATATATATATATATATATATATATATATATATATATATATAATATATAAATATATATATATATATAATTTATTTTGCTTCTTCCTGGTTTCCTGACATCACGGTCCCACACCATTGTCAGCCTATGTACTCCATCCTTTCCGGTTTATAGGGCTTATCTCAAATTTTAGTTTTTCCATTTTATAAGGCTCAATTTGGTTGTTTTCCATCACATGTTTAGATTCCAAGGTGCATTAAATCATTGCATGCAAGTATTAAGAGAAAATTGACCAATGCATGTACTTTATGCATGCATGCATGCATGCATTGCAATTAATGCATTGATAAACATAATTTTTTGAGGATAACAAGAGCATTAATTAGGTGCTTTTGCAAAACTACCAAAAGTATTCCACCACTCGCCATCTACCTTGATTTGTGAGATTTTTGAATTGTGCATTATAAACTGGAAAGGAGGGAGTAGTCAATAAACGAGAGAATTGCACAAGAAGCGCGGCGATACCGGGACCAAGCAGCTCGAGCAGTATTTGTGTTTTGGAGGTGTGAGCACTGCAAAGTTTTTCGATGTTTACCCCAGATATTAATTTTTCTCCTCTGAACAACAATGAAAACATCGCTGCAGGTATTAACTGGGCGGGCTGTGGCCCGTCTAGCCCAGGCCAGATATCCAGCCCAGATATTAATTTTTTCAAGATGAAAATGGCTAGCCCAGCTATACTTTATTTTAGGAATACACAGGCAAGGTCAAGTTGTTATTCTCCGCCCCGATGGGCTGCAAATCTTTCCTAGGTGGGATGCATTAGGCTTAACAAGATAATGGGCTTTAAGAAATAGTAAATGGGATGTAATTATAAAAACTGGGTAGTAACTATAAAAAATGCACCAAACTGTGATTACTTTATAAAATATTATTTTTGGAATATTGAAAATTTTAATTTCATTAATTGTTGCGAGCGCAATGTTTTGTTGGATTTTTACGTAATATAAATTTATATTGAAATTGTATTTAATCTGACTAGAAATTTCGGGATAAAAATATTCGGATCCCATCAAAATGTTGGAAATTTTATTGAATCTGTTTTGAACGGTTGGTTGAAATGGGCTGTACTTTTAACAAACTGTAAATGGGTTGTAGTAAATTCCATTAGAATTCAAAAATGGGCTACACATTCTTACAAATCTCAAATGGGCTATAAGTTCTCTGCCACACACTTCTGGCCTTACTAAGTTGACGCGTCCCCTAAAAAAACAGAGTTGACACGTATGCAAGGCTTTGTCAACTTATAGTCAACACACGGTTCTAGCAGCAGTGGCTGTTGGATGTCCATCCAACGGATACCGTGCTTCTTCTTCAATCTCTGATATTCTAGCTTCACCCACCCAAAAAATGATTCCTCCCCCTGACATAAGGGGCACAATATTTTGGAAGCTGACCTATGGGCCTACTAAGTTGACGTACCAATGGCTTTGTCAACTTAGTCAATATAAACGATTCTAGCTGTAGTGACCGTACGATGTCCATCCAATCGCCGTCGTTCTTCTCCAACCTCTCGTCTTCTTGTTCCAGCCGCCCAAAGCAGCACTGGTCGTGCCGCCTGCTGCTGCCTCCCATGGCCGACTGTGCTGCCGCGGAGGCCTCACCGCCCCCTACTACTCCCACTGCTGGCCAGGCCATCCCTCCACTCACCCACACCCCCTCTTATTCTGCGGGGACGGCAGCGCAGCCGAACTAGTGAACCCTCGTACTCCCCTCCGCATGTGCATCCACTGCCGTGTCTTCCCCGGCTCTGCGTCGTCCCTTTCCTAGGCCTCGCCGTCGTCCACCGCCGTGGTGCTCTCGGCGTGGCGTGGTCAACGTGGTCAAGGAACAACTTCCATCGGACGTGGATTGTACGTGGAGAGGCTGACAGCTGGGTCCATGGTAGCCGCAAGGAAGTGCCTCCTTATTACGCGCAAAATAATTATTCCTCCACCTGACAGCGGGGACCCACCGGACGAGCCACCGTATTTCACGAAAAAAATGATTCGCCCCCTAACTGCTGGGACCCACGAGCTACATCTTCGCACGCAAGGAAGTGCGTCCGAAAAAATGATTCGCCCCCCTGACTGCTGGGACCCACCAGCTACATCTTCGCACGCAAGGAAGTGCGTCCGAAAAAACGATTCACTCCCCGACTGCTGGGACCCACCAGCTACACCTTCGCACGCAAGGAAGTGCGTCCGGGCAAAAACGATTCGCCCCCTCGCTGCTGGGACCCAAAGAGCTACACCTTCGCACGCAAGGAAGTGCGTCTGGCAAAAAATGATTCGCCCCGATTGCGGGACCAAAGAGCTACACCTTCGCATGCAAGGAAGTGCGTTCGGGCAAAAAAACGATTCGCCCCCTGATTGCTGGGACCCACCAGCTACATCTTCGCAGGCAAGGAAGTGCCTGACAGTCGAGACCCACTTGGTCGAAGCATACGTAGCGTTGTCATCCTGGTCGCGAACGTGTATGTACATACTTATCGATGTAGAGGCGCGCACATGTCGTCGTAGAGGCGCGCACATAGCATGTACACGTAAGTACAGCGGCCAGGGTGCAAGAAAGAAAATACGGCCACGTATGTGTATATACGGTCGGTGTCTCGAACGCCTAGTCGCGCATACATACGGCGAGGGCTCGTGTTCATGGGGAGGCAACGGAATGCGTCATGTTCATGGGGAGGCAACGGAATGCGTCCTGTTCATGGGGAGGCAATGAAATGCGTCGTGTTCAAGGGGAGGCAACGGAATGTGTCGTGTTCATCGGGAGGCAACGAAAAGCGTCGGAGCCAACCGGCTTGGATGGAATAGGCTATGGAAACGAGGCCTGGTGTACCGCAGAACAGAGGAAATGGCCTTGTGTTCGACCGGCCACATTTAGAATGGGGCCCTGTTGATCGGGAGGGGTGTGGCGTACCGCAAAATGGAGGAAACGGACCTCCTACGATCGAAATGGGGGTCCTGTTGATCGGGAGGGGTGTGGCGTACTGCAAAACGGAGGAAACAGACCTCCTACGGTCGAAATGGGGGTCCTGTTGATTGGGAGGGGTGTGGCATACAACAAAATGGAGGAAACGGACCTCCTACGGTCGAAACGGGGGTCCTGTTCATCGGGAGGGGTGTGGCGTACCGCAAAACGGATGAAACGGACTTGTGTTGGAGCGCTACGGTCAAAACGGGGGTCCTGCTCATCGGGAGGGATGTGGTGTACCGCAAAACGGGACTCCACGGGATACTGTTCATCTCCATCGTCGACCTCCTCTAGCCTCCACGGGCTACCGTCGACCTCCTCCAGCCTCCACAGGCTCTTGTTCATCCAGCCTCCACCGCGCGCTACTCCACCGGCTACTGTTCAACCACCCCTCCAGCATCTATTGTTCATCCACCCCTCAACCGTATACTGTTCATCCAGCCCTCCACACCACGGGGTCCTGTTCAACCACCACTCCACGGCCACCCCTCCACCGTCTACTGTTCATCCAGCCCTCCACACCATGGGGTCCTGTTCATCCAGAGGCAACGCGACCGCTCTTTTCTTTGCTTGATTTTCAGCAGAGTTGGTTTGGATTTGGAGTTTTGAATCATTCCATTTGGACTTGACCACTTGGGTATCCCTTGATTTTCACCCAAGTGTCCCCTCTCCTCCTCTAATCCATCATTTCACCCCCGGCCAACCCAACAAAATTGCTTGGAATATTTTCTTAAATGAAAAAAAAATCATTTTGACCTCCAAAGCAACCCTCATTTCTGTTGCCCCAAAAATCCTGAGAAAAACCCCAAATATTCTTTGCACCCTAGGGCACATTTCTGAGCAAAAATATTCACCACTCTTTGGAGTATTTTGGCTTCAAAAAATAAAATCACTTCTGGGCTGAAATGGTGGTTTCTACAGCAACTACCTTTTTGGTAGCTCCAATGTAGTTTGTTATTCACCTTAGTAAGAGTCAGTAATACCCCAAAGCTCAGCCCTTGAATGCCTGTGGTTTGACCATAGTAACTCCCCAAAGTTTCTGTCCATTAACTTAACCTCATCACCATTTTACTTCTACTGCACCTGGAACTAAACCGAGCAACGGTAACACCCAAGTTTACCAAGGACTACACGCGGACATCATGGTTAGTGCATATGTGGCTCGATGTCACGGTCCTTGATGACCGCGTTCGTCCAGCGTCTTTGGCATGCCAAACGCGTGCTCTGCGCGTCGCCAGCGCCTCTGTGGTGCGCGTGCTCGCTGCTCGGCCAGCTAGAGCGTGTCCCCCCTTGCCACCACCCTCGTCTCCACCCTCTTAACTCCACCCTGCCGCTCGCCGACGCCGGAGCTCGCCGCAGCGAGCACGGGCATGGTCCGGCCAACGGCACAGTGCCCGCGCACCATGTTCGTCCCTTTCCTCCTCGCTCCTGTGCTCGTCCACATCCGCGCACAGCTCCCGCGAGACCCCCGTCGCCTTCCCCCTCTCTCTCTGACGCCGCTCGTCGCCAGGCGCCTTGGACAGGTGTCCACCGGCGGAGCCCGAAACCCCCTCGCCGCTTGCCTAAATAAGAAGCCACCCCCTGCCTCCTCCAGCACCATCACGCACTCTCTCACACCCCACAATATAGTAGGAAGCCGCAGCCCGGCCGGGCTGGCCGCGGGCTGCCGTTCCGGAGCCGAGCTCACTGACGATCCCCTCTGGGTCGTTCCCGCAGCTGCGGCCACTCCCAAGCCAAGGCGACCCCGCTAGGGCCTCCGCCTCGCCTTCGTGAAGCCAACATGCCTAGCTAGAGCCCCTGGAGCCGCCACTAGCCATCGTCTTCCTCATCTCCGGCGACCACCGTGTTCTGCCTCCGCTTGTGAGGAAGAATCCGACGACGTCTGGTCACCGTTAGCCACGCTACGGGTACGAGCAGGTGCGTAATCTTCTTCTCCATCGATCCCTCCCTCTAGTTTTCCTCCAAGAAGCCTCAACGCCAGCGTATGCTCCGGCGAAGCACCGCGCCTCTCTGTTTCCTTCTCCCCTCCCTCCGGCCTGACTAGCGGGGCCCGCTAGTTAGCCACTCACTACACGCACAAAGCAGTATGAGTGGTGGCTCCCTAGGAGAATACGCATTCGACGTCACCCCCCCCCCCTCTGTTTTCTTTTTCAAATTCATTTAAATTCCAGTAGCATTCAAACAGCCATAACTTTTATTCTACAAGTCCAAATGCATTGATTCTTTTTGCATCGTGTTCTGTGTCCAAAAATCTAACAGCACCACAAAGATGGGATTTTTCCTTGCTGTCTAGATTTTCTGGCAATTTTCAGAAGGTTTCTTGATATTTTCATTTGTTGTTTTTGAATATTTTTCAGAGGAACCAGCTTGTCTTGAGGATCACCAGGAGCCTTGTGAACCTCATCAGTACTAAGGCAAGCAACAGTAACATTTTCATGGTGCCACTTCAATATTTATGATTTTCATACTTGAACTTATGAATATTGATGCATTTAAATTAGGTATATAATATATATATTCTGTTATATGCTTGTTATGTTAAAATACTTGAACTTCAGTATGCTTGAAGTAAATATCATTAGCAAGATGATGAGAACTTAGTTGCAAGTGATAAATAAATAATATGGTCATAGAGTTTGATGAGTAATTGGAATATTATTTTTGCATGAGGTATAATGATGATAATGCTAGAAATAGTTATGGTATAAGTAAAGAGAGGTTTTAACCAGTATAGTACCATGAGTTTATGTTGGCTCCATGGGAGCATAATTGGTGCAGTCTTTGCACGATTATGTGATGCATATGTTAAGTGATGCATGGTATGGCAGTATGACACCGGTTATTTTCTTTTCACACTAAAGTTGAACATGATTAATAATTCAACTTGAACATGTTGTTGACCGGGTCGTGGTGCCGCTGAAATGAGTCTTTCCCAGTGCAACTACATTTGCCGGTATGGGACGGCCTTAATGCGTTTCATTGTCGTGCCTCTGGTCGGTACCTCAATTTAGGGTAGGTTATGGGCGTGTTGTACCCTGGCCCGGTAGGCAAGCATAACCTTGTGAGCCCATTGTTAAGTTAAGTTTGGTACCGGATCGCAGTGTGGATCGTGGCCATGATGGTGGTCGAGGTGTTTGGAGGTAGACATGGGGCCACCCAGGACTAGCACGGTGGGTTCTGAGTCGGACGGGCCGGGAGAGTGTCATGACAGTGAAATGGTTTCGTCGAAACGCTTTTAGTCCACCCGAATGGGAGAGTGAGGCCATGGGTTCCGTAGTGTGGGTATAGTGTACTAACCTCTGCAGAGTGTTTTTAGTCTATCAATAGCCGAGTCCACGGATACGGACACGCTCGAAAGTAAGGTACACCATGGGTCAACACTTGATAAATATGCACACTAAATTGCACTAAGGATGGCAGTGAGGTCATCATGTTGAGTTGGACATGAGTTGTCGGGTTGTGATCTCCGTAAGGATCACAGGCCACGAGTTTGGTCGGGTTGTGATCGCCGTAAGGATCACGGGCCATGAAATGGTCGGGTTTTGATCGCCGTAAGGATCATGAGTATGTTTTGGTAATATTATGTTTGTTGGTCACACCTAGTAAGCAAGTCGAGAGAATGAGTACCTGTTGAGCATTGTCACATCATGTTGGATATATAGTTGCATTGTTGATTAAATTGGATAAATATCATAATATTGTCTGTCATCTTGTTTATGCTTATTGTGAGCTTGCAAGTACATTCAATGTACTGACCTGGTGTGTCATGCCAGATTTCAGGAAAGTCCCGTTGGAAAGGAGTGATGTCCGAGTCTAGACCGTGTCCACGTCGGTGTCCTTGTGCTATGGAGTCCCGCTACAACGTTGTTCCGCTGCCGAGTAGTTGTCATGATCGAGGCCCCTTTATGTTCACTAAATAATGTACATATTGTTCAGTTGCACCGTGTGTGCCGCTTGGCCTCGCTAACTGCTGTAATATGAACTATGTTCCGCTAGCATGAATAAAGCGGTTGTTTTCTGTACCATGTTGTTGTGTGTTTCCAGAAGACAAGGTCTCTGGGCTGGCAATGCAGGGTAAACCGGTCGCTCTAAGCCGGGGTGCCACAATGCTTGGTATCAGAGCCGCGCTGACTGTAGGCCACGCTAGACTAAGCAGAGTTAAGTGGACACTAGATACGAGTTGTAGCTGAGTGTCGGTAATAACTGTAGCTGGTTGTTGCATTGCATGCATTTATTATATTTTTTTATGCTAACATGCTAATGGTTGTGTGTGTAGATGGCTCTGGTGCTATATCCGTGCCAGTTGCGGCTGATGCCGTACACGTCCCCGCATCTCCTTCATAACGTGTGGCGTCGGCTGTACCATCACAGAGACGATCCAGTTCATCGTGTGTACCGGGAGCGCCTAGCTGACTTAGTGTATGAGTATCACGCCGTGGTTACTCTGCGCACCAGTTCCGATTCTAGTTCTTACACTCGTACTTCTCGTAGCGGCTATGCTTCTTCCGCTTCTCAGGCTGTCCAGTTTGCTGCATTCGAGGTACTTGTTGAGCTTCGCTACAACGAGGTCCGGATGCAGAATCATCCAGGTTTCCATTACTACCCTTCTCTCCATGATAATGGTAGTGTCTGTTTCCCTCTCATTGATCCGGTGTCTGATAGTGTCGCTAGCCACCTTTCTCGCTACATCACTGCTAGCTATTTTCTGATCTACGAGCTAGCTCGTGAGCTGAGTCGTGCCCGTATTGCTTTAGCCTCTTCTTTAGTCTCTGCTCGCTCAGCCAGTACTTCTCCATCTGTGGGATTTATTCCCTACGTTCCTGCCAGTTCTAGATCCCATGTTTGTCCGGTTACTCCCCCGAGTAGCTCGGGCACCGCGACTGTGAGTCCCCTTAGTGCTCCTGTAGAGTGTGTTTCACTCTTCGCCACTCCTGCAGCCCTGATGATCCGCCCTCCACCTGCCCCTGAAGGAGAGCCCTCGAGGCAGCATCGTCGTGTCACTTTTAACCCGGAGGTCTCCGTTAACCCGTTAGTTTTGGATCTGAGTCCACATCAGGAGAGGACCCCGTAGCGCCAGCCGAGCAGTAGAGCTTTCGAGTATTCTTAGTTGACGGGACGGAGTATGGATGTAATCATACTAGTCATGATGTTTTGTTTCATGTATGAGGGTATTTGGACCTGGCACGTTGTTATCTTTCATGTATGAGTCTATGTATAATTATGTTGGACTTTATTTTATTCGCCGCATTTTCTTCGTCTTTTCGGTTTCGCTTGGTTTTTGTTGCTGGCTTCTCCCCAATTTTGTGGAATGCATCTCATCTCGGTTGCATTGACTTGGGAAAAATCATATTAGGATGACGCGGGGAGGCTGCAGTAGCAATGTTCGCGAGGGTTCTCCTGTTCAGCGTTCCGCACCACAGGCAGGACAATCACATGAGCCGTACGTTCCACCACCGCCTCCACCGCCAAATCCGCCCTCCATCGAGAAAATTATGCATATGTTCTAGGGACGACGAAACAATGATCTGATGAAAATATTCAAAAGTATTCAAGCAATGGTTGGACAGAATGGGAATCAGCCTGTCTCTCACTCCAAGCTATCTGATTTTCAAAGGACTAAGCCTCCCAGTTTCAGTCAGGCCGTTGATCCCTTGGATGCAGATGATTGGTTAAGAACTATGGAAAAGAAACTTGAGGTTGCTCGAACTGATGAAGAGGATAAAGTTCCATTTGCAACACATTATCTGGAAATTTCTGCTGCCATATGGTCGGAAAGTGAGAAAGCCATAGGGACTGACAATGAAGCAATTACCTGGTCAAGATTCAAGGAACAATTCCAGAAATATCACATCCCTGCGGGAATCATGAAGACTAAGCGGCGTGAATTTCTCGCGCTCCTCCAAGGAAGTCAGTTAGTGGGAGAATATTTACAAAAATTCAATCACCTGTCACGTAACTCTCAATATGACGTGGCCATGGAAGAAAGGAAGATGGACCCCTTTCTTGGGGGATTAGACCCGCAACTTCGTTGTGCTCTCAGTGTGTTCGATTTTCCAGATTTTGAAACCCTGGTGAACAAGGCTTTCATTGCTGAAAGGGAACACAAGCTCGTGTCAGATAATAAGTCTGCCCACAATGATCACAAACGCAAGTTTGAGCCCAAGAAGGAAATGCAACCAGTGCAGAAGGTTCGTACCTGGCAGCCAACTCCGATGGCATACAAGCCTAGTTGGCAACAAAATGTTAACAAGACCACCACCCAAGTGAAGAATGATGTGCTCAACCCAGTTATGGAGAATCGTCTGCGCAACAATTCCTGTTATAGTTGCGGACAAACTGGACATTATGCCAAGCAGTGTCCCAAGAACAACCGGACCAATGCTACGTTCAAGCCTCAAATCCATTATTTGGAAGCCGGTCCAAGTCAACACGACGTCACGGGATATGTTCATCATATATCAGCCGACGAAGCCCAAGAAAATCCCTAAGTCGTCATTGGTATGTTCCCTGTTAATAACTTACCTGCAGTAATTTTATTTGACCTTGGGGCTTCCCACTCTTTTATTTCTCAGAGTTTTGTCGCCCAAAACAAATTTCCTTGTTCGCTCTTGGGCAAGAATATGTTGGTACAAAGCCCGGGATGTATTATTCAAAGCAATTTGGTCTGCCGCAATCTGGAAGTCAGTATCAACGAAATCCGTTTCCCGACGTCTTTGATACTGATTGAGTGTGATAAATTGGATGTTATCTTGGGTATGAATTGGCTGACTTAGTACCAAGTATGCATAAATTGTGCGACCCGAGAAGTCAACTGGACCGGACAAGATGGACAAGCTACCAAGTTTATTGCTCGTAGAAGCATACCCTCCAAGGAAATAGTTTTTACAGCAATAGCAGAAATGGAATTAATTCCAGTGGTTAGTGAGTTTCCCGATGTATTCCCAGAAGAACTGCCAGGCATGCCACCTGATCGAGAGCTTGAGTTTCCAATAGAACTTGTGCCCGGAACCACACCAATACACAGGAAATATTATCGAATGCCGGCATCCGAATTGGTGGAGCTAAAGAAATAGCTCGATGAAATGCTCCAAAAAGGATATATCCGCCCCAGTTCCTCGCCATGGGGATCACCCACTATTGTTGTGGACAAGAAAGATGGCAGCCTTCGTATGTGTGTGGATTACCGACAATGGAATGATGTCACGGTCAAAAACAAATACCCTCTGCCAAGAATTTATGATTTGTTTGATCATCTCAGTGGAGCCAAGGTATTCTCAAAGACGGCGTTCCCAGTGCAACCACATTTGTCGGTATGGGACGGCCTTAATGCGTTTCATTATCGTGCCTCTGGTCAGTACCTCAATTTAGGGAAGGTTATGGGCGTGTTGTACCCTGGCCCGGTAGGCAAGCATAACCTTGTGAGCCCGTTGTTAAGTTAAGTTTGGTATCGAATCCTAGGGTGGATCGTGGCCACGACGGTGGTCGAGGTGTCTGGACGTAGACATGGGGCTACCCAGGACTAGCCCGGTGGGGTCTGAGTTGGAGGGGCCGGGAGAGTGTCATGACAGTGAAATGGTTTCGTCAGAACGTTGTTGGTCCACTCGAATGGGAGAGTGAAGCCATGGGTTCTGTAGTGTGGGTACAGTGTACTAACCTCTTCAGAGTGTTTTTAATCTATCGATAGCCGAGTCCACGGATACAGACACGCTCGAAAGTAAGGTACACCATGGGTCAACACTTAATAAATATGCACACTAAATTGCACTAATGATGGCAGCGAGGTCATTGTGTTGAGTTGGACATGAGTTGTCGGGTTGTGATCACCGTAAGGATCACGGGCCACGAGTTGGTCGGGTTGTGATTGCCGTAAGGATCACGGGCCATGAAATGGTCAGGTTGTGATCGCCGTAAGGATCACGAGTATGTTTTGGTAATATTATGTTTGTCGGTCACACCTGGTAAGGAAGTCGAGAGAATGAGTACCTGTTGAGCATTGTCACAGCATGTTGGATATATAGTTGCATTGTTGATTAAATTGGATAAATATCATAATATTGTCTATCATCTTGTTTATGCTTATTGGGAGCTTGCAAGTACATTCAATGTACTGACCTGGCGTGTCATGCCAGATTTCAAGAAAGTCTCGTTGGAAAGGAGTGCTGTCTGAGTCTAGACCGTGTCCACGTCGGTGTCCTTGTGATATGGAGTCCCGTTACGACCTTGTTCCGCTACCGAGTAGTTGTCATGATCGAGGCCCCTTTATGTTCACTAAATAATGTACATATTGTTCAGGCGCACCGTGTGTGCCGCTTGGCCTTGCTAACTGTTGTAATATGAACTACGTTCCGCTAGCATGAATAAAGCGGTTGTTTTCTGTACCATGTTGTTCTGTGTTGCCAGAAGACAATGTCTCTGGGCTGGCAATGCAGGGTAAACCGGTGGCTCTGAGCCGGGGTGCCACAAGGATTGCATGAACAAAGACTTCTTGCACTCGCGAGGACGTTCCGGCTCTGGTACATGCATCTCATATTCATATTGTTGACTCATTGTTACTTCGTTGTCATAGCCGGTATTTAAATAGTGGTTAGGGTCATCATCGGCCTCCTCCATGTCATGATCCATATCCTCTGTTGATCTCAGCAAGCAGCACAAACGATGGTTGTACTTGTGTAGGTGGGGTTGTGGTCATACCTACCTGAGGTCCCATTGGTGTGCTCCCGGTCACCTCGACACGAAGAAGATTTTTCGGCCACAAGATTGGCTAATTTTTGCATTGGCCAAGTTGTGTAGGGGTCTCATCATCCTCTCCATCGGTTTGTATCGGACGATGGAAACCCTCGTAGCCCGCTTTCACATTCGCCAGGGAGACCCTTAAGGCATTATCATGCATCTATCGGCGATGGAACAATCGATCCATGGGCTTCACTATAGTACCCTTCCCCACATCCACCAACCCACCCTTCATGTGGTAAAGGAGGGTGTACGGAGTGGAGTCGGCCTACAAAGACATATACGTGCGGCGTGAGAGATCCAAAAAAATGGCAACTGAAGATTAATTAATTAGTTGAGTTGATAAGGTTGCGACGCGTATTTACCATGTGGGCATCTAGCTCAGTCAGTGTCGATGGCCCGACATTCAAGCCAGAGACGGAGCTTAGGCTACTGTTAGAATTGGGTGCAGGAGCAGGTGCTGGAGTAGTTGCGGGTGCGGTTGCCATACTAGGTACGGGTATAGGTGCGGTACCGGTGTTCATTGAGTTGCTCCCGGTGAAGCTGGGCATGGGAAAATCAGTTGGTGGCACGTTTGGATTTTGTTGCACCCAGGTGACCACAGTTGGAATCAAGCTTGTAAAGGCAGCCAACATATCGTGTCTACAGGCAGCTACTGCTTCCCGGATTGACTCAGTTTTGGTCTTAGCTTTAGTTTTCTCCATCGCCCGCGCCACCTTCTCGTCGATAGTCACTTGACTGAACTTCTTTCTCTTTCTTTTAGCCTCGGGGTCCTCGTTATAATAGTACATCCACGTGGCGCCGTCCCCGGTGGCATGCACACGTCCATATTGCCTCCGCTGGCCCGGTGGGTGTCCCATCATTATGTTAATGGCCCAGCTGAAAGGAGAGTCCCACTTGTACTTCGCCGAAGACTGAGTCGACTGAGTCGACGAGTCGCTTTCGGCTGTAAGCTTGTGTTGCTCTCTCTGCAAAATGGACTGTGAACCATTTACGAATGCGACTAGAATGTAGTAGACTTCATCGATCAGAAGCTAATATGTAAGGTGGTAAAAGGATAATTACAAGTAATCTCTTGAATTTCCTAGTCGGGTCATCAGCGAAAAAAATCTCTTTTGGGGTCCCACGAGAATCGGGCCCTGATTAAGTCATGCTCCTGCTGGTCGGTGAACTCAGCCGATGGGTCTGGGATCCCCTGGCGTTCATGTTCTGCATCCTCCTTAGCCCACACGGGCCTCTTTCCCGTGTAACCACGACTTCCAAGGCGGTGGTTCCCCATGTTCTTTGCCTGCAGCTGGTTGCCTCTCTCCGACCTGGCCTTGGCAGCTTCTTCATTGCAAGTCTCCTTGAACTTTTCAAAGTCCTCTATCGTAATTTTCGGATTGTCTGCAACAATCTCGGCGTAGGTTTCATGGTCCACTTCAATCGCCTTTTTCACCCTAGTTTTCCAAGCGCTCAATGCGTTGCTGAACTTCCCTAGGGCTTTGTTGTTGATTTTT
Source organism: Aegilops speltoides (assembly GCA_021437245.1). Taxonomy (NCBI): domain Eukaryota; kingdom Viridiplantae; phylum Streptophyta; class Magnoliopsida; order Poales; family Poaceae; genus Aegilops; species Aegilops speltoides. The sequence goes on along the minus strand of CM038141.1, from coordinate 169,840,969 downwards.
TTTCATGCCATCATCATCCCATGGGTCGACATCATCATTCCAACTGGGGAACAGGAATTTTGCATGCAACCTAGTTAGGAGCAGCTTCTTCAAGTGTTCATTCTTCCATATTATTCTGGTGTTTGATGTTAGAAGTATCCCGTGGGATGCATGCTAGTTGGTTTCCATAACACGCTGCCACTTCCCGCGGTTCTATTGGATCCAACTCGCCAGGGTGCACCACCGTGACCACCTGTCTTCCGGTGCCGAGCTCATTTGGGTGTCGTGTCCTCTTTTCCTTCTTTCCCTCACTAGCTTGGGAGGTCCCACCTTCCGTGCTGTAGTTAGCCGGCGCCACCACTGTCGTCCTCCGTCATGACAAGGAGGTCCTGACACCCAGCTTGTTGTCTCTCCTGATCCGCCAAAAAGTCGAGGTAGGCGTGTGCTCGACCTAATTGGCACTGAGAACCTCCGGCCTCATTGGTGTCGGTCATGTTTCCTAGGGTTCAATGTCGTAGTCGTTTAATTATCGAGATTAATATATTAAAGTGAATAATGACAAAAAAGTGACCTTTGTTTTGCCGGAAATATCCTTTGATTCCCGTCGCGACAAATTTCGAGCACTCGATATGTCCAACTTTCTAGCACAAGTCATGCCGATATTCACGGCAAATTTCGGCATGACCTTTGCTAGAAAGTGCACATATAGAGTGCCTTAAATTTTCCAGAATGTAAATGAATCAACATTTCCGGCAAAACATAGGTCACTTAGCAATCGGTTTCCCTGCAAATGACAATAAGCACTATGTGCTGAAGTAGCATCTCACTGACAATCACGGAGATGCAGCCCTCACAAGAAAATTTCACATACTGTTTAGAAACAAACACAGACATATAGTGGCGGTAAAAAAGACCATTTTCATTTAAAAACAAAGCAACATAAGCTAATTTTCATTTTTATTTTCAAACACTGCCATTAAAAATCCTCATTTTCAAAATGGACAGCATCATAAGCTAATTTTCAAAAACTATAATTTTCATTTTCATTTTCATTTAAAAACAAAGCAGCATAAGCTCATTTTCATTTCAATATTCTTTCAAATCTCATTTTAATTCTCTGTCAAAGATCATTTTTATTTAACTACCGCTGCCTTCAGAATACTACTCTGCTCATGTCAAAGCTCTTTTTCAAAATACAACTGCTCATGTCAAAAGCTCATTTTTTCATTCTCTATATACTCTCTGCTCATGTCAAAGCTCATTTTCATTTTCTATCTACTCTGCTCATGTCAAAGAACAAGAGGAGGGGAGGAAGGGGTGGCTCACGACGCGTCGGGGTCAGGGTCACCGGCGCGGGGCTGAGGGGGTCCGCGTCACGGTCGTGGGGGCAGAGGGGGTACGGTTTTGGGCGTCCTTCACCTCCTCGTCGATCTGCGCCTACGTAACTTCGATCTACAGAGAGACCAGTCAAAGAGAGTGAGAGAGAGAGAGGGACAGGGAGAGAGAGAGAGGGAGAAGAGGAAGGGATGGCGCACCTCAGCCTTGGGGACGGCCCGGGTCGGGGTCATCGGAGGCAAAGGGGGTAGGGCATCGTTCTCGGGGGAGGGGCCGGGGCGGGGGTGGACCTAGGGCAGGGGCCGGGCTGAGGTGTCGATGGCGGCGTGGGCGGGTGCGGGGTCGGGGTCGGGTGTGGCGTCGATGGCGGCGTGTGGGCGGGTACGGCGTCGGCGGTGGAGTGAGCTGAGAAAGGGGATCGGATCGAGCGAGAGTAAGAGAGAGGAAAGAGATGGCTGCAGTGGCTCCATATAGGCAACTTAGCTATAGTGCGGGGTGGCAAAATGCGCTATAGCTAAGTTAGCTATAGCGCTGGGTTGAAAAACGTGCTATAGCTAACTTAGCTATAGCGCTGCCCAGCTCAAACCGCGCTACTCTAACTTTTTCTTTTATTTTTATTTTACTTTTATTTTTATTTTCCTTCTTCTTTAATTTTTTATTTTTATTTTTATTTTTCTTTATTTTTTATTTTTTATTTTTTATTTTATTTGTATTTGTATTTTTCTTTTTCTTTTTCTTTTTCTTTTTCATATTCCACAAACTTCCTTCCTTTTTCGTATTGTTTTTCTTTCATTTCATTTTCCACAACTTATTAGTTCCTTTTTCTTTAATTAATTTCATTTTGCAAAACTTCCTTTCTTTTTCTTTATCTTTCATTTGCACTTTTCTTTTTCTTATCTTTCATTAGCATTTGTACAAAGTTTGTATAGCAGGTATATATAGCTCTAGCTAGCTAGGGTTTAATTTGGTCCGTCGTTGGAGCAATACCACTGTTACCCTCCGGATAATAATTAGTATAATATATATTACATCATTTAACCGCTAACGGCGGTATACAAAATAGCTAGACACACACAAAAATTGAGGATTAGTTTGTCAGCTTGGGCGACGACGACGCTTCAGACTAATCTTCTTCCCTCTTTTGTTCGTTGTCGAATAATTGAGCCCATGGTCGTGACTTTTCCTTCTCCCAGGGTTACGATCTTTCGTAGGTAATGTAGTCTTCATTCTTATTTTGACGTATGTTTCATCGTCATTAGCATCATCTTCCCTCATCGGATCACCATACTGGTCATAGTCTTCCTCGTTGGCGACTCCATCCATTCCGGTGATGCTCCTTTTGCTTCTCCTCACGACAACACGGCTGGGATTGATCGGATCAGTTATGAAGAAACATTGTGCCATGTGTTTAGCGTGTACCCATGGCTCATTTTTGGTGATGGCGTTGACGGTACCGCTATCGGAGTCGGGTATACACATGGTAGTGAAATGTCGGTTTTCTCTGTGTACATTCTTAGCCCATCTGACACGGAACATCATCGTGCTATGCAATCCAGAGTAGTTAAGCTCACATATCTCTTCGACCCTTCCGTAATATCCTTCAATTACATTCCCGGTCATGGCTTCCATCGTCACCCCTGAGTTCTGGTCATCACTGTTTATATCTTTCTCCTCCGTGTAGAACGTGTATCCGTTGATATCGTATGCTTGATAAGTTGCGAGGTTGGTCGACGGGCCATGTGCTAAGGCGTATATGATCGTTCCGTTCGGACAGCCCTCTTCCGAGGGATTAGCCAAAACTCGCTCTTTGAACCAATGCAAGAAAGTGAAGTTGTGCTCTCCAATAACTTCAGCGTCCGTCCTGTGCACCCCACGGTCAAGGTACTTCTTTGCGATGGTCTCTTTGTGCGGTGTCATAAAATCTTCTAGCACGTCTAGGTCTTGTAGCACTACTATGTTTGCCCTGTCAAGGTCGTTTTGTCGGCCTGAGCGTAACAGATTCACATCCCTATGACCGTTCATGTGACCTTCGCCTTCGAGCCTTCCACAGTGCTTATTGAAGGGCAAACCAACAACAGGGTCTCCGGTGCCTACTAGATAACTCACACAGAAAGAGATGCACTCTTTGGTCAGATATCCCTGGGCTATGCTTCCATCTGGATGGGACATGTTACGAACGAATCCTTTGATGACCCCATTCATCCTCTCGAATGGCATCATGTTGTGCAGGAATGTCGACCCTAGTTTGATGATGTCGTCCACGATGTGGACACATAGATGAACCATGACATCAAATAACGCAGGCTGGAAGTACATCTCTAGCTCATTCAGTATGACAACGATCTCTTCCTATAGCCTATGGAGTTGCTTCAGACTTATCGACTTTCGAGAGATAGCATCAAAAAAGTGGCATAGGTCAGTAAGCGTCTCACGCACATGTGTGTCCATAATCCCTCTAAGTGCAACCGGGAGTAACTGTGTCATCATCACATGACAGTCGTGAGACTTCATCCCGCTGAACCTTTTTTTCTTAGTGTCTAGATATCTACTTATCTTCCCACAGTATCCGGAACTAACTTTGATTCCGGCAAGGCAGTTGAACAATTGATCGACCTCCTTTGGATCTAAGGTGAAGCAAGACGGGGGGCAATATTGTTCTTCCTTCTTGTTTACTTTTTTGCCCCTATCTTCCTTCTCCGTCCCCGTCTCGGTCTCTTCTGACCACTTTTTACCGGGCATTTGGAGATCTTTCCTGATATTCAAAAATTCCAAGTCATTTCTTGCCTTTGGCCCATCCTTGGTCCTCTCCGGCATGTTCATCAATGTTCCAAGCAAACTCTCAAGGATATTTTTTCTGATATGCATTTCATCAAGTCTATGAGGTGTGTCGAGTTTGAGCCAGTATTCCAAGTCCCAGATAACATACCTCGTCTTCCATACCTTCTGCAGGGGCTCCAGCGCCTTTTTCTTCATCTTTCCCGGCGAGGGGCACTCTTCCCAGTTCTTCAATAACTCATATATTTCCACACCGCTACGCTTATGTGGAGGACCTCGATGCTCAGCCTTACCATTGAATAGATCTCCACGCTTTCTCCACGGGTCAACCTTCTCGAGCCATCTTCGATGACCCATGTACACGATTTTTGAAGACCCACCATCTTTCGATAGCTGCTGAGAAGTTGTATCATCCATGCATCTTGTGCATCCGTAATATCCTTGGCACACCTGGCTGGAGAGATAGTCATAACCGAGATAGTCCTGCACCGTCGTGACCAGTGCGGCTCATGTAGAAATACTCTCCTTTGCTTGCATCCCATGTCTTGGCAAGCGTTGTCCATAAGGTCTGTAGCTCCTCTTTCAGTAACCTAAGGATACAAATTTATATCATTTCCCAGTTGTCTCGGCCCATGAATAAGCATAGCCACGTGTATGTATTTTTCCTTCATGCACAACCAGTGGGGAGGTTGTACATCCATACAAACATGGGCCATTTGCTATGATTGGTGTTCTGGTTGCCAAACGGACTCGTGCCATCACCACTAGCGCCAAGCACCATGTTCATTGGATCATTTGCGAAAAAAATCAAATTCAACATTTAATGCTCTCCTTTGGCTAGCATCTGTGAGGTGTCTCAGCTTCGGATCATCTCCGTCATCTGGCTTCACCCTCTCCGCATGACAGCGCATAAACTTTGCTTCCTTAGGATCTACGAAATACCACTGTAGACATGGAGTGATCCGAAAGTACCATACAACTTTCTGTGGAGCTTTCTTTCCAGCCTTTTTATATCATGAAGCATTGCACTTTGGACATATGGTTTTTTCTGTGTGCTCGTTCCGATATATGATGCAATCATTGATGCATGTGTGTTATCTAATGTGTGGCAGATCAAGAGCCCACACGATTTTCTTTGCCTCCTCGACACTAGTAGGACACAGGCTTCCCGTGGGAAGAACCTTCTTTAGATACTTCTGTAGCTCATCCAGGCTTGCATCTGTCCATTTGTTTTTTGCCTTCGTCTTTAGAAGTTCTAGTGTGAAACTCAAGCGGGCCACCTCGGGATTGCAACCATCATACAAAGGTGTCATCGAGTCTACCTCCAGTTGCGCCAGTTTGGCCCCCTCTCTAGAAGCAGCTCCATCGCTAGTCGTCTTCTTGCGAAGCAGGTCTCAAACATGCGGGCCCCGCATGGCGAACTTAGTAGCGACAAAGGCGGCGGCGTGTCCGCGTCTTCTTCGCCTTGAACTATCTCTTCGCCATGGACGTTTCTGAGGCCGTCTTCCTCTTCAGGCACATAATTGGTCATCTCTTCGTCTGGTGGCCCCATATCGTTATTTCCTGCCCCGTCGACGTCCTCCTCATCATCATCATCTTCACTTATCCACTGAGTATGGCCATCCATGAAACCATGCATGAGCAGGTGCGCCTTGAATGTACCACCCTCAAATGGGTCGAGCCTGACTATCCCTTTGCATTTTCAACATGGACATACAACATCCGTCATTCTTTTTTCATACATGTCGTCCACAGCGGATTGCCAGTATCTTTCCACCATCCTTCCATTGACCTTCATGATCACCTGTGCGCGGAGAAAATGTTATAACCATGTATATATGCACGCATGGATCAAATTCATACAAAAATTAAGCATGATCATCCCTTAAGATAGGACATATTGAGTTTGCCCGAAATTCGCCAAAACGGAATTGAATCGACATTTTCATCAAATACACAATGTAGGCAACTCAAATTATGCGACACACAATTCGGTATATTCTCATATCGCCCATATATATATATATATATATATAGTTTTGGTCCTATCTACACAAACACTTCTGTTTGCTCACCTATGGGTCGAGAGGGATATCGAGCACCTTTCTTCTTAATTACTCCCTCCGTCCGGAAATACTTGTCATCAAGATGGATAAAAAGAGATGTATCTAGAACTAAAATAGATCTAGATACATTCCCTTTTATCCATTTTGATGACAAGTATTTCCGAACGGAGGGAGTACCTAGTAGCTCTATAGATATATAGCTCTAACTAGCTAGCTAGCTAGCTTGGGAGAGAGAGAGCTAGGGAGAGAGTGGGAGGAGAGGGAGAGAGGAGAAGAGGGAAGGCATTAATGGAAGGGGGTGGTGGAGGGCAAAGCAAAGGGCGATGGAGGGCATTAATGGAGGGCGTGGTGGTGGAGGGCAAAGAAGAGGGGGATGGGAGTGCTCTAATGGACAGGTGTGGTGGAGGGGCAAAGAAGAGGGGGGTGGTTGAAGGCAAAGAAGAGGGGGATGGGAATGGAGGGGTGTGGTGGAGGGGCAAAGAAGAGGGGGTGGTGGAAGGGCAAAGAAGAGAAGAAGGGAGGGCTCTAATGGAGGGGTGGTGGAGGGGGAGCATTGGAACAAGAAAGGTGCAAGGAAAGGGGGAGAAAGGAAGGGGGAGAGGAAGAAGAAAGGAGAGGAAGGAGGGGAAAGGTGGTAAGTGGTTGGCGACCATAGCAGTAGCGCGGGGCGCCAAAGCACGCTACTGCTATGAGTGCCAGCCAAAATATCTACTGGTAAGTAAAACTAGCAAGAGCGCTTGTACAAAAACCACGCTACTGGTACAAGTTTACCCATAGAAGAAATAGCAGTAGCACGTCTAGGTGCACAGGCTCTACAACTATTTTCTTAACAGTAGCGTTGGTTATGCTACAAACACTGCTAATATTTTTTGGTCAGGTGGTGTGCTGTGGCAAACTTACCAGTAGCGTGCCCTCCAGAAACCCAGGCTGCTGGTATGTTGTATCAGTAGCACGCTTTATAACAGATGCTACTAGTGATTATCAGTAGCGTGGGGTCCAGAACACACGCTACTGGTAAACTTCTATGTATAAGCCTTTTCCTAGTAGTGGGGGCGCGGATTGGGAAGGACCCCAAGTAGGATTCCGCCTACTCGGGGGCCCTCCTTGGCTGCTCCTCCCTCCCTCCACCTATATATATATATATATATATATATATATATATATATATATGATAGGGGCGCCACACATAATGATGACAATCTCTTAGACGTGTGTGGCGCCCCCCTCCACAATTTTGTCCCTCGGTCATATTTTCCTAGTGCTTAGGCGAAGCCCTGCAGAGATAGCTTCACCACCACCATCACCACACTGTCGTGCTTCCGGAACTCATCCAGTACTTTTCCGTCTTGCCGGATCAAGAAGGCGAGGATGTCACCAATCTAAACATGGAGGTCTCGTACATTCGGAACTCGATCGGTTGGATTGCGAAGAAATTTGACTACATCAACCACGTTACTAAATGCTTCCGCTTACAGTCTACGAGGGTATGTAGACACATTCTCCCCTCTCGTTTATATGCATCTCCATGGATAGATCTTGCGTGTGCATAGAATTTTTTTGTTTTCTATGCAACGTTTCCCAACAGTGGCATCCGAGCCAAGTCTATGTGTAGATGATATGCACGAGTAGAACACAAAGAGTTGTGGGCGGTGATAGTCATACTGCTTACCACTATCTTATTTTGATTCGGCAGTATTGTGGGATGAAGCTGCCCAGACTAACCTTACATGTCCATGCACATGAGATCGGTTCCACCGAATGACTTGTAACTTGTTTTGCATAAAGGTGGCTGGCGGTTGTCTGTTTGTGCTACTTTACCTAAATCGACTTTGACTACGGCCGGTCCTTGAAGAAGGTTAAAATAGCAAACTTGATAAATTACCGTTGTGGGTTTTGGGTAGTTAAGAGCGGTTCTGGCTAGAAACTCATAGTAGCCACGTAAAACTTGCAACAACAAAGTAGAGGACGTCTAACTTGTTTTTGCAGGGCATGTTGTGATGTGATATGGTCAATACGTGATGTGATATACGTTTTTGTATGAGATGATCATGTTTTGTAATACCGACAACCGGCAGGAGCCTTAGGGTTGTCTCTTAATTATTGTATGAAATACAAGCGCCATGTAATTGATATATTTTATCGCTATGCATTAGCAATTGTTGCAGAAGCAATAGTTGGCGAGACGACCCCGACACAATGATGGAGATCAAGGTGTCGAGCAGGTGGCGATGGAGATCATGATGATGCTTTGGAGATGGAAATCAAAAGCACAAGATGATGATGGCCATATGTTGTCACATGTTTTGTGTGCATGTGATGTTTATCCTTTATGCATCTTATTTTTCTTAGAATGGCGGTAGCATTATGAGATGATCCCTTCACAAAATTACAAGATAAAAGTGTTCTCCCCAGGTATGCACCGTTTCAACTCGTGATGATCGGCTGTGATAGACTCTACATTCAAATACAACGGATGTAAGACAATTTTGCACATGTAGAATACTTGAGTTAAACTTGATGAGCCTAGCATGTACAAACATGGTCTCAAAACATTGGACACTGAAAGGTCAAACATGAGTCATATAGTAGATATGATCAGCATAGAGATGTTCACCATTGATGACTACCCCATCTCACGTGATGATCTGACATCGATTATTTGATTTGGATCATGTATCACTTAGATAACATGAGGGATGTATATTTAAGTGGGAGTTCATTATTATTTTGATTAATAGAAATTAATTTATCATGAACTTAGACTAATAGTATTACATATGTATGTTGTAGATCAATGGCCCGAGCTACCGTTCCCATGAATTTTAATGTGTTCCTAGAGAAAGCTAAGTTGAAAGATGATGGTAGCAACTACACGGACTGGGTCCATAACTTGAGGATTATCCTCATTGCTGCACAAAAGAATTATGTCCTTGTTGCAATGCTAGGTGACAACCCGCTCCCGCTAATCTAGAAGCTGTGAACATCAGGCAAACGCGGTCTGATGAATACTCAATAGTTTAGTGTGCCATGCTTTACGGCTTAGAACAGGGACTTAAAGACGTTTTGAACGTCATGGATCATATGAGATGTTCCAAGAGTTGAAGTTAATATTTTAAGCAAATTCCCGGGTTGAGAGATATGAAGTCTCCAACAAGTTCTATAGCTGCAAGATGGAGGAGAACAGTTCTGTTAGTGAACACATACTCAAAATTTCTGGGTATCATAACCACTTGACTCAGTTGGGAGTTGATCTTCCAGTTTATAGTGTTATTGACAGAGTTCTTTAGTCACTGCCACCAAACTACAAAGGCTTTGTGATGAACTATAATATGCAAGCGACGAATAAAATGATTCCTAAGCTCTTCGTAATGCTTAAGGCCGCGGATGTAGAAATCAAGAAGGAGCATTAAGTGTTGATGGTTAATAAGACCACTAGTTTCAAAAGGGTAATGGAAAGAAATCGGACTTCAAGAAGAATGGCAAGCAAGTTGTCACTCCCGAGAAGAAACCCAAAGCTGGACCGAAGCGTGAAACTGGGTGCTTCTACTGCGAAGGGAATGGTCACTGGAAGAGGAACTGCCCCAAAATACTTGGCGGATAAGAAGGATGGAAAAGTGAACAAAGGTATATTTGACATACATGTTATTGATGTGTACCTTACTAATGCTTGTAGTAGCGCCTAGGTATTTGATACTAGTTCGGTTGCTCGTATTCGTAACTTGAAACAGGAGATGTGGAATAAATGAAGATTGGCTAAGGACGAGGTGATGATGCGAGTCGGGAATGGTTCCAAGGTCGATGTGATCGCCATCGGCACGCTACCTGTACATCTACCTTCAGGATTAGTTTTAGACCTCAATAATTGTTATTTGGCCCGCGTTGAGCATGAACATTATATCTGGATCTTGTCTATTGCGAGACGGGTATTCATTTAAATCGGACAATAATGGTTGTTCAATTTATATGGGCAATATCTTTTATCGTCATGCACCATTGATAAATGGTCTATTCTTGTTGAATCTCGATCGAAGTGATACACATATTCATAATATTTATTCCAAAAGATCCAAAGTTGATATTGATAGTGCAACATACTTGTGGCACTGCCGTTTAGGTCATATTGGTGTAAACCGCATGAAGAAACTCCTTGCGGATGGACTTTTGGAATCACTTGATTATGAATCGTTTGATACTTGCGAACCATGCCTCATGGGCAAGTTGACTAAAACTCCGTTCTCCGGAACAATGGAGCAAGCTAATGACTTACTTGAAATAATACAAACCAATGTATGGGGTCCATTTAGTGTTGAGGCATGCGACGGGTATCGTTATTTTCTGACCTTCAAAGATGATTTGAGTAGGTATAGGTATATCTACTTAATGAAACACAAGTCTAAAACATTTGAAAAGTTCAAAGAATTTCAGAGTAAAGTGGAGAATCATCGTAAAAAGAAAATAAAGTTTATATCATCAGATTGTGGAGGCAAATATTTGAGTTACGAGTTTGGCCTTCATTTAAAATAATGTGGAATTGTTTCACAACTCACGCCACCTGGAACACCACAGTGTAATGGAGTGTCCGAAAGTCATAACCGTACTTTATTGGATATGGTGCGTTCTATGATGTCTCTTACTGATTTACCACTATCGTTTTGGGGTTATGCATTAGAGACAGCCGCATTCATGTTAATAGGGCACCGTCCAAATCCATTGAGACAACACCGTATGAACTATGGTTTGGCAAGAAACCTAAGTTGTAGTTTCTTAAAGTTTGGAGTTGCGACACTTATGTCAAAAGGCATGAGCCTGATAAGCTCGAACCCAAATTGGAGAAGTGTATCCTCATAGGATACCCTAAGCAAACAATTGCGTACACCTTCTACCACGGATCTGAACGCAAGATCTTTGTTGCCAGGAATGGATCCTTTCTAGAGAAGGAGTTTCTCACAAAACAAGTGGGTGGGAGGAAAGTAGAACTTGATGAGGTAATTGTACCTTCTCTCGAATTGGAAAGTATCACATCAGAGAAAACCGTTCCCGTGATGGCTACACAAACTAGAGAGGAAGCTAATGATGATGATCATGAAACTTAAGATCAAGTTACTACTGGACATCATAGGTCATCCAGAGCATGTTCTGCACCAGAGTGGTAAGGTAGTCCTGTCCTGGCAGTTATGTTATTAGACCATGGCCCACCTACAAACTATGAAGAAGCTATGATGAACCCATATTCTGATAAATGGTTTGAGGCCATGAAAGCTGAGATAGGATGTGGGGACTGATGAAGCCATGTACATAGGGTAGGGTCATGGACCTGTTCAAGGTACCCTCCCCAAGGACATCTTTAGAAGAAACTGCCTTTCAGTCGACCTGGAAGGATTCCACTCGACGAACTCGAAGACACTCGACCATGAAGCCGTTCACTCGACCACCAGGAGAGCTAGAGTCGCTCCGCACCCAAACGGTCTGTTATTAAGTAATCTTTATGGTCATGATAGAACTTTATGTAGGGCGTTACAAGTAACGCCCGGCCTTAATGTACTTTAAACCCTGCATAACTGAGGGCCGGAGGAGTCTAGCAGACTCTATATAAGCCACCCCCTCCTCAATGTAAGGGGTTCGCACCTTTGTAACTCATACTCATATAATCCAGTCGACCGCCTCCGGGCTCCGAGACGTAGGGCTGTTACTTCTTCCGAGAAGGGCCCGAACTCGTAAATCCCTCGCCTATAAAACTACTCCATAGCTATCCTCTCCATACCTACCCCCCTATTCTACTGTCTGGTTTAGAACCACGACAGTTGGTGCCCACCGTGGGGCAGGTGTCTTAGCGACTTATTGGAGAAGTTGTGATTGTTCCGATCACCTTCATCATGGTTTCTGGCGGAGTTTTGGTTGAGGGCCGCGAGATCCGTCTCGGCGCGCTCACGTTCATCGCTGACGACTACGCTTGGCTCCAGGAGGCTCCACTCGACACCGACGCGCTCCCAGTTCGTGGGGCAACGCACTTTCGCGCGTGTGTCCGTGGTGTCCTCCTGCGGCAACCGCCAGCCCCATATCGGTCGACTCCTGTGTCATCCTCCCTCCTCGTCTCCTGCCAGCGCAAGCGCTCCGGTTGGTCGAGACTTCAGCGGTGGGTGAGGCACGCGGTGGCCCGCCAGTTGGCCACCCCCCAAGTCGCGGCGATCGAGCCCGACAAATCTCTCTACGACCTGTTTGATTTGCTCTCTAGAGACTGCATTCGAGTGCGACAGCAGTGATCCAGCAGCAGAAGTCCTGATGGTCAATGGACCGCGCAGCCCTCCCGGCTTCCCTCGCGCCGACGGGGGAGACGGCGGAGGCGACCCGGCGCAGGTCCACGAGGAGTATCAACCCGAGCCACTCACTTCCTTGCAAAGAGGAGATCTTTGCCGCCAGAACATGGATGCGCTGCATACTCCAATAGTTGGAGAAACCCCCGAGGCTCATGCCTTGGAGGACGCGCGTTTGGCCAACTTGGCTGAGCGCACTCGACTGGAGAACCTCCAGCGAGCACTCGACGAGCGCGCGCGGCAATGAGTTCCAGACTCCAGTCGACGTCAACTCTTTCCACCACCGACTCAGGCATATTGAACTCCGATTCAGAATTTAGCGGTTGCAGCCCGAATAGCAGAGTCGATTCAGCCCTCCCAGTCAGAGGCCGGTAGAGGCTTGATGCAGATCAGAGATTTGCTCCGGGCAGCATGAGATCAAAATTCAGCTGTATCGCAGTCGCGAAACCGGATTCACAGCAGATCTGCCACTGCGAATACAGTCCAGTCGGCCCATAGCCCGAGATCGCTTCCGAGACATGAGGGACCTGGAGGTCGGCGTGATCAGTATGATGACAGATTCGATCGCAATGATCGGCGTCGAGTTCCCACTCCCCCTCAAGGGGTGGGTCGTATGCTCCTCGACAGCAAGATGACAGACGTCAGCATAGTGTTGGGCGAAGGGTTCCAGCCGACCCCAGAGAACCAGGCTTTGACGCGAGATCCATTATCGTGCAAGGTTTGGTCGACCGGAACAGAGCCCACCGAGAAAGCCATGACAGAGATGTGCCCACCAGCAGCAGAGTTCATGTCTCAGGGCCAGAGTGTTTTAGCAGGGCCATCAGGGCCGCGGTGATTCCTCCCAACTTTGGGCTAGCGACTAGAGTTAGTAAGTTCACTGGTGAGTCCAAGCCCGATACTTGGCTTGAGGACTACCGAGTGGTGGCCAAGAAACACTTACCTCTCATGTTGGATGGCTCGGCCAGGGCATGGTTGAATCACTTGGCACCTAGCAGCATTTACACTTGGGAAGATCTCGCCCGAGTGTTTGTCAGGACGTTTGAAGGAACTTGCAAGCGACCAACAGGGTTGACAGAGCTGCAGGTTTGCGTGCAAAAGTCGAATGAGACCCTGAGGGATTACATCCAGAGGTGGATCACATTGCATCACACGGTGGAGAATGTATCTGATCACCAAGCAGTATGTGCCTTCAAGGAAGGTGTTAAGAACAGGGAGTTAAGTTTGAAGTTCGGTTGGACCGGAGACATGACTCTCAGTCGAATGATGGAGATTGCCACAAAATATGCCAATGGTGAAGAAGAGGATCGGCTCCGGAGTGGCAAGTACAAGCCGATCGCTCATGAAACCGGAGGAGGGAACTCAATGGAAGCGAAGCGAAAGTCGAGCCACCTGCTCTCGGAGAAGCCTTGGCCATGACCGAGGGTAAGTTTAAAGGGAAGCCCAAAGGATCTTGGAACCCCAAGAAGGTGAAGGACAAGGAAGGAAACGACGTGATGGATTTGCCATGCCACATCCACACGAAGAAAGACGAGGAGGGTAACTTCATTTACCCGAAACATATCACTCGCCAGTGCCGACTCTTAGTCTAGCAGTTTCAGGGGAAACAGCCCAAGGATAAGTGTCGGTGTACTAAAGTAGGGGTACCTTAGTACTCCGAACTTGGGCACGGGCAGTCGCAGCGCCCCGCGGCAAGGCTTGCCGGGCGCCCGCCAAGATCCTCCACTATTCATATTACTGCCATTCAAGAGCAAAGTATTAATTGGGAAAACAAGGCCCTGGCAAGACGAGCTTGCCAGGAAGGACAAGACCCCGGCAAGAGGAGCTTGCCGGGAAGGACAAAGACCCCGGCAAGAGGAGCTTGCCGGGAAGGCCAACCAAGGCACTTCTAGAAAACTTGCCACGACGCCCCGCGCGTCCCGGCATGGCCCGGCGGGCGGCAAGCTCGCTGGTGCAACAAGACAACGGGCATGCAAGGTTGCCACTCAAGACCCAAGCTCCAACAAGATCCAACGACGTGTCACCCCAGACCATCCCAGAGCACGTGGCGAGGCGCGCAGGCAGCTATGCGGTGCGAGGTGGCAAGCGAAGCTGACAAGGAGGCCATCGTGGCAATCGGTGGCGCTCCTAACGGTCGCTTCCTTGCACTGTTGGGGCGACCGGACGGACATTAAATGCCCTTGTCCCCTGCCGTCAGAGTTAGGTAGGGAACACTATTGGTAGCAGTTGTACCAACCTGCGTTTTTACCTTTCTACCCCTCTTTCTACGCTGCCGCCTATCGGTGACCCCTTTAGACTATAAAAAGGAGGCCCATGCGCACGTAGAAGGGGTTCAGAATTTTTGGTTCCGCAGGCGGTTGGGTTCATTCGACTCACCCAGCACCACAGCATACCCACGCTTTCAAAGCAAGAACAAATACAAACTCAAAGCAGCAGCAGGAGTTTTATCTCTCCGGAGAGCTCCGAAGCTAGGTAAAATCCCCCGTGCGCTCGACCTCGATCTGCTCTTTGTGCGCCCTCCGCTCCCTTGCCGGACCAGAAGGGGCCCCCTGCCCCATAGGTGCTCATGCTCCCACAAAAAGCCACGACATCTATGGCGCGCCAGGTAGGGGGGCGTCGAGGTCGTGCGCATCTGATCCAGCGTCTACGCGCGCTACATCAACATCTTCATCGACATGCCACCAAAGAAGAAGACTTCGGAGGTGGCCGCTCCGTCTGCGGATATCCTACCGCCACCGGAGCAAACGGGCGGTGTGGTGGACGCCGGAGGAGGAGCGGGCGCCGTCGGGGGGACTCACATCGTCACCCGGTCCAAGGACAAGGCCCCGCAAGGTTCAGCGTCTGCACATCTACCGCACCCCTCTCAGGAGGTGCAAGATCGACAACGCCACGGTGCCCCTAGCACCGTGCTTGCGCGGAACAAGGCCTGCTGGTGGGTCGCGGACGCCAAGGCCAACGGCACGCCAACACGCTGGCACGAGCGCAAAGGCGGTCGCCGACGAGACGTTGTTCCTTCTAACACCGTTAGGAGTTTGAGCATGTCCCGCACTCGCGCCGCCACCGCCGCCACCTAAGACTCCAGAGGAAGCGCCGCCCGAGCCCAGCTGCTCTCGGATTACCCTCCAAAGACGGACAAGATCGACGATCGAGGGCCGCCATTTATAGCCTCATTGGCTTCGCTTAACGCCGACAAGCCCCGCAAACGAAAGCACGCCGGTTGCTGCAAACGCCAGCGCAAGCCGACGCTGACAAGACCGCTGGGGGTGCCACCACCGTGCACTCCCCACCCCGAAGGCCAAGGTCGCCGACTCGCCGGGCCAACCTCGACGCCGACTCCACCGCGTCGTCGGACCCGCGAGCTCGCCGTGATCAACGCCACGTTCTCCAAGAACGATGACACGAGGACGCTCGTACTCGCATCGAGCGCAGAAGAGAAGCGCGACGTCAATCTGACTAGCTCGCTGGGCCCACCGTCGATATGCATGCGCCAGGGGAACCAGAGGACTTGCCGTACGCGGCAGGTTTCCCTGCGTTCACCCGTGAGCTGCGGCAAGTCCAGTGGCCCAGTACCAAGAACTTCAAGCCCGACGTGCCCGAGAAGTACGATGGCAGGATACATTCGTCGGAGTTCCTCAGCGTCTACACCATCGCGGTGCAGGCTGCCGGGGAACGCGACGAGAAGATCCTCGCCAACTACTTCCCGCTGGTGCTCAAGCCCAACGTCAGATCTTGGCTCATGCACTTGTCGGACAACTCCATTTCTTCGTGGTATGACCTGTGCCATCGGTTTGTCGGCGCTTTCACAAAGGCCACAAGCCACATGGCCAGGAGAGCGACCTTCACCTGCTTGCCCAAAAGGAAGGAGAACCCCTGCGCAAGTACATACAGAGATTCAGCCAGGTGCAGCGCAACATCCCAGACGTCCACCCTGCCGCGGTGATCAGCGCGTTCCATCAGAACGTGCGTAACCGCAGGATGAGGGAGGAGATGGCGATGTGCAAGATTAGAGATGTCAGCGAGCTATATGCTCTGGCCGACAAGTGCGCACGGGCTGAGGAGGGGAGAAGAATCCCTGGAGAGAACGCAGGAGCCGAAGGATCTGACAGTGAGGACACCGCCCCGGCAAAGAAGAACCGGAGGCGGAATAACAGAAAGAGAAAGGCTAAGGATGTGCTAGTTGTCGAGCAGTCCGGCAACGGAGGCGGCTCCGACATGGCCAAAGCTGGTGGCTCCGGCGAGGCTGTGGTGGCCGCCGACAAGCAGGATGGCTCCGGCAAGCAATATTGCAAGATCCACCGCACCAAGGGCCATGACCTCCAAGCCTGCAAGAAAGTTGAGCAGATGGCAGAGCTACAGAAAGCTGAATATGAGCGTCGCGACAAGGAGAAGGCCCGGGAAGGTGGCGGAGGATCCGGCAAGAAGCTTCCCGCCCGGGGAGGGCGCCGCGGCAAGGAGACAGGCCTCCCCGTGGCCGCGACAAGGACGAAGACGAATATGAAGATGATGAGATGGATGAAGACGAGACCGACTAGCAAGAATTTCAGAAGGCGACAGAGGTGTTGTGCGTCGACGGCGGTGCTTCTCCGCACACCTCGCACCGCCAACTCAAACAAAGGTGCGAAGTGAGCGCAGCAGTAACCGTCTGTTGAATCGCGCAAGCACCTGAAGTGGTCCAGCACGCCAATCATCTTCAACGTTGAGGATCACCCTGATTGCATCACTGCGGTCGGGTGCTTGCCGATGTTGGTTTCGCCAACAATCCGCAACCTCAAGGTAACAAAGATGTTGGTTGATGGCGGGGCCGGCCTGAATCTGATCTCTTCGGCGGTGCTCAAGAAGCTCCAGATCCCCGACAGCGAGCTTGAAGGGACCGGTACCTTTCAAGGAATCAACCCAGGAAGGAGCAAGCCGAAGGGGAAGATCACACTGCCATTGACCTTTGGTAGCGAGTTGAATTTCAGAACAGAAAGAGTCACATTTGACGTTGTTGATTTCCCATTGCCCTACAATGGGATACTCGGCCGTCCAGCGCTTGCCAAGTTCATGGCAGCCTCTCATTATGCTTACAATGTGCTCAAGATGCCTGGTCCGAAAAGTGTTATTTCTGTCCACGGCGACAAGAAAGATGCACTTATCTGTACCGACAAGATCTACCTGGGGAAGCAAAGAGCCGCAGCAGAGCGCAAACCACTTGCCTGAAGCTCCCCGAGGGAAGAAGAAGAAGACCAAGTCCGCAAGAGTAGCTCGATGCCCACTCCGCAAGCGCACCTCTTCAAGAGCTGCGCTACCGCCGAGGACGCACCATCGAGCTCCACCGCAAGTGCAAGAAGGCGGAAACAACTTCACCAGAGACCAAGAAAGTGACCGCCAAGGAGGAAGGCACTGGTGGTACCTTCACCATCGATTGCCACGCTTGATCCTAAATAGGAAAGCGCCGCTGTTTTCCCTGGGCGAATGTTGATGTGTTTGCATGGCAACCATCCGACATCCCCGTGTTCCTGTGAAAGTAATTGAGCACCACTCGCCGTCTGCCCTCACGCATGCCCGCCAAGCAGAGAGTCGAAGCAAGCAAGAGAGCGCCAAGAGTTCATTGCTGAGGAGATCAAGAAATTGGAAGCAGCAGGCCTGGTCCGAGGAGTACTCCATCCAACGTGGTTAGCCAATCCAGTGGTCGTGTGCAAAGCAAATGGGAAGTGGAGGCTTTGTATTGACTTCACTGATGTTAATAAAGCTTGTCCCAAGGATCCATTCCCCTTGCCGCGCATTGACCAGATTGTTGACTCCACAGCAGGATGTGATCTGCTTTCATTCCTTGATGCATACTCAGGATATCATCAGATCTTCATGGCGTAAGAGGATGAAGAGAAACCGCATTCATTACTCCATGTGGCACGATCGCTTTGTACGGATGCCTTTCGGACTAAAGAATGTTGGTTCAACATTTGCAAGAGTAGTCAGTCATGCTTTTGAGCCACAGTTGCACAGAAATGTGGAAGCTTACATGGATGACATAGTGGTCAAGAGCAAGGACAAAGAGACTCTGATCCAAGATTTGGAAGAGACTTTTGCGAATCTGCGCAAGGTCAATCTCAAGTTGAACCCCGAGAAGTGCTTGTTTGGAGTTCCTTCCGGCAAGCTCCTCGGGTTCTTTGTGTCCCAGCGGGGGATCGAAGCCAATCCCGACAAAATCAAGGCGCTCGAGCAGATCGAAGCCCCGAAGCGCGTCAAGGATGTGCCGAGACATGCCGGCTGTGTTGCTGCTCTCAGTAGGTTCATCTCTAAGTCTGCTGAGCGCGCCCTGCCATTTTTCAAAATTTTGAAAAAGGCAGGTCCAATGAAATGGACTCCGGAAGCGGAGGCTACGCTGCAGGACTTGAAGAGATACCTATCCTCCACTCCAACACTTGTCGCACCTAGGCCACAAGAGAAGTTGCTGCTATATCTGGCGGCAACCAATCAAGTGGTTAGTGCTGCGTTAGTGGCGGAGAGGAGGTGGATGATGAGCCAGCGTCATGCAAGCTTAATCCAAAGGATGACAAGGGCTCCCCGATAAGTTCAGCTCCGCAAGGATGGATCTGCATATTGCCGTAAGAGAAATAGAAGAAGATGGTGCAGCGCCCAGTTTACTTTGTCCGCTCCCTTCAAGGGGCTAGATCAAGGTACTCGGTGTGCGAAGTTGCTTTTCGGCCTTCTCATGGCCTTGAGGAAGTTGCGCCATTACTTTCAGCACATGAGATCACAAGTGGTCACCGCTGCTGAAGAGAATATTGCGTAATCCGTATAACAGAAGGATTGTCGAGTGGGCATCGGAATTGTCAAGCTTTGGCCTCAAGTTTGAAAGTACCTCAACTATCCAGAGCCGAGCATTGGCAGAATTCATAGCAGAATGGACGCCAACACCTGATGAAGAAACTCCGGAGAAGAGCATCCCCGTCAAGGAAGCGAGCAAGGAATGGATCATGTACTTTGATGGTGCCTTCTCGCTGCAAAGGCGCCGGCAGGGCGCATTTACTTGTCGCACCCACCGGAGAGCACCTCAAGTACGTGGTCCAAATGCACTTTCCCAAGGAGCAAGCAACAAACAATACTGCAGAGTATGAAGGCTTGCTTGCCGGACTCAGGATCGCAGCTGAACTTGGGATCAAGAAGCTTATTGTCAGGGGTGACTCACAGCTTGCCGTCCGTCAAGTAAACAAAGATTATCAGAGTCCATTGATGGAAGCATACATTGATGAAGTGAGGAAGCTGGAAGAGCATTTTGACGGCCTGCAGATGGAACACGTTCCAAGAGCTCAGAATGACATTGCAGATGGCCTGTCAAAGTGTGCCGCACTCAAGTTACCTGTGGAACCAGGGATTTTTGTGCTCAAGCTGACTCAACCATCTGTGACATCATCAGCTGGACAGAGCAAAAAGAGAAAGTTGGTCATTGGCGACTACTTTCCGGCAGAGCTCCCCGGAGCCGCCGCCAAGAAGGTCCCCAGGATCAACACAGGAAGTGCTGAGGAGCAGTCTGCTCCGGCAAGCCCTAGGGTTTGTACCGTTGAAGCAGAAGCTCCCGACAAGCTGTGTCCCGACATGCTTGTCGGGGAGCATCACGCTCCGGCAGGATCCCAGATTCTTGCCGTAGAAGCGGATGTTCCCGCAGCAGCATTTGCGCCTTTAGTCCTTGTTGTCGAGCCGCAAGCTCCAACATGGGCACAGCAGATAGTCCATTTCCTTCAGACAGGAGAACTTCCCGAGGAGCAAGAAGAAGCGGAGAGAGTAGCCCGGCAATCTAGTATGTACCAGTTTGTCGATGACATACTGTACAGAAGAAGATTCAACGGGGTGAAATTGAAGTGCATCTCCCGGGAAGAAGGACAGGAGCTGTTGGCGGAGATTCACAGAGGCATATGTGGTCACCACATTGGCGCAAGAACACTTGCCGGCAAAGCTTTCCGGCAAGGTTTCTTTTGGCCGACAGCCCTCTAGGATGCAACTGCACGAGTAACCAAGCGTGAAGCGTGCCAGTTCCACTCCAAACAGATACATCAACCAGCTCCAGCTCTCTAAACAGTCCCTTTATCTTTGCCATTTTCGGTCTGGGGGCTCGACATTCTCGGCCCCTTCCCTCTCGAGTACGGGTCGCCTCGAGCGCTCGCTTATAATGAGCTAGAGGAAGAGCAGCTGCGGCAAGATAACGCGCTGCTCCTCGAGGAGGATCGTCTTCAGGCTGCGGTACGAGCTGCTCGCTACAAGCAAGCTTTGTGCCGCTACCATAGCCGCAAAGTTAATGCCAGAAGCTCCGAGAGGGAGAGGATGCAGGTGTGGACCGGCGTCGCTCAAAGAAGCATGGCCTTGCCGAACACAAAGCACAGAAAAGCTAAGTTGCCAAAGTTTCAGCATGATCAAGTTTTAAATTTTAAGTTATATTCCTTGAACGTCTGCGCCTTGTATGGAAAACACATGCGTGGAGGAACCGACTCAGTGGCTAAGTTGCGCCCTTTGATTTGTTTCGAGTCCGCTCAACAATACAAGCGCCGCAACTAGCCCCGACAAGGTTTCTTGCCGAGGCAACACCGCCAAAGAAGCTGCTGATGTTCCGCACTCAACAAGTGTGTTTGCGCCGGCAAGTTCCCTCAAAGCGTAGGGTAAAAACATACAAGGGATGTAACAGAGTAAAGGATATAACATAGCCAGCATTGCCTCGGACAAAGTTATATTACGAAAATAACTTGCTACGGCATTGACTAAGTTATTCTCATAACTGAAATAACAGCGACAAGAAAAAGGAGAGAAAGGTGCGCCGACACCTGGGTCCCGGCAAGCCAGCGTTGCTGGGGGCTGCGAGTACTAAGATTCACCCCCGGCAAGCCAGAGTTGCCGGGGGCCGCGATATCAGATAAGTTTTTCATCCCTCATCATGCATCCTCTTATGGGCTGGGGAACGCGAAGTTATATTCCTTGAACGACCATCCCTTGTATGGGAAACCTGTGCGCGGAGGAATCGGCTCGTGGCTAAGTTGCGCCCTTGATTTGTTTCGAGTCCGCTCAACAATACAAGTGAGCTGCAACTAGCCCCAACAAGATTTCTTGCCGGAGGCAACACCGCCAGCGGGCTACTGATGTTCTGCACTCAGCAAGTGTGCTTGCACCGGCAAGTTCCCTCAAAGCGTAGGGTAAAAACATACAAGAGATGGAATCAAGTAAAGGATATAACATAGCAAGCTTCCCCTTTTCATTAAAAAACATCCCACTCGGGTACAGTCCATAAAGGATGAAAAACATGAAAGAGAGGATTACAAGTTTTAAACGCAGCTAAGGCCCGAAGGCTTACAAATTGAAAAGATAAGATGCCCGTAATCCCTTTCCTGTCCCCCTTTTTAGGAGGTAGGTCAAGGAGGCGAAAAGGGCGAAAGGAGCGCCTAGGTGAGCTACGGGTGCTAGAAGACACCAAGAGAACATCCCGGGGGCCGTCCGTAGGCTGGATGGTGGTGGCGGCGCCGGAAGCAGAGCTCGAAGATGGGGCGGCAGGACGTCAGCACGCTTTCGAGGGCACCTCGCCCTCGTACTCCGACTTGACGGCCTCGCCGCCAGCTCTCTTCCCCTTCCGCAGCCTCCCTACGCCAGCCGCCCAAGGAGACGACCCCGGGGAGTTCAAGGGGCCGGCGACCCGGATGATGGGGTCGTCGGTGACGCACGAGGCGACGCCCGACGCCTAGTTGGGCCCGCCGCCCTCGTCGTCGCTGTCGCTCTCCTCCTCGCTACTCGCCGAGGGGAGTCTTCGCTATCGAAGGAGCTGTCCACGCAGCATCTCGCCCGGTGCCGGAGTCCCCAAGACCTTGATCGAGAGGAGGTCGCCTCCATTAACTTAAAATGGAGGGTAAACACGCCGCTTGGGCTGTGGATGCGCGTAACGCCTTCCACCTCGATCAAGATACATCACATTAGGGGCTGGGGATACAACGCTGACTCGCGTGTCGCTGATCCCACAGCCCCTCATGTGCAATCTCAGCGTCTCGGGCGGGTCCGGCTCCATCGCGCTCGCAAACGGAGCTGGAAGCCGGAGGCGACGACGAGGTGCCGGCGCAGCTCGACGAAGAACTCGCAAGGGTCGCCCCCGATGGACCGCCGGAGGAGAGGAACCGCGGCGAGGGGGCGGCTAACGCGCCGCCCGGCCCGCCTCTTCCTCGAGCACCTCGACCGCCGCCCTCGACCTCGTCACGACCGCGCCCCTCCCTCTTCCCTTGCGGTGGCTCGCCACCACCGCGCGGGATAGGGAGGATGCGCTGTCTCATGGCGACCCTCGCCGCCACCGATGAAGGATCAGGTTCCCTTTCTCCATGGCGGATGAGAGAAAGGGGAACAAAAGTCAAGGAAGGAGGAGATAAGGAAGTGCGGGTTCTGCGCTCCTCTCGCCCTTCTTAAAGGAGCGAGGTGGGGGCTCCGCCGCCCGCCGCGTAATTAGGGCAAACGAAGAGTAGGGGTGGGGCTGACCCGCTGCCCCGCCAGGACGCCCAGTTTTCACCTCCACCGCCCACGCACCCCAAGCGCATGGGAGCCACGTGGCGGGATACGTAATCGAGGCGACGGTTGAGGTGACCTCGCCCCGCCCCGTGATCACGGGGATGGACGCCTCAAAAATCGCGCACGCCACCCACGTCTCCCACGACGCTGCAATTGACGCGTGCCGTTACGGGAGGACACGGTGGATACGGAGTCAGATGTTATGTGGACCTAGGCCGTGCGTGCCCGTGCCCTGTTTTGGGCCTGGCCCAACAGCGCTCGGCATCGTGTATGGCCCAGGCCCGGGGCTCCTGTCGGTGTACTAAAGTAGGGGTACCTTAGTACCCCGAACTTGGGCACGGGCAGTCGCAGCGCCCCGCGGCAAGGCTTGCCGGGCGCCCGCCAAGATCCTCCGCTATTCATATTACTGCCATTCAAGAGCAAAGTATTAATTGGGAAAACAAGGCCCCGGCAAGAGGAGCTTGCCGGGAAGGACAAGACCCCGGCAAGAGGAGCTTGCCGGGAAGGACAAAGACCCCGGCAAGAGGAGCTTGCCGGGAAGGCCAACCAAGGCACTTCTAGAAAACTTGCGCGATGCCCGCTTGGCGTCCGGCAAGGCCCGGCGAGGCAAGCTTGCTGGTGCAACAAGACAACGGTCAAGGCAAGACGCTTGTCGGCAAGGTTGCCACTCGCACCCAAGCTCCAGCAAGATCCAATGACGTGTCACCCAGACCATCCCAGAGCACGCGTGGCGAGTATTGTGCAGCTATGCGGTGCGAGGTGGCAAGCGAAGTCGACAAGGAGGCCATCGTGGCGATCGGTGGCGCCCTAACGGTCGCTTCCTTGCCATTGTTGGAGGCGACCGGATGGGCATTAAATGCCCTTGTCCCCCGCCGTTAGAGTTAGGTAGGGACATTTGGTAGCAGTTGTACCAACCTGCGTTTTTACCTTTCTACCCCTCTTTCTATGCTGCCACCTGTCGGTGACCCCTTTAGACTATAAAAAGGAGGCCCATGCGCACGTAGAAGGGGTTCGGAATTTTTGGTTCCGCAGGCGGTTGGGTTCATTCGACTCACCCAGCACCACAGCATACCCACGCTGTCAAAGCAAGAATAAATACAAACTCAAAGCAGCAGTAGGAGTTTTATCTCTCCGGAGAGCTCCGAAGCTGGGTAAAATCCCCCGCGCGCTCGACCTCGATCTGCCCTTTGTGCGCCCTCCGCTCCCTTGCCGGACCAGAAGGGGCCCCCAGCCCCATAGGTGCTCGTGCTCCCACAAAAAGCCACGACAATAAGGAAAAGGAGTCGGACAAGGTTGAGGACAAAGAGGACAGTGATGGAGGATACCCCCATGTCAATTCCACCCTGATGATTTTTGCTGATGTTGGGCGCAAAAGTCAATTGAAGTTATCAACCGTGAGGTGAATATGGTTGCTCCGGCGACACCCAGTTATCTGAAATTGTCTCAGACCGCCATCACGTTCGACCAGTCTGATCATCCGACACACATAGCCACCCCTGGGAGGCAAGCTTTGGTGGTCGACCCAGTTGTCGAAGGCACTCGACTGACTAAGGTTCTGATGGATGGTGGCAGCGGCCTGAATATATTGTATGCGGAGACGTCAAGGAATGGGCATTCGATGTCCGCACTCGGCCCAAAGAACATGAGTTTCCATGGAGTCATTCCTGGGAAGAAGGCTGAGTCACTCAACCAAATTGCTCTTGATGTGGTTTTCGGCGATTCAAAGCATTTCTGCAAAGAAAAGTTAACATTTTAAGTTGTGGATTTCCAGAGTGCTTATCACGCTATTTTAGGCAGGCCAACTTATGCACGATTCATGGATCGACCATGTTACGTGTACCTCAAATTGAAGATGCCTGGTCCCAAGGGTGTGATCACCATCACTGGCAATCGGAAAAAGGCAGAAGAGTGCTTTCAGAAGGGCTCAAAGATTGTCGATGCTCAGATAACAGTGGTGGAGCTGCAGGAATACCAGCAAAATGCAGATCCGAGTGATTTATTGCAGGCCAAGAAGCCCGCCAGATAGTCAGCATTCCAGTCGTCTGGTGAGACGAAGCCCGTTCACATTCACCCGACCGACCCCAGTGCTGCTCCGACTCATATCTCCACAACACTCGACTCTAAATAGGAAGAAGCGCTCATCCAGTTCCTCCGTGATTACTGGGACATCTTCACATGGAAGCCTGCTGACATGCCGGGTGTTCCCTGGGGGCTGGCTGGGCATCGTCTACGAGTCGACTCAAAGGTGAAACCTATCAAAGAACATCTTTGACGGTCCGCCGTCCAGAAGAGAAAGGCCATTGACGAGGATGTGGCTCGGCTCCTGGCAGCAGAGTTTTTTCCGAGAAATTTACCACTCCGAGTGGCTCATCAATGTCATCATGGTCACCAAGAAGGACAAGTCACTTTGCATGTGCATTGATTTCAAACATATCAATCGGGCCTGCCCAAAAGATCATTTTCCTCTTCCCCGCGTCGACCAAATAATCGACTCGACTGCGGGATGTGAGCGCTTGTCTTTTTTAGACGCTTCTTCTGGTTACCATCAGATCCGTCTGTATGAACCTGATGAGATCAAAAAAGCTTTCATCACTCCATTCGAGTGCTTCTGCTATGTCACCATGCCATTCGACCTCAAGAATGCCGGAGCCACGTTCATGAGGATGATTCAGAAGTGTTTACTCACTCAAATCATGTGGGGACCCCGACTCGCAAGTCGTGATCACCGAATGCACGTGTACAGTGATCCCAGAGATCAATGCTCACTGAACACATAGAAGCTGAATAACAAGAGTCTTACATCCATACATACCGTCCTACACAAATAGAGACCAACATGGTCAAGTCTTACATCGATAAAGCCTTACGGGCTGAACATCAAATGAAACATAGCAGCGAAAACGCCATTGATAAGTAGAACCCATGCCATCCGCCTTAACCCTACAGCATTTCGACCGAAACGCCCTAGTTCGCATGATCGTCTCCAAAGAACTCTTCTTGAACTCCGGTTCTTCCATGCCCGGTCAATTAAATAACCAGTGGCAAGCCAATGAGTACTTTGAATGTACTGCAAGCAACCCATGATTTGGTTCAAGGTACAGTAATGCATGACATAGGTAAAGTTTTGCATAAAGCTAGTTTTAAGTGCAGGACATGTTCAACATCCTATAAAGCATGCATCAAGAGAATTCAAGTAACCATAAGAATAGGTCATAGATATCAACATAAATAGGATGGGCACCTACCCATTTATCATAAATAGAGTGGGCACCAACCCATCTCAATCGTGTCAAGTCCTTGACTTGATCCCTGACAACACCATCATCTCACACACGCTGGATTTGAAAACAAGTGGACGTAGCCCAAGAGCGGTTACCCAACTGTCCATGACCGTGGACACGGCTATTCGAATAGTTTGACACTCTGCAGAGGTTGCACACTTTACCCACTAGATCCGGGGAACTTCCGTGTCAATCCACGACCCGCGGTACCTCAAGCACCCGGGGTAAGCACCCGATCACTACCTTTCCCTAGACGACACTAACAAGGAGTCCACTCGATTGGCAGTAACCCCCGTGCCCGACATTTCAAACAACATTTTCATGGAGCCTTGCTCCCTTTTCCATCACATACCACTGGCACGGGGTACCAACGGTGTGTCCGGTGCCCCATAAAGATGGTCATGGCCGCCTACTACGGCACGACCCGCCCCAAGAGAGAGCACCAACTCTCCCCGTCACTAGTAATGCGGGCTCCAAGCTAGTATCGGTCTAGGTACTCAATAATGCCCTTTCCCATATAAGGGTAGAGTGGTCGCGCATGTAAGGTTGGGATAACGGTCGCAACTCCGACCAATCCGTTTTGAAAACAACACCCACTTCCTTGGCACACCACTTCGTCATCAAGTGGTCACCCATTTCATCATCTCCCTCGGGCATAAGTGGCACCCGACGGGTTTTCAAAAGACTTTTGAAATCATATAGCCTCCTTCACCATGCACAAACCCACCCCATTTGCGTAGCATCTACATTTGCATCCTAGCTACTCCCACCGGCAAAACCCTCTTAAGAAGGTAGGGCCATGCACAATGCAAGTATCAACGAGGAAGTAATCGTGGCAACCAACCCACGTGGTTCACCAACTCGTCATGATTCCCATGCATCATCAATAAAGAGCTAAAATGACATGCATATAAAGGGTATCATAGTCATGGTCAAAGGGCTGCTTGCCTTGGTTGGCTTGATCTTCAAGTCTTCAGCATCGCTCCTCCTTCTTCCTCGCCTACCTCACAAACACGGGATCTAACGTTGCAAGAAAACAACGGAAAAATAAGGCAATAATAAAAATAGAAAAGTCAAAGTGCTCGAAAAATGTCAACTTAATTTTGTAAAATACTAGGAGGAAAGCTAGGAAGGGGGCAACTTTTGGTTTTGGTTCTGGAGCAGCAAAATAGGAGTTATGGATTTTCAAAGGCTCATTTAAATGTCAAAAACCACATTTAAATATTTACAGAAAAGAAAAGGTGATTGGATCTGAGTGAAAGTTGCACCATTAAATAGATTGCAATATTCTAGGAATTTAGAAATTGGAATCAATGCATTTGGATTAATATTCTGCCTTGTGGAATTTTTGGAAATATTACAAAAAAGAAAAAAGGAAAACGGCGCTGTGCCACTGGGCCAGAGAGGCCACAGCAGCAGCAGGCCCAGGGGGAAACCCAGCCCACGCGGCTGCCACGTCGAAGGCGTAAAGGCCGAATACGCCTTCGACCGACGGCGGGTCTCAGAGGCACAAGCCAAGACGTTTAAACCCGACGGTGGATCCCACCCGTCAGGGCGTGAGGCTGACTGGCCGGCCCCACGGCGGCCGTCGCCTACCTCCGGCCAGAGGCGACGGCGAGCTCGCCGGCGGCGATACAGGGCACGGGAAGGAGCGCAGAGGCTACCGTTGGATTCAGGAGCGAGTCGCGGATCTGGTGGTGGTGGAGACGGTCGCCGGGGTGGCCTGCTTCGCCGGCGACGAGGTCCGCGGCGGAGGTGCTTCGGGCGCCGGTGGCTCCGGCCGTTCCCAGCTGCAAAATGAGGGGGAAAGAGAGGGGAAAGCATCAGTGAGGCGAGGGGAGGCCGATTCGAGGGAGAAACGGGGCGGAGGAGGCCTGTAACCGCAGATCGACGGCGACCCGAGGCGGCGGAGCTCAACCTCGATCTCGAGCTCGGGCGGCTCGGAGCGAAGGGGTGGATCCAGGGTGGATTGGGTGTGTGGGAGGCGGCAGGAGGAAGAGGAGGGCTCGGGAGTGCCTTAAATAGGCTGGCGCGGTTCACCGTGGGCGTGGCCTCACTGGCGCCCATGGATCGGCTCTGGAGGCCGTTGGGGAGAGGTTGAGCTGTCCACGGCGCTCGTGGGAATGGAGTAGGCGCCAGGAGAAGGAGAGAGAGGAGGGAGGGCTCTGGCGCCCAGCGTGTGAGGAGGGCCATTGGCCGAGCCGGGCGGCGTGGGCACGCTGCTGCAGAGGGGAGAGAGAGGGGAGACAAAGGGATGGCACGGCGTGTAGCAGACGCCGAGGCACATCACCGGGCGCGATGGGAAGGCACGAGGCGGTCGGGAGGTGCGGCGTCAACGGTCGGCGCTCTGGCAGCGCCCAGAGAGCGACTTTGGCGGCATCCGCGGTTTTTCATGGCTTGCAGCGTCCTTTGTGTCTGGAAGCTACAGTGGCAGGGGACAAGGCCAGGGAAAGGCCTGGGATGCTCTGGGGTGCAGAAGGGAGAGAGAGAAGCTGTGAGAGAGAAGAGAAACTGTTGTCCAGAGAGGACAAACTTGATTCCCCCCTTCCTCCACATTGCTTCTTCGGGTAGAAAAGTGTCTAAGTGACAGAGGGGAGTGAGGAGGGGTTGTGGCAAAAAGATGAACTCAAGGAGATTAGTGAAAGTGGCAAAAATAGGCTTTTTAGTATTTTGCCAGAAGGTGTTTGATGGAGTTTTGGGTAGGCTAATGACTCCCACTGACCAAGATACTCCAAGGGGTGAAATGTCACATATAATTAGGGCCTTCCACCCATTTTGAGCTTAATAGGACAAAGTTGCCAATGCAACTCTTGCAAACCCTAGAAATGGGCAGAAAGGGGTTTGTGTAGATCCAGTGGAGTAAATCATTTCTCCATGATGTACCACTTGGTGTGGTAGCCTTATTTGGTCACATGATCAGGCTCACCAAAGTTGGGGTCTTGGAGAAAAGTTGGTAGTGCAAAGTGGTTCAAACTTGATTTTGGTCAGAGAGGGTTTTGAGGCACTTTGACCAAGATTTCCTCTTCTCCAACCTGTGCCATTTGGTCCAGATGCATCATTAGACCAATGAAGCATGTCCACCAAGTTTGAGCACATTTGGACATACTTGGCAATGTAAAGTTGATCAAACTTTAGATTGGACAGAAATGGTTTTGAGGGTTTTGATGGTGTTATCTTGTTCTCCAAGTCATGAGACTTGGCAAGATCATCAGATATGTCATATGTGACATGATAGAATTTTCCTGGAATTTTGGAGAATATTTCCTTTGTAAATATTTCAAAAGCTTGAAATATCCGTAAAGGGTTTTAGAGGATTTGACCAATATTTTGAACATGACCAGGTGTTGAAACTCTTATATATGGACAATATATGTCCTATGAGCTTCCCTAAATTTTGTCAAATATTTTTGAAACAGTAAAGTAATTATTTCCTATTAAAGACCATTTCTGGCCTTAAGAAAAGCCTTTAAATAAAATAGAACAGTAACTTTTAAAATTATATTTTGTGGTTCTGGGCATCCTATATCTAATAGGAGTCAAATATATTTTTGAAAGATTTTTACTCCCTTAATCAAGTACTTGCGGTGCAAACCTCAATTCAGGGTTTTGGAAAACTAATTTTTGAAAATACTTTCGGCCAAATTATTTTTGTAAGAAAATTTATATAGCACTATTCACATGGCATGTTCATTGGTCGGGGAGCTTGGGGTAAGGAGATGGAATATAGAGGGTAGAGTAGTTGACTTCAAGAAGCACTTGAAAAGAAACACGAGAGAAAATCAACTCCAAATAAAAGCCAAATAATGCAAAAAGTTTTTGTTGGTCCAAATTTTCATGCTTTATTAATAAAAATGAAATGTTACAAAATGCGGTGTGACAGACCTACCCCTTACAAGAATCTAGCCCCGAGATTCCTAAACTAAACTTGAAAGAGATACGGAAATTCGGATCTAAGGTAGTCTTCACGCTCCCAAGTTGCTACCTTGGTGTGATTGCTCCATTGGACTTTGAAGTACTTGATGGTGCGACTTGAGTCGTCGTTCAGCCTCATCCGAATGCAGATGGGCCTCTCACGATAAGTCAAATCAGGTTGAAGATCAATGGCTTGGTGATTGGCGTCTTTGTAGAGGTCGGGCTTGTCTGGAACTTGGAGACACTTCCGGAGTTGTGACACGTGGAACACGTTGTGCACATAAGAAAGTTCAGGTGGAAGTTCCAACTGGTAAGCCACTTCTCCTCGTCGATCAGCGATCTTGAAGGGGCCAATGTACCTCGGGCGAGCTTTCCTTTGACATGAAAGCTGGGCTCCTTTGAGAGGGGTGACCGGAGATAGACATGGTCTCCAACTCGGAAGTTTAGGTCTCTGCGGCGTGAGTCCGCATAGCTCTTCTCGCCTTGACTTGGCGGACTTCAGACGCTCTCGACAAGCTGGACTTGCTCTTACGCTTCACGAAGGATATCAGGCCCAAAGACAAGTCCTTCTCCGGTCTCGACCAGTTGAGAGGTGTACGACACTTCCGCCGTATAACACTTCAAATGGTGCCATCGAAGGCTGGCACGATAAGCTGTTGTTGTAAGAGAACTTCGGCGAAAGGAGGCAATCTTCCCACTTAGCTCCATAAGCTAAGACACGGGCTCGGAGCATGTCTTGAGTATTTGATTCACTCGCTCGGTCGACCTCCGATGCTGTGGGTGGAAGCGATCTTTGAAGGACAACTTGGTCCCCATGGCCTCTGGAATTTCTTCCAAAACCTTGAGGTGAACTGGGTTCCTCGATCTGACACAATCTCCTTGGGAACACCATGAAGGCTCACGATTCGGTTGATGTAGAGACTGGCTAACTGGTTCCCCTTGTAGGTTGTCTTGACAGGAATGAAGTGGGCCACCTTGGTCAAATGGTCAACTATGACCCAGATGGAGTCATGTCCCTTGTTTGACCTAGGTAGTCCAGTGATGAAATCCATTCCGACTTTATCCCATTTCCACTCGGGAACCTTGAGTGGTTGGAGTAATCCAGCAGGTCGCTGATGTTCAGCTTTGACCCTCTGGCATACGTCACATTTTGCAACATAGGTGGCAATCTCCCTTTTCATCCCGTGCCACCAAAATCTTTCCTTCAGGTCTTGATACATCTTGGTGCCTCCAGGGTGGATGGAATATGGGCTGTCATGAGCTTCTTGCAAGATCAGGTTCTTGAGCTCAACCTTGTTGGGCACGCAGATGCGATTCCCAAACCACACAATTCCTTCCTCATCCTCTGTGAATCCTGAGGCTTTGCCTGCCTTGATCTTCCTCTTGATGCCTTCAATACTCTCATGCCCCTTCTGAGCTTTCTTGATATCATCCATCAAGGTAGGCTTAACTTCGAGGTTGGCTAAGAATCTGGTGCAACCAGTTCCAACTCAAGCTTTCAAGTTCTTCATACAAAGGCGGGTAGCTTGTGCTTTAGCATAGCATTTAAGGAGCAAGCCTTCTGCTCAATGCATCTGCTACCACATTAGCCTTTCCAGGGTGGTATTGAACACTGAGGTCATAATCCTTTATCAACTCCAGCCATCTCCTCTGCCTCATGTTCAATTCCCTTGAGTGAAAATATACTTCAGACTTTTGTGATCCGTGTATATCTCACATCGCTTCCCCAAGAGATAATGTCGCCAAGTCTTCAGGGCATGAACCACTGCTGCTAGCTCAAGGTCATGAGTAGCATAGTTCTCTTCGTGAGGTCGTAGTTGCCTTGAAAGGTAGGCCACGACTCTGCCTTCTTGCATCAGAACACCTCCCAGTCCGGTTCTTGACGCATCACAATATATCACAAACTCCTTGTGTATATCTGGTGTGGCCAGAACTGGAGCGGTGGTTAGCCTCTTCTTCAGCTCCTGGAAGCTCTCTTCGCACTTTGGCGTCCATTCAAACTTCTTGTCCTTCTTCAAGAGCTGAGTCATGGGTCGGGCAATGCTTGAGAATCCTTCAACGAACTTGCGGTAATATCCCGCGAGTCCGAGGAAGCTTCTGACTTCCTTCACATTGCTCGGGGATTGCCATTCAGTCACGGCTTCAATCTTGGCAGGGTCGACTGACAATCCCTCTTCAGTTAGAACATGACCCAGGAATCCAACTTCACGCAGCCAGAATTCACACTTGCTGAACTTGGCATACAGTTGGTGCTCTCGAAGCTTGTCTAGGACCATCCTCAAGTGTTGCTCGTGCTCTTCTTCCGACTTCGAGAAGACAAGGATGTCATCAATGAAGACAACGACAAACTTGTCCAAATATTCCATGAAGACCTTATTCATGAGATACATGAAGTAAGTGGGGCATTGGTCAATCAAAGGACATGACCGTGCATTCATCTGAGCCATATCTGTTCTGAATGCCGTCTTGAATATCTTGGGGTCGATCTTGATTGGTAGTACCCAGATCCGAGGTCGATCTTGGAGAACACCTTGGCCCCATTGAGTTGATCAAACAGATCTTCAATCTTGGGAAGTGGGTACTTGTTCTTGATTGTAACCTCGTTGAGGGAGCGGTAGTCAATGCATAAGCGGATGGTACCGTCCTTCTTTGCCACAAATGAGCAGGCGATCCCCAAGGGGAGGCACTAGGCGGATAAATCCTTCCTCAACTGCTCTTCATTTGCTTCTTCAATTCGCTAACTCCTCCGATCCCATTCTATAAGGCTTCTTATAGATGGGTCCTGCTCGAGTATGAGCTCGATGATGAACTCAATGTCCCGATCGGGAGGCATTCTGGTAGCTCATCGGGAAAAACATCGGGATACTCGCATACTACGGCACTTGTTCCAATCCAACCGGTCAGACAGTTGACTTGGTTGGCTTGAAGCGAGAAGAGGGTTGGAAGCAAATTTGACTTCGACTCCTTGGTCATTGGTCATAGTGACCGTCCGGTTGGCGCAATCAATCAAGCCTTGGTGCTTGCTGAGCCA
Organism: Aegilops speltoides; assembly: GCA_021437245.1. Lineage (NCBI taxonomy): Eukaryota > Viridiplantae > Streptophyta > Magnoliopsida > Poales > Poaceae > Aegilops > Aegilops speltoides. The sequence goes on along the minus strand of CM038141.1, from coordinate 169,807,773 downwards.
ATTCATTCCCAAGATCACATCAAGCCTTGTGATTTTAGGATGATAAGGTGCGCTAATAAGTCTACCCCGTTGATGGTAATCCCAACTCCTTTACATCCTATCTTGGCTCTCATCTCAGCCCCGGGGGTTTGTACAACCATAGGGTTATTCAGGGGTGTAGGGGTCATGCCACTTTTAATGCAAAACTTTGGGTGACAAAAGAATCGTGGCTCGAGAATCAAACAAAAGCGATTCTTGGTGCTGAATTGACAAGGCGTACCAAAGACGACGTCCGGTCTTCTGAGCTTCTTCAGCGGTGACATGATTCACACGACCCTGCCATTGTTGGGCAAGTTGCGGGAGCTTGGTTCCTCGGTGGCATTCCACGGCCTTGTCCTGGGTTCTGCGCATTGGGGCGCGGGGCGTCGGGCTTCTTGTTGGGGCAATTCTTGGAGTAATGCCCTGGCTGTCCACATCCGAAACAAGTGACTTGATTGGGGACGACGCCCTTGCCAGCATTGTTATTGGGGTTGTTGTAAGCTGGCCTGGGGTTGGCATACTGCTGAGGTGGATAGTTGGTGCGAGGTGCAGGAGCTCTTGGCTGCTGATAGGTTGGCTTGACCGGGGCTGGCTGCCACGGACGAGGCTTCAGTTCTTGGAGCTACCCTTGCTAATCATCTTGCACTTACGAGTGTCATCAAGGCACGTCGCTTGTCCTCAAGCATGGCGCCTTGTTCACCGGATCAGGAAAGGTCGGGCGGTCACACACAACAAGCGTAGTCTGCAGAGTCTGGTTAAGGCCTTCCATGAAGCGCTCCGCTTGGCGACATCGGTCTTGACATCTTGAGGGCATACCTCGAGAGAACACCGAACTTCTGCATGTACTCCTTGCGGTGCTACTACCTTGCTTGGGGCTCGGAACTCACGCTTCTTGATGGCCATGAGTCCGAAGGGATGTGGGCCTTGCGAATTCCGTCTTGAAGGTGTCCCAAGTGATGTCTTGCTCAACATGCATAGCCTTGAATCCATCCCACCAAGCTCTGGCAGTCCCCGAGACGGTGGGCAGCATCGCCACTTTATCACGGTCCTCGGTGCATCCGACTAGTGCCAGCAGATCCTCAATAGTGCGGACCCGATCGTGCGCATCCGGGGTTCAGCAGTCTCAATGAAAGTGGGTGGTGCATGCTTCTTGAACTCCACCGGTGTGGAGCGTCCATGGCCGTGCCGGCCATTGGCGGTTGACCGCCTGAGCAATCATCTGGAGGGCTGCAGTGTTGGCTTGGCGCTCCTCTCGAAAGGCTTGGAGAAGCTGAGCCATATCCATGCTTGGAGGAGGTGGTGGTGGTGGAGTCTGTCCTTGGGCTTGGTCCTGGCTGGCTCCGGCCTCAGCAGAACCTCCGGCTTCTTGCGGCTGGGTAGAGGTACCAATCGTGTTACAACAGCATCTGTTGGAGTGGTCAAGGTCTCATGATTGGGAACAACAATGAGGGAAAGCGAGAGAGATGGAATGCCTAGTAAGGGGTGGTATGACACAATTTAAGTAAAACAAAGGCCAGAAGGGCCAAACTCATGCATTAAACCAAATGGGGAATGTAGTCGTTTACAAGTTCCCGAAGGGAAAGTACGACTTCATCAAAGCAAGTTGAAAGCAAACACAACATAACATGGTTTCATAAGAACCATTACAAGGACTCGATTCGCAAAAGGGGTACACGACCTATCCTACCATAGGCTACGAGCTAGCCTATCCTAGTCCTGAACGGAGTCTAAGTGGTGGAATGCTCGGTCGGGTATTCTGGCTCCTCTGGGTCTTCCTCCTCATCTTCATCTGTCTCGGTCTCCTCATCGCTTGAGGAAGCGGAGGAGTGAAGGAGCTGAACACGGCGCTGCTTTGTTGGTGGCGTCTTGAAGAGGTTGCGGTACTCCTTTGCCGTCATACGGCGTGGCTGAGGTGCTCCCTCGGCACGTGCGACTGTGGGGTTGTCGCCTCGATAAGCTACTGCGGGCTGTCCAGGGGGTGCTCCATCCTTCTTGATCCTGTCCGCCTTCGTCTGAACTATGCGGAGGAGCTCCTTGGTCTCGCGGAGTTCCCTCCGAAGCTCCGTCGACTCGAGGCAGTGCTGTGCGCATCGTCGGCACACAAGCTGAAGTAGGTGCAGGCGGAGAGAAGTCCCTCGCCCAAGGGTGGTGCTGGTGCGCTGCTCTCGTCATCACCTTCCTTACGATAAGGCAGGTAGCGAGTGGCTGGCTCTCTCGCCATCTCTGGCGGGGAGATCCCGGAGGCGAGTCAGTGCCTTGAGGGCAGCAGTCTCCACGGCGAGAAGCAGTGTCGCCATCTGGGGTCCCTCAAAGAACCAGCTCGTCGGGGAGTCATTCGCCCTCACGACTACCTCCACGTGATACTCCTTCTTGGTGCTGTCGACCCAGTGCTCGTGGTAGGAGAAGGTGGGGACTCGAGTGAACTGGCACTTCCTGAGGCTATCCTCAAGAAGCACGGGAAACCCAGTGGTCAGGAAGTCCTCGGGTACGGCGGCCATCTACAAAAAGTGGAAGGGGAAGGGTCAATAAAGGAATGTGGCCTGTGTTTGAGATGCTAACATAAAACATAGGTTTATGGGTAATCTAGGGGATAGTCTCGCTCTAACTAACGTCCATGCTAACTAAGGCTTCCTACAGTCAGGATGGCTCTGGTACCAGCTCTGTGGGGACCCCGACTCGCAAGTCGTGATCACCGAATGCTGCGTGTACTGTGATCCCGAGATCAATGCTCACTGAACACACAGAAGCTGAATAACAAGAGTCTTACATCCATACATACCGTCTTACACAAATAGAGACCAACATGGTCAAGTCTTACATCGATAAAGCCTTAAGGGCTGAACATCAAATGAAACATAGCAGCGGAAAACGTCATTGATAAGTAGAACCCATGCCATCCGCCTTAACCCTCGGGCATTACATCGGGAAGCGTCCTAGTTCGCATGATCGTCTCCAAAGAACTCTTCTTGAACTCCGGTTCTTCCATGCCTGGTCAATTAAATAACCGGTGGCAAGCCAATGAGTACTTTGAATGTACTACTTAAGCAACCCATGATTTGGTTCAAGGTACAAGTAATGCATGACATAGGTAAAGTTTTGCATAAAGCTAGTTTTAAGTGCAGGACATGTTCAACATCCTATAAAGCATGCATCAAGAGAATTCAAGTAACCATAAGAATAGGTCACAGATATCAACATAATAGGATGGGCACCTACCCATTTATCATAAGCAGTGGGCACCAACCCATCTCAATCGTGTCAAGTCCTTGACTTGATCCAAGACAACACCATCATCTCACACACACTGGATTTGAAAACAAGTGGACGTAGCCCAAGAGCGGTTACCCAACTGTCCATGACCGTGGACACGGCTATTCGAATAGTTTGACACTCTGCAGAGGTTGCACACTTTACCCACTAGATCCGGGGAACTTCCGTGTCAATCCACGACCCGCGGTACCTCAAGCACCCGGGGTAAGCACCCGATCACTACCTTTCCCTAGACGACACTAACAAGGAGTCCACTCGATTGGCAGTAACCCCCGTGCCCGACATTTCAAACAACATTTTCATGGAGCCTTGCTCCCTTTTCCATCACATACCACTGGCACGGGGTACCAACGGTGTGTCCGGTGCCCCATAAAGATGGTCATGGCCGCCCTACAGCACGACCCGTCCCAGAGAGAGCACCAACTCTCCCCGTCACTAATAATGCGGGCTCCAAGCTAGTATCGGTCTAGGTACTCAATAATGCCCTTTCCCATATAAGGGTAGAGTGGTCGCGCATGTAAGGTTGGGATAGCAGTGCAACTCCGACCAATCCGTTTTGAAAACAGCACCCACTTCCTTGGCACACCACTTCGTCATCAAGTGGTCACCCATTTCATCATCTCCCTCGGGCATAAGTGGCACCCGACGGTGTTTTCGAAAAGACTTTTGAAATCATATAGCCTCCTTCACCATGCACAAACCCACCCCATTTGCGTAGCATCTACATTTGCATCCTAGCTACTCCCACCGGCAAAACCCTCTTAAGAAGGTAGGGCCATGCACAATGCAAGTATCAACGAGGAAGTAATCGTGGCAACCAACCCACGTGGTTCACCAACTCGTCATGATTCCGATGCATCATCAATAAAGAGCTAAAATGACATGCATATAAAGGGTATCATAGTCATGGTCAAAGGGCTGCTTGCCTTGGTTGGCTTGATCTTGAAGTCTTGAGCCTGCTCCTCCTTCTTCCTCGGCTACCTCGTCAAACACGGGATCTAACGTTGCAAGAAAACAACGGAAAAATAAGGCAATAATAAAAACAGAAAAGTCAAAGTGCTAAGAAAAATGTCAACTTAATTTTGTAAAATACTAGGAGGAAAGCTAGGAAGGGGCCAACTTTTGGTTTTGGTTCTGGAGCAGCAAAATAGGAGTTATGGATTTTCAAAGGCTCATTTAAATGTCAAAAACCACATTTAAATATTTACAGAAAAGAAAAGGTGATTGGATCTGAGTGAAAGTTGCACCATTAAATAGATTGCAATATTCTAGGAATTTAGAAATTGGAATCAATGCATTTGGATTAATATTCTGCCTTGTGGAATTTTTGGAAATATTACAGAAAAGAAAAAAGGAAAACGGCGCTGTGCCACTGGGCCAGAGAGGCCACAGCAGTAGCAGGCCCAGGGGGAAACCCAGCCCACGCGGCTGCCACGTCGAGGCGTAAAGGCGAATCGCCTTCGACCGACGGCGAATGCATGCTTGTGCACAAGACGTTTAAACCCGACGGTGGATCCCACCCGCTGCATGTGAGGTCGATTGGCGGCCCCACGGCGGCTGTCGCCTACCTCCGCCGAGGCGACGCGAGCTTCGCCGGCGGCGTCTGAGGCACGCAGGAAGGAGCGCAGAGGCTACCGTTGGATTCGAGGAGCGAGTCGCGGATCTGGTGGTGGTGGAGGCGGTCGCCGGGGGGCTGCCGCCGGGCGACGAGGTCCCGCGGCGGAGGTGCTTTGGGCGCCGGTGGCTCCGGCCGTTCCCAGCTGCAAAATGAGGGGGAAAGAGAGGGGAAAGCATCAGTGAGGCGAGGGGAGGCCGATTCGAGGGAGAAACGGGGCGGAGGAGGCCTGTACCCGCAGATCGACGGCGACCCGAGGCGGCGGAGCTCGAGCTCGGGCGGCTCTGGAGCGAAGGGGGTGGATCCAGGGGTGGATTGGGTGTGTGGGAGGGCGACAGGGAGGAAGAGGAGGGCTCGGGAGTGCCTTAAATAGGCTAGCCGCGGTTCACCGTGGGCGTGGCCTCTGGCGCCATGGATCGGCTCTGGAGGCCGTTGGGGAGAGTTGGAGCTGTCCACGGCGCTCGTGGGAATGGAGTAGGCGCCAGGAGAAGGAGAGAGAGCGAGGAGGGCTCTGGCGCCAGCGTGTGAGGCCGGCCATTGGCCGAGCCGGGCGGCGTCGAACGCGCTGCAGGAGGGGAGAGAGAGGGGAGACAAAGGGGACGGCACGCGGCGTGTAGCAGACGTCGAGGCACATCGGTGGCGCGATGGGAAGGCACGAGGCGGTCGGGGGCGCGGCGTCAGCGGTCGGCGCCTCTGGCAGCGCTCAGAGCGCGACTTTGGCCGGCATCCGCGGTTTTTCAGGCTTGTAGCGTCCTTTGTGTCTGGAAGCTACGATGGCAGGGGACAAGGCCAGGAAAGGCTGGGATGCTCTGGGGTGCGAAGGGAGAGAGAGAAGCTGTGAGAGAGAAGAGAAACTGTTGTCAGAGAGGACAAACTTGATTCCCCTTCCTCCACATTGCTTCTTGGGTAGAAAAGTGTCTAAGTGACAGAGGGGAGTGAGGAGGGTTGTGGCAAAAGATGAACTCAAGGAGATTAGTGAAAGTGGCAAAATAGGCTTTTAGTATTTTGCGGAAGGTGTTTGATGGAGTTTTGGGTAGGCTAATGACTCCCACTGACCAAGATACTCCAAGGGGTGAAATGTCACATATAATTAGGGCCTTCCACCCATTTTGAGCTTAATAGGACAAAGTTGCCAATGCAACTCTTGCAAACCCTAGAAATGGGCAGAAAGGGGTTTGTGTAGATCCAGTGGAGTAAATCATTTCTCCATGATGTACCACTTGGTGTGGTAGCCTTATTTGGTCACATGATCAGGCTCACCAAAGTTGGGGTCTTGGAGAAAAAGTTGGTAGTGCAAAGTGGTTCAAACTTGATTTTGGTCAGAGAGGGTTTTGAGGCACTTTGACCAAGATTTCCTCTTCTCCAACCTGTGCCATTTGGTCCAGATGCATCATTAGACCAATGAAGCATGTCCACCAAGTTTGAGCACATTTGGACATACTTGGCAATGTAAAGTTGATCAAACTTTAGATTGGACAGAAATGGTTTTGAGGGGTTTTGATGGTGTTATCTTGTTCTCCAAGTCATGAGACTTGGCAAGATCATCAGATATGTCATATGTGACATGATAGAATTTTCCTGGAATTTTTGGAGAATATTTCCTTTGTAAATATTTCAAAAGCTTGAAATATCCAGAAAGGGTTTTAGAGGGATTTGACCAATATTTTGAACATGACCAGGTGCTAAAACTCTTATATATGGACAATATATGTCCTATGAGCTTCCCTAAATTTTGTCAAATATTTTTGAAACAGTAAAGTAATTATTTCCTATTAAAGACCATTTCTGGCCTTAAGAAAAAGCCTTTAAATAAAATAGAACAGTAACTTTTAAAATTATATTTTTGTGGTTCCTGGGCATCCTATATCTAATAGGAGTCAAATATATTTTTGGAAAGATTTTACTGCCCTTAATCAAGTACTTGCATTGCAAACCTCAATTCAGGGTTTTTGAAAAGTAATTTTGAAAATACTTTCGGCCAAATTATTTTTGTAAGAAAATTCTATATAGCACTATTCACATGGCATGTTCATTGGTCAGGAGCTTGGGGTAAGGAGATGGAATATAGAGGGTAGAGTAGTTGACTTCAAGAAGCACTTGAAAAGAAACACAGAGAGAAAATCAACTCCAAATAAAAGCCAAATAATGCAAAAAGTTTTTGTTGGTCCAAATTTTCATGCTTTATTAATAAAAATGAAATGTTACAAAATGCAGGGTGTGACAAATCAGTCGGAACGTGGAAGCATACATGGATGATATTGTGGTCAAATCACAGAAGGGTTCTGACCTGTTGACTGACCTCGCTGAAACATTTGCCAATCTCAAGAGGTATGATATCAAGCTTAATCCATCAAAGTGCACATTCGGAGTTCCTGGCGGAAAGTTACTCGGTTTTCTCGTTTCCGAACGAGGAATCAACGCCAACCTAGAAAAAGTTGGCACTATACTCCGAATGAAACGCCACGTGCGTGGGAATGATGTCCAGAAGCTTACTGGATGCTTGGCCACGTTAAGTCGATTCATCTCTCACCTCGGTGAAAAGGCATTGCCTCTTTAACGACTGATGAAGAAGTCAGACAAGTTCGAGTGGACTCCAGAAGCTGATGCAGCATTTGCAGAGCTAAAAGCTCTGCTCTCCACCAGCCGGTGCTGGCTACTCCAATCAGCAAAGAGCCTTTGTTGCTTTACATTGCAGCCACAGGACAAGTCATCGAGACAAGATTTACGATCGGCGGGAAGAAGAAGGGAAAGCCTTCAAAGTTCAGCGCCCAGTATATTATCTTTCCGAAGTGTTGACCCCATCGCAGCAAAGATACCCTCATTATCAGAAGCTTGTATATGGGATTTACATTACCATGAAGAAGGTTGCTCATTATTTCTCTGATCATTCCATTACGATCGTCATGACGCACCATTGTCGAGATACACTGTGAGAGATGCAACGGGTCGAGTGGCAAAATGGGCGATTGAACTCCTTCCCCTTGATATCAAGTTTGAGGCAATGAAAGCCATTAAGTCCCAAGCAATAGCAGATTTCATCGTCGAGTGGATTGAACAGCAACTACCGACTCAAGTTCACTTGGAGCACTTGACCATGTTCTTTGATGGTTCTAAGATGTTGAATGGTTCTGGTGCTGGGGTAGTATTGGTTTCCCCCTGAGGAGATAAGCTCAGATATGTGCTACAGATCCACTTTGATTCCTCCAACAGTGACGCAGAATATGAAGCACTTTTGTATGGGTTGCGCATGGCCATTTCACTCGGCGTCCGTCGCCTTATGGTTTATGGCGACTCAGATTTGGTGGTCAATCAGGTGATGAAGGAGTGGGACGTCAGAAGCCCAACCATGACTGGTTACTGCAATGCAGTAAGAAAGCTTGAGAAGAAATTTGAAGGATTAGAGCTCCATCATATACCCCGACTAAAGAATCAAGCGGCTGATGATTTGGCAAAGATCGGTTCCAAGAGAGAAGCCATTCCCAGTAATGTGTTTTTGGAACACATCCATACTCCATCAGTTCAAGAGGATCCTTTTACCGAAGAAGCTCCACAGCCAAGAAGTGTCACAGATCCGACTGAAGTTGAGGTTCCAGCGGTGGTCGGCCTGATCATGGAAACTTTGGTCATCACTCCCGACTGGACAGAGCCGTATATGGCGTATATCCTAAGAAAAGAGCTCCCAGAGAACAAAGAAGAGGCTCGACAGATCGTCCGTCGATCCAAAGCCTTTACCGTGATAAAGGAACAATTGTATAGAGAAAGCACGACTAGAGTCGGTCAGAAATGTATAATGCCAGAAGAAGGTTGGATAATCCTTGACGATATCCACTCGGGGACCTATGGCCATCATGTGTCCTCTCGGACCATTGTGGCTAAAGCATGCCGAGCGGGATTTTACTGGCCAAGAGCAAATGAAATGGCAAAGGAGATAGTTGACAAGTGTGAAGGATGTCAATATTACTCCAATATGTCACACAAGCCCGCCTCAGCCTTGAAGACCATTCCACTCGTCTGGCCTTTCGCTGTATGGGGATTGGATATGGTTGGACCACTGAGAACAGGCAGAAGCTGCTTCACCCATGTGCTGGTGGTAGTCGACAAGTTCACTAAGTGGATTGAAGCTAAACCCATCAAGAATCTTGATGCTGGCACTGCTGTCAGCTTCATCAGAGAGTTGATATTCAGATATGGAGTTCCACATAGCATCATCACTGATAATGGGTCAAACTTCGATTCCGAGGAATTCAGAGCCTTTTGCACATCTCAGGGCACACGAGTCGACTATGCTTCAGTCGCTCACCCCCAGTAGAATGGACAGGCAGAACAAGCAAATGGTTTAATTCTCAAAGGGCTGAAACCCCGACTGATGCGCGATCTCAAGCACGCGGCTGGTGCATGGGTCGACGAAATTCCATCAGTACTTTGGGGATTAAGTACCACACCTAATCCGTCTACTGGGAGAACTCCGTTCTTCTTGGTCTACGGAGCTGAAGCAGTCTTGCCGAGTGACCTGCTTCACAACGCACCCCGAGTCAAACTCTACACTGAAGATGAAGCAGAGCAAGCCCGACAGGACGCAATCGACCTTCTAGAAGAAGAAAGAGAGATGGCCATGATCCGATCGACCATTTACCAGCAGGACTTACGTCGCTTCCATGCCAAAAACGTGAAGAGTCGAGCCTTCCAAGAAGGAGATTTGGTTCTCCGAGTGGATCAGCAGAAGCCACACAAGCTTGCTCCTACTTGGGAAGGTCCCTTCATCGTCACCAAAGTTCTCCACAATAGGGCGTACCGCCTTTACAATGTCGGTCACTAGATTGACGAGCACCGAGCTTGGAACGCGGAGCTGCTCTGCCCCTTTTATACGTAAGTATTCACTCGGATGAGATGTAATAAAAGTACTTCTGTAGTTTATTTATCAAAGACAAGAATGTTATAATTTTCCCAGTGATTGTTGTCACTTTTGTTTACATGAGCAATCCCCCAGTGGGTGGCTTAGCTACGAATCTGTTTCGCCTAAGTTTGTAAAAAAAATCATTGCCGAGTGGTGAGCCAGTCTCCCACTCGGGGGCTTTGCTACGAATCCGTTTCGCCTAAGTACATTCAAATCCTACCGAGTGGTGAGTCAGCCTCCCACTCGGGGGCTTAGCTGCAGTCCAAGTACTCGCCTAAGTTTAACAAAATCCTGCCGAGTTGTGAGCCAGCGTCCCACTCGAAGGCTTAGCTGCAGTCCAAGTACTCGCCTAAGTTTAACAAAATCCTGCCGAGTGGTGAGCCAGCCTCCCACTCGGGGGCTTAGCTGCAGCCCAGTGCTCGCCTAAGTACAAATACAATGTGCGCTCTGCAAGGAGGACAAGGTGCAGGTCGACTACTACCTTCTCCTTCCGAGCTACGCCACAAATATAATGTGCGCTCCGCAAGGAGGACGAGGTGCAGGTCGACTGCTACCTTCTCCTTCGAGCTACGCCACAAATACAATGTGCGCTCCCAAGAAGGAGGACGAGTGCAGGTCTCTGCTACCTTCTCCTTCGAGCCACGCCACAAATACAATATCGCCCATAAGAGGACGAGTGCAGCTCATTGTTACCTTCTCCTTGAGCTCGTCCCCAAAAATCCTACCGAGTGAAGAGCAAACCCCCCACTCGGGGCTTAGCTGCAACCAGTGCTCGCCTAAGTTTTTAAAATCCTACCGAGTGGAGAGCAAACCTCCCACTCGGGGGCTTAGCTGCAGCCCAGTGCTCGCCTAAGTTTTTGAAAATCCTACCAAGTGGAGAGCAAACCTCCCACTCGAGGGCTTAGCTGCAGCCCAGTGCTCGCCTAAGTTTTTGAAAATCCTACCGAGTGGAGAGCAAACCTCCCACTCGGGGGCTTAGCTGCAGCCCAATGCTAGCCTAAGTTTTTGAAAATCCTACCGAGTGGAGAGCAAACCTCCCACTCGGGGGCTTAGCTGCAGCCCAGTGCTCGCCTAAGTTTTTGAAAATCCTACCGAGTGGAGAGCAAACCTCCCACTCGGGGGCTTAGCTGCAGCCTAGTGCTAGCCTAAGTATGAGATTCATTCCGCTCTGCAAGGATGACGAGGTGCAAGTCGACTGCTACCTTCCCCTTCAGAGCTCCGCCACAAATACAATGTGCACTCCATCCTAATCCGCAAGGACGCAAGTCGACTGCAGTTTGTGCTTCATTCCTACCTGCAAGAGTGCATCACAAGCACTAGCATATATTCCGAGCGAAGAACAATGTTCATTCGAAGACAAGTGCAAACATATTCAACGGCAAACCCAAGTTCAGATAGCATCCTATGGATCTAGAAGTGCTTAGGCACCAAGCCTGTTAAAGTTTACCGGTTACAAAAACCACTCGGCATTCCGAGGCAAATTTAAGGCATTAAGCATAGAAGTTTTTTACTCCTCCTGTGGAGGACTGGAAGGCGCGACAAACTCGTCCAGGTCAATTCCATCTGCAATCTGAGTGGCAGCAGCAATGAAGGTCTCCATGAAAGATCGGAAGTCATGCTTCTTGGTATTGGCCACCTTGAGAGACGCCAGCTTGTCCTCTCGTGCGTCCTTGTAGTGAACACGGACCAGAGACAGAGCAACATCAGCACCACACCTGGCAGAAGACTTCTTCCATTCTTGCACTCGACTTGGAACTGTAACTGCTTGATTCCTGTCTTATTTCTTGTTCTGTTGCCGAGGCTTGACGTTCGTATCTCCCGGCTAGGCTGGCGCCCACGGCAAAGAAGTCGAAGGGAGCTCCTGAGGTTCAATCCGGGGCAGCGCCTCTGCCCACGGAAGAAGGTGACCGTGACGCACGGGCCTCTCCTGCCCGGGCGTCCTCGCGAGGCCTGGCTGAGCCGGCTGGGGCGAGCTCACCACCCATGGCCCAAGCGACCCCCGAGGTGCCCTTGCCTGATGCCGCCACCACAGCCGCTGGGGCGCAGCAGGCTCCACCTCAGGATACCGTGGTCACGCTGCCGTCTTCTCCTCCTACTCCACCGACTGCTGTTTCCCCGACTCCTCCTACTGTTCTGGATCGTGCTGCTGCCAAACTGGACCATCTGCGGCAGGATCTTCTGGGCGCCGACCCTCGTTTAGTGGCCGGGCGCTTGGAGCTGGCTTCCGGCTGGATTCGCTCCGACGCTTCGATTCGAGCGGCACTGGTCCAGGCCTCGACGGCTTGCGACAAGGAGAAGCAGGCCGTCCTTGGGGCGAAGGCTGCTCGCGACGCCGCCTTGGGGGAGGTGGCTAATGTCCGAGGTCGCTGCAAAGTATTTGGAGAAGCGAGCTGCGGCCTGCAGGACCAGCTCGCCGAGAGACCCGCCTTCACCAAGAGCGGGGAAGAAGGCATGAAGGCTCGCGAGGCGGCCGTCAAGGACCGGGACGCCAAGCTCAAGCGCCGTGACCGCCTAAGGCGCGCTGGAGCAAGTTGGAGGCAAGGAAGGTCGAGCTGGACGGCAAGGCACGGGTTCTTGCCAAGGATCGCGTGGCCTCAGCGGAGATGGAGAGAAAGCTCGCACTTTTGTCAAGGCGCTTTATGAGGCGTCTGGAGAGCCCGCTAGCCGGGCGCCGAGGACAGCCCCGCCAAGCTGCTTCCTTCTGGTTCATCTTTGTTGAAGATGTCACCCTTGGCCTTGGCCCTACGGCTGAGGCCAAGGCGCATGCCTTGTCTTCTGCAGCACTGACGCAGGTCCTTACCCACATCTATCTTCGCGACCCCAACGTCGAACTCGACAGCCATCTGGAGCCAGTGAGCGGCGAGCTTGCCGCTGCCGCTGTTGATGCCGTGAAGGGTCGTGCGGAGGCTCTGCTGGGGAAGTTCCGAGTCTTTAGCACCAAGCCGAAGCGGGGCACTGCCGACCCTGCAGCTCCACGAGGCGAACCTGCTCCGCGTAGCTCCACCGCCGGCAAGTGACTCCGTTGTGGCTCCTGTCCTGCTTTTAATTCCTGCACATGTACCATGCCTCGGGGAGGCGTTAAAACTTGCATTTGGTGCTGTGATAACAGTATGGACTGTAATATTTGCTTTTGAATTCCTTGAAATTTGCACTATTTCCTTCCTACTTGCTTATGTACTACGCCGGTAGAGCCCGGCCCCGCGCATACCTCAGCCACCGTTAGCCCCAACCGGAAACCAGGACGGGACAAAGGAGTGAGGGGCTACATGACAAGTTAGGATCCTGAGTCGCGATGCTCAGGAGTCCCCATTGGCGCTCGAACAGCAAGTAGGGAGGTGAGATGTGGGGGTGACTCCTTAGGGAGGTGAGTTGCGGGTGGATCTACCGTTCTACGTCTGCAGAGCCCGGCCCCGCACATACCTCATCCGCCGTTAGCCTTTCGGAACTAAGGAGTGAGCGGCTACGTGACGAGTTAGGCTCCTGAGTCGCGATGCTCAGGAGTCCCCCTTGACGCTCAAATGGCCTTCGTACCTTGGCTCCACTCGGGGAGGGGCGTCTGACGAACCAGGCCAGGGGGGCCTGGCTGGGTGGCGTCGTCTGGCGCGACCAGCGCAGCCCGTGCCCAGCCCCCTCGCGTGGCACACCCGAGGAGGCGTTGCGATGAGGCTAGACACTAAGCTCTGGGCTCCCTGAGGTTGATGTGGCCCGGGGGCCACCCTTAGTTGTTTATCACCAGCGCGGAGCATAGCGCTTCCGCATGTGTACGGGCATAGCCGCCCCTCGGCAGTGTCGTCAGCCAGCGCGGAGCATGGTGCTTCCACTGGTGCGTAGGAGGGGGCTCCCCTTCGGGAGGAGACCCCGGGGCGTGTACAACCCCGCCCTGACACGTGGCTGGCACGGTAGGGCCTGGCGATGTGTATCTGGGCACCTGTGAGCCAGCGCGGGACTTATGGGGCCCTACCTCAAGGCGGGTTGCGCCTGGCACTGGGCCTCATCTTGGGGTGTGTTCCTGCAAATTTTTTTAGATGTCGAAGCTCTACGTCCTCGGGTCCCGGCCCTCGAGCTGGTCTCAGCCGTCGCTGGTATGCCAGTCGCCATGCCGTGGACAAAGCCGGAGGGTGAGGGCTGGAGAGCAGTAGGAGCCACAGTCGCGATGCTCGGGTACCACCCCCTTTAGCGCGCAAGCTTGGTTAGATGTCGAAACTCTACATCCTTGGGTCCCGGCCCTCGAGCTGGTCTCAGCCGTCGCTGGTATGCCAGGTCGTGATGCCGTGGACAAGGCCAGAGGGTGAGGGCTGGAGAGCTGGTAGGAGCCCTGAGTCACGATTCTCAGGTACCCCCCCTTTAACGCGCAAGCTTGGTTAGATGTCAAAACTCTACGTCCTCGGGTTCCGGCCCTCGAGCTGGTCTCAGTCGTCGCTGGTATGCCAGGTCGTGATGTCGTGGACAAGGCTAGAGGGTGAGGGCTGGATAGACGGTAGGAGCCCTGAGTCGCGATGCTCAGGTACCCCCCCCCCCTTTAACGCGCAAGCTGACGACATCAAGGAAGAAAAGGTGCCACGAACAGGCGCCAAATAACAAGCATGATGGGTCGAATGCATGGCCCAAAGATAAATGCAAAAGGGGTACACGCTGCTGGGTCTGACCCGAGCAACTTGGGGATGATGCAGCCCGAGGGGCGCCCCCAACAAAGTAAGCTAAAAACACGAGCAAAAGGGATACACGCCGCAGGGACAAACCCACGCGGCCTGGGAATGATGCAACCCTGAGGGCGCTCCCAGCTGGAAATGAAACTTGAAAGATGTCACCTGATGATGTTGAAGACGAAGGGGTGTTGGTGTAGCAGACTCGATGGGCTGCGGGAGCCGATCCTCACGAGCCCCCAGGCCCTGGGGCCTCGGGAGGCTCCGGAGGCACTGGTGGCTCCTCGCGGACCATCTCCATCTCCACAAGGGCCGCGGAACGCCTGAACTCTTGAGCCTCCAGGATGCCCCTCATGAGGCGCTGGTACGTGGCAGCCGCGTTCGGCAAGCCATAAGGCATGCGAACGTAGCTGTGGGGTGGACCTTGCAGCGCCCCACTTGCGAGGGCAGAGGCGCTCTTGAGGCGGCTCGGTTGAGCCTGGTATGTCGATGTAGATCGCAGCCCACCATCCTCGCTTTGGATGGGGGCCACAGGGATGGTGGCGGCTTCCTCTCATGACTCTTGA
Organism: Aegilops speltoides; assembly: GCA_021437245.1. Classification (NCBI taxonomy): domain Eukaryota; kingdom Viridiplantae; phylum Streptophyta; class Magnoliopsida; order Poales; family Poaceae; genus Aegilops; species Aegilops speltoides. The sequence continues at coordinate 169,792,767 of CM038141.1, read as the reverse complement.
CTCCTGTAGCTCTGAATGGCCTTCGGCGAACTCCTAAGGGTTTGGCCCTCCTTGCCTTGCTCCTTCTTGAGGGAAGCGTGCTTGAAACATGCCTCCAAGTGGTGCAGGCGCCTCCCTTGTGACCTTGGCGAGGTCGGCTGCCCTCGGGGGAGAGCCCCGAGCCTGCTCGAGGAGGCGCGGGCGCACTTCCCTATGCGATAGAAGGAGGTTCCCCTGGGCGACGGCCGGCCCTGAGGGGCTGCCTCCGGAGGCTGGGCGGACGATGTCTTCTTCTTCTTGGGGAGGCCTCGGGAAGCCTCCTGCTTCCCGATCCGGTCTTCGGTGATGCGGCTGGAAGGCTCGTTCGAGGAGCACACCGCGTCTTTCTCTTCGCAGGCACCGTGATGACTCCGCCACTTCTGGCATCTTGAGGGCGTTGTAGCCGTGGTGGTTTCTGACCATGAACTTGGCCAGCGCTGGGTACCCGAGGATGGCATTGTCTGTGGCGAATGAATGTGGGCGTCGAAGTCGATGAGCTCGGTGCGGTAGTTGCCGCGCGCCCCAAAGGTGACAGGGAGGCGGACCTGCCCAATCGGGACCGTGGAGCCGTCAGTGACTCCTAAGAAAGGCTTGGTTGGCTGAAGCTGATTGTAGGGCACTTGGAGATTGTTGAATGTTTCCACGGACGGGACGTTGAGCCCTGCCCGCCATTGATGAGGTCTGGTGACCAGACGTTCTCGATGGTCGGGAACAAAGCATTGGGAGAACTCCGGTGTCGCCCGCGACTTGAGCTGATCCGCTGAGCTAAACGTGATGGTGCACGCCGACCACCTGAGAGGGCGCGTGGCCTCGAGCTTGGGGAGGGCTGCATTTACCACGCGGGCGAACTGCTTGAAGATGCATTGAGAGGCGGGGCTTGGCTCCACCGGGATGCTGGCGATCGACGTGGCTCTGGAAGCCCCACCCCTCGTCGATGACGGTCCTCATTTCTCCTTGGCTGCGGCGGCAGTGGAGGGAGGCCTGCGTTGCCTTGCGGGCGATCCTCGCGACGCTGATCCCTCTAGTCTCCCTCGCGAGGCGGGTCCTGCCAGTGATCATTGCGAGGTTGGTCGCGCCACCCTTGGCGAGGGCCGCGGTCTTCCCAGCGTCCTGCGTTCCTTCCTCCTCGACCGTAGCCCCGGTCGCTGCGGTCGGGAAGTCGGACGATCCTTCCTTCACGCACGGCTCGGAGTTCTTGGCATTCATTGGTGTTGTGGGTGTGGAGGTCGTGGTACACGCAGTACCGACTGCCCTTGGAAGATTCGGGCTGATCTCTGCCCCGCTTGGTGTCTGGTTCTGCCGCGAGCACAGTAGCCCCCTTGCGCTTCACATCCTTGGCCTTGGGTTTCTTACATTGCAGGTGCGGCAGGCAGCTCGAGGAGGGAGATACGCCCTTCCTCAGCCCTGGCGCACTTGGTCGCCAAGTTGAACAGCTCCAAGGAAGTGCACAGGTCTTCATGCATAGCCACCTCCTCCTTCATCTTGACATCGCGCACGCTGTCGGAGAAGGCTGAGATGATGGCCTCCTCGGTCACCTTGGGAATCTTGAGGCGCACGTTGTTGAAGCGCTGGATGTACTTTTGCAGGGTTTCCCCTGGTTGCTGCTTGATACGGCGCATGTCGCTCATGGCAGGTGGCCGGTCGCGAGTACCTTGGAAGTTGGCGATGAAGCGGGTGCGCATCTCGTCCCAGAGGAGATCGTGCACAGAGCGAGTTCGAGGAGCAGTGCTGGCCCGTCCTTGAGCGCCATGGGAAACCAGTTCGCCATGACCTTCTCGTCTCTGTTGGCAGCCTCAATGCCCAGCTCGTAGAGCTGGAGGAACTTTGCGGGGTCAGCCGTTCCGTCGTAGCGAGGAGGCAGGTCCGGCTTGAACTTGTTGGGCCACGCGACACTGCGCAGCTCGGCGGTGAAGGCGCGGCAGCCTGCTGTGGCCACGGGAGGCCTTGGGTGACGAAGATCTTGGTCCTGCGAGTCCCCATGCGCTGCACCTGGGAGCAGCGCGGGGTCTTAACGTCTTTGGAGCGAGGGCGTGTTCGCGACGAGCTAGAGCGAGGCGCCTTCGGGCAGCTTCATGGGCGAGGACCTTGGCAGCTCTGCTCTTGCAGCTGCTGGCGCTGATGGGCGGGTTCCGCCCGAGGCCACGCGCCTTAGGGCAGGCGTCTTCTTGAGGGGGGGTGGCGGCCGAGGCGCACGTCGCCAGCGCGCAGGCGAGTGCGGTGCAGTGCAGGATGGGCCGGCGCAGAGAGCCCCTGCGGCACGGACGAGCTCGGCAATGCGGTCGAGCCATTCTTCGTAGACGTCGTCGATGGGACGGTAGCGCAGGAGCTCGTTTGCCGCGATGAGCGCAGCTCGAGCCTCCATGGGCGCGCGGAATGCGCGAGACGAAGAACTAGCTGGGGTGAGCGAGGGTGTAGTAGTGCGGCCGTCTTGCCTCATGAAGGGATGCAGGGACGATGCTTGCTACTCGTTCCTTGCCGGGCCGGTGGCGGCGTTGATGGCAGGCGATGGGGAACGACGAGGGCGCCCGCCGACGGGAGCTGTCTGGGGGACGCTAGAAGCGAGGGCAGCTTGGCGCTTGGCGCGGCCCCGACGAGCGTCAGACATGGATGCAATGGTCGGAGAAGAACAGGGCGACGGAAGACGAATTCCGGTGCACCCCTACCTGGCGCACCAAATGTCGGATTTCGGGTTCCGGTAGACCCTTGAGGTTCGAACACTGGGGTGCGCGCAGAGATTTCGCCCTCTACCTACCTGTTCCTCGCCGCCTCGCTAAGATCTAAACTACGGAACGAACAACACAAGAGACAGAGAGTTTATACTGGTTCAGGCCACCATTGTGGTGTAATACCCTACTCCAGTGTGTGGTGTGGTGGATTGCCTCTTGGGCTGTTGATGAACAATACAAGGAAGAACAGCCTCGCGAGGGTCTGTTCTTGGCAGGTACGGTGAACTGCTAGGAGGAGTTCAGTCGCTCTCTCTACTGGTTTCTTGGTGAGGATTCTGTCTATCTTGTGGATTCTCGATGCTAGCTGCCTCTACCATGGGGGTGGCTTGTCCTATTTATAGGCGAAGGCCCTGGGCCTCTTCCCAAATATTGAGCGGGAAGCGCGCCAACAATTAGCCATTTGAAGGGAACATCGGGTACACTTATCGACTAAAGTTGGTCCTCGCTTTGTCAAAGGCTCTGGTGGTGGCCTTTGCTTGGGCTCCACAATGACTTCCTCCTGCCGTTGGGCTGGTCTTGGTCTTGTTGCACCGAAATGGATGCATTTGCTTGAAGCTCTCGCCTGCGCTTGCTCCCTTTGCACCAAAGAGGAAAGGAGGACACTGCGCGGGCTGGTGCCCGAAAGGCGCCCTTGGTCGTCATGGCTTGCGTCATGGGCACCTCGTGAGGTACCCCGCCTTGAACTCTCTGCCTCCTCGTGAGCCAGCCTGATGAGGCCATGCCTGAGGAAGCTCCTTGTCGTCCTCCCCACGAGGCTTGGCCCCTCGCGAGGGTCTTGAGCTTGTGATGATGAAGATGGGCCGTGCTGGGCCCCCCCCTTGAGCCATGCCGCAGGCCGCAGGCAGGCAAGTCTGGGGACCCCTGTTCCTAGAACACCGTCAGCTGGCGACCATAGCAGTAGCACGGGGCACCAAAGCACGCTACTGCTATGAGTGCCAGCCAAAATATCTACTAGTAAGTAAAACTAGCTATAGCGCTTGTACAAAAAACACGCTATTGGTACAAGTTTACCCATAGAAGAAATAGCAGTAGTGCGTCCAGGTGCATAGGCTCTACAACTATTTTCTTAACAGTAGCGTTGGTTATGCTACGAAGGTTGCTAATATTTTTTGGTCAGGTGGTCTGCTGTGGAAAACTCACCAGTAGCGTGCCCTCCAGAAACCCACGCTGCTGGTATGTTGTACCAGTAGCACGATTTATAACAGACGCAACTAGTAACTATTAGTAGCGTGGGGTCCAGAACACACGCTATTGGTAAACCTCTATGTATAAGCCATTTCGTAGTAGTGGGGGCGCGTGTTGGGAAGGAACCCAAGTTGGATTCCGCCTACTTGGGGCCCCTCCTTGGCTGCTCCTCCCTCTCCCCACCTATATATATATACATATATGTATATATATATATATCTGTGTGTGTGTGCGCGCGATAGGGGGCGCCACACATAACGATGACAATCTCTTAGCCATGTGTGGCCCCCCTCCACAGTTTTGTCCCTCGGTCATATTTTCCTAGTTCTTAGGCGAAGCCCTGCGAAGATAGCTTCACCACCACCATAACCATGCTGTCGTCCTGCCGGAACTCATCCAGTACTTTGCCGTCTTGCTGGATCAAGAAGGCGAGGATATCACCGAGCTAAACATGGAGTTGTCGTACATTCGGTACTCGATTGGTTGGATCGCGAAGAAATTAGACTACATCAACCATGTTACTAAATGCTTCCGCTAACGGTCTACGAGGGTATGTAGACACACTCTCCCCTCTCGTTTATATGCACCTCCATGGATAGATCTTGCGTGTGCGTAGAATTTTTTTTGTTTTCTATGCAACGTTTCCCAACAGTGGCATCCGAGCGAGGTCTACGTGTAGATGATATGCATGAGTAGAAAACAAAGAGTTGTGGGCGGTGATAGTCATACTGCTTACCACCATCTTATTTTGATTCAGCAGTATTGTGGGATGAAGTGGCCTAGACTAAGCTTACATGTCCATGCACATGAGACCGGTTCCACCGAATGACATGTAACTTGTTTTGCATAAAGGTGGCTGGCTGTTGTCTGTTTCTCCTACTTTACATGAATTGAATTTGACTACGACCGGTCCTTGAAGAAGGTTAAAACAGTAAACGTGATAAATCACCGTTGTGGTTTTTCGTAGTTACGAGCGGTTCTTGCTAGAAACTCATAGTAGCGACGTAAAACTTCCAACAACAAAGTAGAGGACATGTTGTGATGTGATATGGTCAAGACGTGATGTGATATGCATTTTTGTATGAGATGATCATGTTTTGTAATATCGACAACCGGCAGGAGCCTTAGGGTTGTCTCTTAATTATTGTATGAAATACAAGCGCCATGATGGAGATCAAGGTGTCGAGCCGGTGACGATGGAGATCATGACGATGCTTTGGAGATGGAGATCAAAAGCATTAAATGATGATGGCCATATGTTGTCACATGTTTTGTGTGCATGTGATGTTTATCCTTTATGCATCTTATTTTGCTTAAAATGGCGGTAGCATTATGAGATGATCCCTTCACAAAATTACAAGATAAAAGTGTTCTCCCCAGGTATGCACCGTTTCGAAGCACCTCGTGATGATCGGCTGTGATAGACTCTACGTTCAAATACAATGGATGTAAGAGAATCTTGCACATGTAGAATACTTGAGTTAAACTTGACGAGCCTAGCATGTACAAACATGTTCTTGGAACATTGGAGACTAAAAGGTCGAACATGAGTCATATAGTAGATATGATCAACATAGAGATGTTCACCATTGATGACTACCCCATCATACGTGATGATCTGACATGGGTTAGTTGATTTGGATCATGTATCACTTAGATAACATGAGGGATGTATATTTAAGTAGGAGTTCATTAGTAATTTGATTAATTGAACTTAATTTATCATGAACTTAGTCTAATAGTATTACATATCTATGTTGTAGATCAATGACCCGAGCTACCATTCCCATGAATTTTAATGTGTTCGTAGAGAAAGCTAAGTTGAAAGATGATGGTAGCAACTACACAGACTGGGTCCATAACTTGAGGATTATCCTCGTTGCTACACAGAAGAATTATGTCCTTGTTGCAATGCTAGGTGACAAGCCCGCTCCCGCTAATCTAGACACTGTGAACATCAGGCAAATGCGGTCTGATGACTACTCAATAGTTTAGTGTGCCATGCTTTACGGCTTAGAACTAGGACTTCAAAGACATTTTGAACGTCATGGATCATATGAGATGTTCCAAGAGTTGAATTAAATATTTTAAGAAAATGCCCGGGTTGAGAGATATGAAGTCTCCAACAAGTTCTATAGCTGCAAGATGGAGGAGAATAGTTATGTTAGTGAACACATACTCAAAATGTCTGGGTATCATAACCACTTGACTTAGTTGGGAGTTGATCTTCTAGTTGATAGTGTTATTGAGAGAGTTCTTCAGTCACTGCCACCAAGCTACAAAGGCTTCGTGATGAACTATAATATGCAAGCGATGAATAAAATGATTCCTGAGCTCTTCGCAATGCTTAAGGCCGCGGAGGTAGAAATCAAGAAGGAGCATCAAGTGTTGATGGTTAACAAGACCACTAGTTTCAAATGGGCAAGGGAAAGAAATCGAACTTCAAGAAGAAGGGCAAGCAAGTTGTCACTCCCAAGAAGAAGCCCAAAGCTGGACCGAAGCCTGAAACTGGGTGCTTCTACCGTCAAGGGAATGGTCACTGGAAGAGAAACTGCCCCAAATACTTGGCGGATAAGAAGGATGGCAAAGTGAACAAAGGTATATTTGACATACATGTTATTGATGTGTACCTTACTAATGCTCGTAATAGCGCCTAGGTATTTGATACGGGTTCGGTTGCTCGTATTCGTAACTTGAAACAGGAGTTGCAAAAAAAATGAAGATTGGCTAAGGAAGAGGTGACGATGCGCGTCGGGAATGGTTCCAAGGTCTATGTGATCGCCGTCGGCACGCTACCTTTACATCTACATTTGGGATTAGTGTTAGACCTCAATAATTGTTATTTGGCCTGCGTTGAGCATGAACATTATATCTGGATCTTGTTTATTGCGAGACGGTTATTCATTTAAATCGGACAATAATGGTTGTTCAATGTAAGCACGAACTAGGATCTCTCTATTATCTATGAATTGTGCAGCTTATCTCAGATTCAAGCGAGTTCAACGAGAGAAGGAGAGAAGATTACCGCCAATCCTTAGCCACGCTATCCTATCCTCGGCCGAAGCCGCCAGCCACCGTTACAGAAGTAGGTCATGGACTATAAGTAAGTAGTCTAGCGGGCCCATTCCAGGCCGCGCAGCCTCATCGGAAGCTGGGCCTTCCTTTTGGGCCTGGCCTGCTCCGCTGTTGCCGGATCCTCCTTTAGCGTTTCCGGCGTTGTCGCTGTCTCTCCTTGCTTGCTGCTGACAATCCCCCCTGGAGAGAAAATGGCTTGCCCCCAAGCCGGTGCACGCGGAAATTGTTGCTTGAGCATGTCTTGGTCCTCCCACGTTGCCGATGAAGCTGGCGAATGGCTCCACTTGACCAGCACTTGAGCAACTGTCTTGTTTCCCGTGAGAGCAGTCGACGATCAAGGAAACATGACGGAACCTGCAGGTGAGCTGTTGTTGAAGGAAGGACTGGCAATACCTGTTGGTCCGATTTGACCTGACGTTTGAGCAACGAGACATGGAAAACTGGGTGTACTCTGCAATTGTCCGGTAACTTCAGTTTGTAAGCCACTGCACCGACCCGAGCCAGAATTTCAAAAGGACCAAAATATTTGAACGCCAGCTTATGATTTGCGCGCGGAGCAATAGAAGACTGAATGTACGGCTGCATCTTGAGGAATACAGTGTCGCCCACCTCAAAACATCTCTCCGTTCTGTGTTTATCAGCCTGAACCTTCATTCGTTGCTGTGTGCGCAGTAAGTGTTGCTTGACTGATTCCATGATCACATGCCTGTCACGCAGCCACTGTTGAGCATCTAAACTGCTAACCGCATCCACTGGGGCTATACCAAAATAACGTGCTGGGTGACCATAGACCAATTCAAATGGAGTACGGCCAGTCGAAGAGTGCCAGTTTGTATTATACCACAACTCACGGAGAGGAAGCCAACTGAACCATCGATGCGGATGAGCGCTGATGAAACACCTGAGGTACCCTTCCACTTGCTAATTCACACATTTAGTTTGCCCGTCCGTCTGTGGGTGTTGACCCGAGCTCATGCGCAGTTTGATACCTGTTCTACTGCACACCTCTTTCCAGAATGAGCTGGTGAACACCGGATCGCGATCAGAAACAAGTGATTCAGGTAGGCCATGCGGACGATATATACGGTCCAGAAATTGCTCAGCCACTGTGGTAGCTGTATAGGGGTGCTTGAGAGCAATGAAATGCCCATACTTAGTGAGTTTGTCCACAACCACCAAGATGCAACTGTAATGCTGTGAAACTGGCAGTTCCTCGATGAAATCCATCGTCATCATTTCCCAGGGATTCGAAGGAATAGGTAAAGGTTGCAACAGACCTGGATATGGAACTCTGTCCGGTTTAGCAAGCTGGCATACCTGACACTGTTGCACGACTGCCTTGACCATTTGCTTCATCTGTTTCCAATGAAAGAGTTGGGAGATTCTTCGATAAGTAACTGGAAATCCAGAATGGCCTCCCGCTGAACTGGCATGCAAACTTTCAACTATCTTACGCTGCAGCTGTTCATTTGAGCCAATCCACAAGCGTTTTTTGAAACGAAGCAAACCTCCTTGCAAAGAAAAATTAGCAACAGCTGATGGATCAATAGCTAACTTCTGAAGAATCGCTGTAGCATGAGGATCTGAACTATAGTTGTCCATAATTTCCTGCACCCAAGCTGGCTGTATCACAGACAGAGCATAACAGTCTCCTGATAGATGAGGTCTTCGGGACAGAGTGTCAGCAACCTTGTTGTCCTCCCCTTTTCTGTAAATGATCTTGTAATCTAAACCAAATAATTTGGTTAGTGCTTTTTGTTGCCAAGCTGTATGTAAACGCTGCTCTATTAGACTGACTAATGCCTTTTGGTCAGTAATAATGTTGAACTCCTTCAACTGCAGATAAGAGCGCCACTGCTCCACTGCCAGTAAAATTGCTAAGAATTCCTTTTCATAAACTGACAGTGTTTGATTTTTGGGTCCCAAGGCCTTGCTGACAAATGCTATTGGATGTCCTTCTTGTGACAATACAGCACCTATTCCACAGTCACTAGCATCTGTCTCAACTGTAAATGGTTTCTGAAAATTGGGAAGTGCCAGAATAGGAGCAGTAACTAAAGCTTGTTTCAGAGTCTGAAATGTTGTATCCTCGATACTGGTCCAAACAAACACAGTACCCTTGCGCAGAAGATTGGTCAGGGGTTTGGCAATGACTCCAAAATGGCGAATGAATTTTCTATAGTACCCAGCCAACCCCAGGAAACTTCTGACCTCCTTCAGAGAGTCAGGCTGTGGCCACTGTTCTATAGTACTTATTTTCTCAGGATTAGTGGAAACTCCATCCTTGCTGATTATGTGACCCAGATAGAGCAGTTTTTGAGAAGCAAATTCACACTTGGATAGCTTCACAAACCATTTATCCCTTCTCAAAACTTGTAAAACTCTCCTGACATGCTCTAGATGCTGTTGCAGTGTTTTACTGAAAATCGAATGTCATCAAAGAATGCAATCACAAAGTTCCTCAGCATGTTAGGTTCTTCAGACAGAGACACATTAATGGCCCCTTGAAAAGTGTTTGGAGCTCCAGTTAACCCACTTGATGGTTCTAAGATGTTGAATGGTTCCGGTTGTAGTATTGGTTTCCCGAGGAGATAAGTCGTATATGCTACAGATCCACTTTGATTCCTCCAACAAAGGACGCGTAATATGAAGCACTTTTGTATGGGTTGGCGCATGGCCATTTCACTTCCAAGGCCCGTCATTTTTATGGTTTATGGCGACTCAGATTTGTGGTCAATCAGTGATGAAGGAGGGGACGTCAAGCCCAACTATGACTGGTTATCGCAATGCAAGAAGAAAGCTTGAGAAGAAATTTGAAGGATTAGAGCTCCATCATATACCCTACTAAAGAATCAAGCGGCCGATGATTTGGCAAAGATCGGTTCCAAGAGAGAAGCTTATTCAGAATGTGTTTTTGGAACACATCCATACTCCATCGCTCAAGAGGATCCTTTTACCGGAAGCCCACAGCCAAGAAGTGTCACAGATCCGATCGGTTGAGGTTCCAAATGGTCGGCCCGATCATGGAAACTTTGGTCATCACTCCCGACCGGACAGAGCCAGATATGGCGATATCCTAAGAAAAGAGCTCCCAGAGAATAAAGAAGAGGCTCGACAGATCGTCTGTCGATCCAAAGCCTTTACCGTGATAAAGGAACAATTGTATAGAGAAAGCACGACTAGAGTCGTCAGAAATGTATAATGCCGTAAGAAGGTTGGATAATCCTGACGATATCCACTGGGGACCTATGGCTATCATGTGTCCTCGACCATTGTGGCTAAAGCATGCCGAGAAAGGGATTTTACCGCCAAGAGCAAATGAAATGGCAAAGGAGATAGTTGACAAGTGTGAAGGATGTCAATATTATTCCAATATCACACAAGCCCGCCTCATTTTGAAGACCATTCCACTCGTTCTGCCTTTCACGGGGATTGATATGGTTGACCATCGAGAACAAAAAGCGGTCGCTTCACCCATGTGCCGTGGTAGTCGATAAGTTCACTAAGTGGATTGAAGCTAAACCCATCAAGAATCTTGATGCGGCACCGCTGTCACTTCATCGAGAGTTGATATTCAGATATGGAGTTCCACATAGCATCATCACCGATAATGGGTCAAACTTCGATTCCGAGGAATTTGAGCTTTTGCACATCTCAGCACACGAGTCGACTATGCTTCACCGCCACCCCAAAGAGAATGGACAAAGGTAACAAGCAAATGGTTTAATTTCAAAGGGCTGAAACCTCGATCGACAATGCCGATCTCGCACGCGGGCCGTGCATGGGTCGATTTAAATTCCATCAAGATTTTGGGGATTAAGTACCACACCTAATCCGCTTCATCGAGAACTCCGCTCTTCTTGGTTCACGGAGCTGAAGCGCTCCGAGTGACCTGCTTCACAACGCACCCCAGTCAAACTCTACATCAAGATGAAGCAGAGCAAGCCCGACAGACGAATCGACCTTCTAGAAGAAGAAAGAGAGATGGCCATGATCCGATCGACCATTTACCAGCAGGACTTACGCCGCCCATGCCAAAACGTGAAGAGTCGAGCCTTCCAAGAAGGAGATTTGGTTCTCCGAGTGGATCACAGGCCACACAAGCTTGCTCCTACTTGGGAAGGTCCTTCATCGCCACCAAAGTTCTCCATAATAGGGCGCATCATTTTACAATGTCGGTCACTAGATTGACGAGCACCAGCTTGGAACGCGGAGCTGCTTCTCGCCTTTTATACGTAAGTATTCACCTGATGAGATGTAATAAAAGTACTTCGTAGTTTATTTATCAAAGACAAGAATGTTATAATTTTCCCAAAGGATTGTTGTCACTTTTGTTTACATGAGCAATCCCCTCAAAGGTGGCTTAGCTACTTAATCTGCTTTACCAAGTTTGTAAAAATCATTGCCGAGTGGTGAGCCGCCTCCCACTGGGGCTTTGCTATTAATCCGCTTCGCCAAGTACATTCAAATCCTACCGAGTGGTGAGTCAGCCTCACTGGGCTTAGCTGCAGTCCAAGTACTCGCTAAGTTTAACAAAATCCTGCCGAGTTGTGAGCCAGCCCCACCAAGGCTTAGTCAGGTCCAAGTACTCGCCTAAGTTTAACAAAATCCTGCCGAGTGAGGAGCCAGCCTCCCACTGGGGCTTAGCCGCAGCCTGCTGCTCGCTTACACAATACATAATGTGCGCTCGCAAGGAGGACAAGGTGGTCGACTACTACCTTCTCCTTCCGAGCTCACGCCACAAATATAATGTGCGCCCCAAGGAGGACGAGGTGCAGTGTCGATCGCTACCTTCTCCTTCCGAGCTACGCCACAATATAATGTGCGCCAAGAAGGAGGACGAGGTGCAGGTCTACTGCTACCTTCTCCTTCCGAGCCACGCCACAAATACAATATGCGCCTGCAAGGAGGACGAGGTGCAGCTGATCACCTTCTCCTTCGAGCTACGTCCCAAAAATCCTAATGGTGAAGAGCAAACCCCCACTGGGGCTTAGCTGCAGCCTGCTCGCCTAAGTTTTTTAAAATCCTACCGAGTGGAGAGCAAACCTCCCACTGGGGCTTAGCTGCACAGGCTCGCCTAAGTTTTTGAAAATCCTACCAAGTGGAGAGCAACCTCCCACTCGAGGGCTTAGCGCAGCCCAAAGGCTCGCCTAAGTTTTTGAAAATCCCACCGAGTGGAGAGCAAACCTCCCACTGGGGCTTAGCTGCAGCCCAATGCTAGCCTAAGTTTTTGAAAATCCTACCGAGTGGAGAGCAACCTCCCACTGGGGCTTAGCCGCAGCCTGCTCGCCTAAGTTTTTGAAAATCCTACCGAGTGGAGAGCAAACCTCCCACTGGGCTTAGCTGCAGCCTAGTGCTAGCCTAAGTATGAGATTCATTCCGCCTCAAGGATGACGAGGTGCAAGTCGATCGCTACCTTCCCCTCAGAGCCCGCCACAAATACAATGTGCACTCCATCCTAATCCGCAACGCAAGTCAATCGTGCAGTTTGTGCTTCATTCCTACCTGCAAGAGTGCATCACAAGCACTAGCATATATTCCGAGCGAAGAACAATGTTCATTCGAAGACAAGTGCAAACATATTCAACGGCAAACCCAAGTTCAGATAGCATCCTATGGATCTAGAAGTGCCAAGCCCAAGAAGCCAGTTTAACATAAAACCACTCGCATTCCGAGGCAAATTTAAGGCATTAAGCATAGAAGTTTTTACCTCCGTGGAGGACTGGAAGGCGCGACAAACTCCAGTCAATTCCATCTGCAATCTGAGTGGCAGCAGCAATGAAGGTCTCCATGAAAGATCGGAAGTCATGCTTCTTGGTATTGGCCACCTTGAGAGACGCCAGCTTGTCCTCTCGTAGGCCCTTGTAGTGAACACGACCGAGACAGAAAGCAACATCAGCACCACACCGCGTAAGACTTCTTCCATTCTTGCACTCGACTTTGAACCGTGAATCGCTGATTCCTGCTTTATTTCTTGTTCTGCTGCAGGCTTGACGCTCAGATTCTGCCAGGGCTGGCGCCTACCAAGCAAAGAAGTCAAGGGAGCTCCCGAGGTTCAATCCGCAGCGCCCGCCCACGGAAGAAGGTGACCGTGACGCACGGGCCTCTCCGCCCGGCGTCTCGCGAGGCTCGCTGACGGGCTGGGCGAAGCCACCACCATGGCCCAAGCGACCCTCGAGGTGCCTTGCTCGATGCCGCCACAACACTGGGCAGCAGGCTCCACCTCAGATACCGTGGTCACGCTGCCGCCTTCTCCTACTCCACCGACTGCTGTTTCTCGACCTCCTATCTGTGCCAAACCGACCATCTCGCAGATTCCGGGCGCCACCTCGCTTAGTGGCCGGGCGCTTGAGCCGCTTCCGCCGGATTCGGCCCGACGCTTGATTCGAGCGGCACCGTCCAGGCCTCGACGGCTATGGCAAAGGAGAAGCAGGCCGCCCTGGGGCGGTCGCGACGCCGCTTTTGGGGGAGGTGGCTACGTCCCAGGTCGCTGCAAGGCGCCGGAGAGCGAGCCGTGGCCTCGGGACCAGCTCGCCGAGGAGACCCGCTTCACCAAGAGCAGAAGAAGGCATGAAGGCTGCGAGGCGGCCGCAAGGACCGGACGCCAAGCTCAAGAAGCTGTGATCGCCCAGGCGCTACTGGAGCAAGAGTTGGAGGCAAGGTCGAGCTGGACGGCAAGGCACGGTTCTGCTAAGGATCATCGCGTGGCTTCAAGGAGATGGAGGAGAAGGCTCAGACTTTTGTCAAGACTTTTATGAGAGCTGCCCTGAGAGCTCGCAGCCGGGCGCCGAGGACGGCCCCGCCAAGCGCTTCCCTTCCCGTCTGCCATGTGAAGATGTCACCTTGGCCTTGGCCCCACGGCCGAGGCCAAGGCGCATGCCTTGTCTTCGCAGCAACGACGCGGGTCCTTACCACATCTATCTTCGCTGACCAACGTCGAACCCGACACCAACTGAGCTGCGGAGCGGCGAGCTGTTACCGCCACCGCTTGATGCCGTGAAGGGTCGCGGGCGGAGGCTCACGGGAAGTTCCAGTCTTAGCACTAAGCAAGCGGGCATCACGACCTCAGCTCCACGAGGCTAACCTGCTCAGTGAGCTCCACCGCCGCAAGTGACCAGGCTCCTGGGCCTTAATTCCAAGACATGTACCATGCCTCGGGAGGCGTAAAACTTGCATTTGGTGCTGTGATAACAGATGGACTGTAATATTTGCTTTTGAATTCTTGAAATTTGCACTATTTCCTTCCTACTTGCTTATGTACCACGCCTAGAGCTGCCTCACAGATACCTCACCACCGCTAGCCCCAACCGGAAACCGTGACGGGACAAAGGAGTGAGGGGCTACATGACAAGTTAGGATCCGAGTCGCGATGCTCAGAGTCCCCATTGGCGCCGAACAGCAAGTAGGGAGGAGATGTGGGGTGACTCTTAGGGAGGTGAGTTGCGGATCTACCGTTTCTACGCCTCGCAGAGCCTCGCCCCGACATACCTCATCCGCCGTTAGCCTTTCGAACTAAGGAGTGAGCGGTTACGTGACGAGTTAGGCTCGAGTCGCGATGCTCGTGGAGTCCCCTCGACGCCAAATGGCCTTCGCATTTTGGCTCCACTCGGGAGGACGGCGACGAACCAGGCCCGGGCTCTGGCTGGGTGGCGGCGTTGGCGCGACCCAGCGCAGCCCCTGCCCACTCGCGCTGCACACCCGAGGAGGCGCTATGATGAGGCTAGACACTAAGCCTGGCCTCGAGGTTGATGTGGCCCGGGCCACCCTTAGTTGTTTATCACCAGCCGAGCATAGCGCTCAAGCATGTGTACGGGCATAGTCACCGGCAAAGGTTTGCCACCATGAGCATGGTGCTTCCATCTGGTAGGAGGGGCCTCTTCGAGGAGACCCGGGCGGTACAACCCCGCTGACACGTGGCTGGCACGGTAGGGCCTCGGGCGATGTGTATCCGCACCTGAGCCAGCATGGACTTATGGGGCCCACCAAGGGTTGCGCCTGCACTGGCCTCATCTTGGGGTGTGTTCCTGCAAATTTTTAGATGTCGGCTTCACGCCCGTCCTGCCTCGAGCTGGTCTCACCGCACGGTATGCCAGTCGCCATGCCGTGGACAAAGCTGAGGGTGAGGGCTGAGAGCCGTAGGAGCCCCGAGTCGGATGCCGTACCACCCCTTTAACGCGAAGCTTGGTTAGATGTCTAAACTCTACATCCTGGGTCCCGCCTCGAGCTGGTCTCACCGTCCGGTATGCTGTGTCGTGATGCCGGACAAGGCCGAGGGTGAGGGCCTGAGAGTCGGTAGGAGCCCCGAGTCACGATTCTCGTGTACCCCTTTAACGCGCAAGCTTGGTTAGATGTCAAAACTCTACGCCCTCGGTTCCGCCCTCGAGCTGGTCTCACCGTCCGCCGGTATGCCGTGTCGTGATGTCGGACAAGGCTAGAGGGTGAGGGCTGGATAGACGGGAGCCCGAGTCGCGATGCTCGTGTACCCCTTTAACGCCGCAAGTCGATTTACATCAAGGAAGAAAAGGTGCCAATAACAGCGCCAAATAACAAGCATGATGGGTCGTGCATGGCCCAAAGATAAATGCAAAGGGGTACACGCCGGTCTGACCCAGCAACTTGGGGATGATGCAGCCCGAGGGCCCCCAACAAAGTAAGCTAAAACACGAAAGGGATACACGCCGCAGGGACAAACCCACGCGTTCGGGAATGATGCAACCTCGAGGGCGCCCCACGGAAATGAAACTTGAAAGATGTCACCGATGATGTTGAAGACGGCGGGGTGTTGGTAGCAGACTGGGGCTGCGGGAGCGATCTCACGAGCCCCTGTGCCCTCGGGCCTCGGAGGCTCGGAGGCACCGGTGGTTCTCGCGACCATCTCCATCTCCACAAGGGCCTGAACGCCTCGAACTCTTGCCTCCGTGATGCCCTCATGAGGCGCTGAGGCAGCCGCTCGCAAGCCATAAGGCATGCGAACGAGCTGTGGGTGACCTTGTCACTTGCAGGGCCAGAGGCGCTTGAGAGGCGGCCTGCTGAGCCCCGGTATGTCGACAGATGCGCAGCCCACCATCTCGCCCGGATGGGGGCCACAGGTAAGCGCGCTTCCTCTCATGACTCTGACCTCAGCTCCCTGAATGGCCTTGCTGACTAACTCCTAAGGGTTTGGCCCTCCTTGCCTTGCTCCTTCTTGAGGGAAACGTGTCAAACATGCCTCCGTGGTGCCAAGCGCCCCTTGTGACCTTGGCGAGGTCGGTCCGCCTGGGGAGAGCCCCGAGCCCCGCTCGAGGAGGCCGGCGCATTTCCTTTGCGCGATAGAAGGAGGTTCCCCGGGCGACGCTGGCCCCGAGGGGCCCGCCCGAGGGGGCCGGACGATGTCTTCTTCTTGGGAGGCCCGGAAGCCTCTCCGCTGCCGATCCGGTCTTCCAGGATGCGCCCGAAGGCTCGCTCAGGAGCACACCGCCTTTTCTTCGCAGGCACCGTGATGACTCCGCCACTTCGGCATCTTGAGGACGTTGTAGCGGGTGGTTTACGGCCATGAACTTGGCCACTGGTACCCGAGGATGGCATTGTACGGCAAAGTAATGTGGGCGACGCAAGTCGATGAGCTTTGGCAGAAGCTGCCGCTCAAGGTGACAGGAGGCGACCTGCCTAATCGGGACCGTGGAGCCGCTGGACTCCTAAGAAAGGCTTGGTTGGTCAAGCTGATTGTAGGCACTTGGAGATTGTTGAATGTTTCACCGGACAGACGCTGAGCCTCGCCCCGCCATTGATGAGGGTCTCGTGACCAGCACGCTGTCGGCGATCGGGGAACAAAGCATTGGGAGAACTCTTGCCGCCCAAGACTTGAGCTGATCCGCTGAGCTAAACGTGATGGTGCACGCCACCACCGAGAGGGCGCGCGGGCTCGAGCTTGGGAGGGCTGCATTTACCACGGGCGAATCGCTTGAAGATGCATTGAGAGGCCGGGCTTGAGCTCCACCAGATGCAGCGATCGCGGTCCCGGAAGCCCCCACCCTCGCCCCGATGACGGTCCTCATTTCTCCGCGCGGCAAGTGGAGGGAGGTCTGCGCGTTTTGCGGGCGATCTCGCGACGCTGATCCTCTAGTCTCGCGAGGCGGGTCTCCGCCAAGGATCATTGCGAGGTTGGTCGCGCCACCTTGCGTAGGGCCGCGGTCTTCCCGCCGTCTCTGCTCCTTCCTCCTCGACAGAGTCCGTGGCCTGGTCGGAAGTCGGACGATCCTTCCTTCACGCACGGCTCGGAGTTCTTGGCATTCATTGGTGTTGTGGGTGGAGGTCGTGGTACACGCAGCATCGATCGCCTGGAAGATTCTGGCTGATCTTCCGCCAGGTCTGGTTCGCTGAGCACAAGAGAGCTTTGGCGCTTCACATCCTTGGCCTTGGCTCTTCTTTCGGTCTGCTGCGGCAGCTCGAGGAGGGGAGATTTCTTCTCAGCCCGCGCACTTGGTCGCCAAGTTGAATGCTCCAAGGAAGTGCATGTGTTCATGCATAGCCACCTCCTCCTTCATCTTGACATCGCAGACGCCGGAGAAGGCTGAGATGATGGCCCCTACCACCTTGGGAATCTTGAGGCGCACGCTGTTGAAGCGCCGATGTACTTTTGCATTTCCGTTGCTGCTTGATACGGCGATGTCGCCATGGCAGGGGGTACCGCGAGTACCTTGAAGTTGGCGGCGAAGCAAGCATCTCGGCCCAGAGGAGATCGTGCTCGAGCCGTGTTCAGAGCCGTGCTGGCCCTGGCCCTGAGCGCCATGGGAAACCAGTTCGCCATGACCCTCGCCTCGCAGCAGCTCAATGCCCAGCTCAGAGCTGAGGAACTTTATGGGTCACCTGTCTGGTCAGAGCGAGGAGGCAGGTCCGCTTGAACTTGTTGGGCCACGCGACACCGCGAGCTCGGCGGTGAAGGCGCTGGCAGCCTGCGGGCCACTGGAGGCCTTGGGTGACGAAGATCTTGGTCTCGAAGTCCTCATGCGCCGCACTGAGCAGCTGGGTCTTGACGGCCGGAGCAGGAGCGTGTTCGCGACGAAGCCAGAGCAGGAGCGCCGGCAGCTTCGCGGGCGAGGGACCTTGGCAGCTGCTTCTGCCGCTACTGGCGCTCGATGGAGCGGGTTCCGCCAGGCCACGCGCCTTGGGGCTGTGGCGCTTGAGGGGGGAGGCGGCCGAGGCGCACCGAAGCCGCCGCAAGGTAAGGCGGTGCGGGCGGATGGACGGCGCAGAGAGCCTCGCGCACCGGACGAGCTCGGCAATGCGGTCGAGCCATTCTTCGAGACGCTGCCGATGGGATTCAGAGCGCAGAGCTCGCTTGCCGCGATGAGCGCAGCTCGAGTTTCCATGGGCGCGGCGGAATGCGCGAGACGAAGAACTAGCTGGGGTGAGCGAGGGTGTAAAAGGCCGCCTTGCCTCATGAAGGGATGCAGGACGATGCTACTGCTTCCTTGCCGCCGGTGGCGGCGCTTGATAAAGCGATGGGGAACGACGAGGGCGCCACGACGGAGTGTTCGGGGACGCCAGAAGCGAGGGCAGCTTGACGCTACGCGCCCCGACGCCGATATGGATGCAATGGTCGGAGAAGAACAGGCGACGGAAGACTAATTCGGCAGACTTCCCGGCGCACTAAATGTCGGATTTCGGTTCAGAGACCCTTGAGGTTCAACACTGCGCGCGCAGAGATTTCGCCTCTACCTACCTGCTCTCGCCACCGCTAAGATCTAAACTACGGAACTAACAACACAAGAGACAGAGTTTATATCGTCAAAGCCACCATTGTGGTGTAATACCCTACCCAAAGTGTGTGGTGTGGTGGATTGCCCTTGGGCTGTTGATGAACACACAAGGAAGAACAGTCATGAGGGTCTGTTCTTGCGTGTACGGTGAACTGCTAGGAGGAGTTCACCGCTTTCTACCGGTTTCTTGGTGAGGATTCTGCCTATCTTGTGGATTCTCGATGCTAGCTGCCTCTACCATGGGGGTGGCTTGTCCTATTTATAGGCTAAGGCCCTGGCCTCTTCCCAAATATTGAGCGGGAAGCCGCCAACAATTGGCCATTTTGAAGGGGAACATCGGGCACACTTATCCTCGACTAAAGTTGGTCCTCGCCACAAAGGCTCGTGGTGACGTCGCTGGGCTCCACAATGACTTCCCTCTGGGCTGGTCTTGGTCTTGTTGCACCGAAATGGATGCATTTGCTTGAAGCTCGCCGCGCTTGCTCCCTTTGCACCAAAGAGGAAAGGAGGACATCATGGGTGGTGCCCCAAAGCGCCTTGGTCGCATGGCTTGCGCCATGGGCACCTCGTGAGGTACCCCGCTTGAACTCTCTGCCTCCTGAGCCAGCCTCGATGAGGCCATGCCCGAGGAAGCTCCTTGTCGCCCCTCCCACGAGGCTTGGCCTCGCGAGGGTCTTGAGCTTGTGATGATGAAGATGGCCGTGGCCGGCCCCCTGAGCCATGCCGCGCCGCAGCAGTGCAAGTCTGGGGACCCCTGCTCTAGAACACCGCCACCGGGCCACCATAGCAAGAGCATCGGGCACCAAAGCACGCCATCGCTATGAGTGCCACCAAAATATCTACTAGTAAGTAAAACTAGCTATAGCTTTGTACAAAAAACACGCTATTGGTACAAGTTTACCCATAGAAGAAATAGCAAGAAAAGGCCCAGTATAGGCTCTACAACTATTTTTTAACAGAGCGCTGGTTATGCTACGTAAGGTTGCTAATATTTTTTGGTCGTGGTCTCGGGGAAAACTCACCAAGAGCGTGTCTCCGTAAACCCACGCTGCTGGTATGTTGTACCAAGAGAACGATTTATAATGCATTTAACTAGTAACTATTAGTAGCGGGGGTCCAACACACGCTATTGGTAAACCTCTATGTATAAGCCATTTCGTAGTAGTGGGGCGCTGGTTGGGAAGGAACCTGTTGATTCCGCCTACTTGGGGCCCCTCCTTGGTGCTCCTCTCTCCCCACCTATATATATATACATATATGTATATATATATATATATATATATATATATATATCTGTGCATGATAGGGCGCCACACCGATGACAATCTCTAGCCATGTGTGGCCCCTCCACAGCTTTTGTCCTCGGTCATATTTTCCTAGTTCTAGGCGGCCTCCTGAAGATAGCTTCACCACCACCATAACCATGCTGTCAGTTCCGCCGAACTCATCCAAGATTTTGCCGCCTTTGCTGGATCAAGAAGGCGGATATCACCGAGCTAAACATGGAGTTGTCGATATCTGCATCATTGGTTGGATCGCAAGAAATTAGACTACATCAACCATGTTACTAAATGCTTCCGCTAACGGTCTACGAGGTATGTAGACACACTTCCCTCACGGAGACGGACTAGTCATCATCGGTGAACATCTTCATGTTGATCGATTCACTATAAACCTATGCTCGACTTCGGTCTCCGGTTCGAGGCCATGTTCCCACATGCTAGGCTCGCGGTTAACCCCAAGTGTTTTCGGTAAAACTGTTTACACCCGCAATGTGAACGTAAGAATCCATCACACCCGATCATCACGGGTGCTTAGAAGTTATTAACGTGCAACGGGCACATGGGGAGAACACTTTGAAATTTTGTAAGGATCATCTTATTTACTACCGCCGTTCCTAAGTAAACAAGATGCATAAACATGATAAACATCACATGCAATCAAATAGTGACATGATATGGCCAATATCATTTTGCTCCTTTTGATCTCCATCTTCGGGCTCCATGATCATCATCGTCACCGCATGACACCATGATCTCCATCATCATGATCTCCATCATCGTGTTCCATGAAGTCGCTCCGCCAACTTATTACTTCTACTACTATGGCTACCGTTAGCAATAAAGTAAAGTAATTACATGGCTGTTCAATGAAACGCAGGTCATACAATAAATAAAGACAACTCCTATTTCTCGCCGTTGTCATACTCATCGACATGCAAGTCGGATTCCTATTACAAGAACATGATCAATTTCATACATCACATATCATTCATCACATTCTTCTTGGCCATATCACATCACATAGCATACCCCGCAAAAACAAGTTAGACGCACTTAATAGTTGTCGCATGTTTTACGTGGCTGGCATGGGTTTCTAGCAAGAACGCTTACCTACGCAACACCACAACGTGATATGCCAATTGCTATTTACCCTTCATAAGGACCTTATCGAATCCGCTCACTAAAGTGGAGAGATCGCACCGCCAGCCACCTTATGCATGAAGTGCATGTCAATCGGTGGAACTCGCCTCACGAAGAGTACGGTAAGGTCGGTCCGGCCGCTTCATCCCACAATACCGTCAAACAAGATTGGACTAGTAACGGTAAGCATATTGAACAACATCAACGCCACAACTACTTTGTGTTCTACTCGCAAAGAATCTACGCAATAGACCTAGCTCGAACCATCTGGGGAACGAAAGGAAATTCAAAATTTTCCCACGGTCACCAAGATCTATCTATGGAGAGACCAGCAACAGTAGAAAGATAGTGCATCTACATACCCTTGTAGATCGCTAAGCGGAAGCGCTCAAGTGAACGGGGTTGATGGAGTCGCATCGCCGTGATTCAAATCACCGATGATCAAGTGTCAACGACGGCACCTCCCTGCTCAACACACGCAGCCCGACGATGTCTCCCACGCCTTGATCCAAGGAGAGAGGGAGAGGTTGAGGAAGACTCCATCCAGCAGCAGCACAACGGCGTGGTGGTGGATGAGTGTGGCAATCCAGCAGGCTTCGCTAAGCACCACGGGAGAGGAGGAGTACTTGGGAGAGAGGAGAGGGCTGCAACCAAAGGCGCAGATCGAATCACGTATTCTGTGGTCTCCGGGCAGCCCCTAGGCCTCACTATTTATAGGGGAAGAGGGGCTGCGCCTCACTAGGTTTCCACCCCTGGGGCGGCGGCCAGCCCCTGATCCCATCCGGTGGCGGCAGGGGGGAGAGGGGAGGCGACCTGTGGGGGCCTTAGGGCCCATCTCGCCTCTAGGGTTTGCCCCTTCCCCACTTCCCACGCTTGGCTCAGGGGCGCCCAGCCCACCTAGGGGCTGGTCCCTCCCACACTTGGCCCACGCAGCCTTCGGGGCAGGTGGCCCCACCAGGACCCCGACCTCCCGTGGTCCCAGACGTTATCGATAAACCCCAAACTTTTCCGTGACCAAAACAGACTTCCCATATATAAATCTTTACCTCCCGACCATTCCAACTCCTCGTGACGTCCGGGA